>OX381708.1:31812066-32250814 GCA_947462335.1 Harmothoe impar
ATTTAATTTACAGTAATGCCTGCACATGGGTTATAAGTTTTGGTGGTTAAGTTTGGTTTCATAAATACCTTACCTATTACATGTAATCACACATCTATAAGATGCAAACCTTCAGGCACCTCTTACAACCTGTAGCGGGTTCTAACCCACAAATACAATATTTAAACCCAAGAATTCAAAATTTATGTTTGCATCTTTAAAAAGAACTAATTCTGAAACTTGTCCACATTGTACACTGTGGTAACACAAAAGACAAAGAGGCCTCAAACAGTTAACTGAAAAATGTACATACAGTGTTTTACAGATAATAGGCTGATATGGGTCAGGAATGGAGTTAGAATCAATACATTACTGTTTTACATCGATCCGATACATGTGGCTTCTAACTTAACCAACACAAATAAATGACACATCATAAATCAAACATAGAAAATTATTCAATATCTAAAATGTTCAATACAAAATGTTGAAGGAGCACCATCATCTTTTCATTCTTTATCTTTAACATACTTTAGCAAGATTATACAAAAGAGCAACTGCAGAGGCAACTTTGTGGCCTCAGGGAGAGCCCTTTTGCATCTGCAACCCCATAGCTGCAGGGGCAGCCTTGTAGTTATATGAGCTGTGCTGTAGCTATGTGAGCGGCACTGTAGCTGTAAGAGTAGGCCTGTGGCTGTATAGGTAGGCCCACAGCTGTGTGAATAGGCCTGTAGCTGTGTATGTTGACTAACAGCTGTATGAATAGGCCTGTAGGGCCTGAGTGGGGGGCAAAGCTAACATGATAAGGGTCAATTGTACTAAGTTTTAACTCTCGCGCGATGCTCCCCGCTTGGTTTGGCAGAATATATTTCAGATAACTACGCAAAACTTCCCAAAGAAGAGTCCTGATATTTACTGATTTGCTAGACAGTACAGGAGTAATTGAATATATCTATATCTAAATATATATCAGTCGCTCTCTCAGAAAGGAATTTGAGCATGGTCTCAGACAAATGCACTCACCCCTCATCCTACGTTCACCATGCACAGTAGCTGCCAGACATCCCTTTTACCTGTCTCCTTCTACAGGTGGCAACAAGTATTTTGAGACAGTGACGCACTTAAAATGAACTTTCCTTTATTTATTTCTCACACTGTACTTCCATAATCTCCACCACAAGATGATTTGATAGGAACTTCTGAATAACCAACCTAAAATTGGGCTAATTTGTAATTAACACAATTCAGATGTTGTATCTATACTAGGTCGAGAAACCAACCTCTTCCCTCCGTTCAAAGGTTGGGAGCAAGTCTGTCAGTTCTAGTCATTTACTCTGCCAAGTTGGCAGAGTAGCTCTTAGCCAATCAGAGATGTCGTTTTACTTGGCCACTCAGTGACGTGACGTCTGATTGGCTAAGAGTCAAAATGGCAACTGTGACAATTTCAAAAGATTTTGGATAGCCCTTAAACTTTTTAAAATATCCATGGGTTGAATGACAGTCTATATATGACAATGGTACCAACATGAAGAAGAACGTCTGAGCTAAACACAGCATAAATTTGATGTTTCAAAACTCATTCAGAAAACGTGATTATTTCTGACCATATTGCTGTTGCATACACTTGCTCTCGAACTGTCCCCAAAGACAGTTTGAGCCTCTACGATCTAATCTACACCTGTCAGCTTAGGAACTTCCTCTGTAATGATCAGCGTAAACCGTATGTATCAGTTCTATGGTGATAAGATATAGCACACAGAAGGTGTGCACGTGTGTTACCAGGTGATGATGAACACCTTTGTCAGTCACCACACAGGTGTAACACACAGGTAGGGATGTGAAAGAAAGAACCAAGTGTGTTTTTTTTAATACAAGATTTACTATATGGGTGTGGACCACCAAATTCGACATGGCGACATGGCTATTTCTTACAATCGACATTCGACATGAGGCTTAGTGACATGCGACATGAGGCCCAAAATACATAGTGACAGGCGACATGAGCAATTCTTAAAATCGACATGGGATATGGGCATAATTAAGCGACATTGACAAGCGACATGGCCATTTTTTAAGATCGACATTCGACATGGGGACCCCCCATCCAGAGCCCCTACTATGCCTTAGCACTGAAACGCCATGCTCAATACTCCCCATTGAATACAATATGGCCGTATTCAATGGGCTAGGAAAACGTTGTCGTGAAATGCGACAGAGACAGGATCAATGGGCGTTGGCATTTGTCTAACTATCGCATGGTGAATACGATGAAGTGAAGTACATGTGCTAGAAATCCCGTATTCCATGCACCCCTCCTCCAAGTTCCCGTTATCACATGGCCTGTGATGTTATCATTTGGTCGTTTAAAAAGTGTAATTTATCTTAAATTAAAGGGCGAAGGTCATTTTGGATCGCCAAAATGACCCTCTTGCCATGCCCATGGGCCTTTGCCTATATTTTGTCTACCAATGACATCCACATTCTGGCTATGTATGGCCTGGTAGACCGTGTTACACAAACACCAGCATGGCTTTATATACCCTGATTTACCTCTATACATACACGATAATTATCATGCTATTCCGGTCTCTGTGTGAATTATAGGCTTTTGTTACAGATGTGACTATACACGGTGTCATGTGATAAAGTGACAACTCCTCCACAATTTCCACAATACATGTGTACAAAAACATTTTATTGTGATAACAGTTCTTTTTATCAAGTTATTATATCTAAGTCCTTTGCCATGACGTTAATTGCTCATTATCACAAAGAATATCTGTCTTAGCTAGACCTGTTTTTCGTTGAAGAGAGGAGTGTTGTGATAATCTATCATACCTGTATTTGGTTATAGAAAGGTGATCCGTTACTAATTGGGTTGTATCGCGTGACATTTAATTTGGGGGGGGGGGGGTGAAGAAATGAGACATGCAGTCCAGGTGTTGAGTTGGAGAGCAATATATTAAAGATGAAGTCAATCTCATTGTGATAATTTTTTTTATTAAGTTCTTATATCTAAGTTCTTTGTACAGTTGAAATTTATGTTCACATGCTCTAGCATCACTAATGGCGATCTTAGAACACGTACATGCTTTAAATAACTATAATATCTCTCTCTATACCTTAACTCTAGAGCCTCAACATGACCATACACAGGTAGAACACACTGAAATGACATATATCTGACATATAATAGCACCAATACATCAGGCAGTTTGACACATGTCTTGGATAGACGATACAAACTAGAATAATACATAAATTCTTGGATAGATGAAACAAATTAGAATACTACATGAAGAAGAAAGACACACAACCATTAGATCTACTTGGTTACTGACACATACGAGACATCACAGGACATACGGGTTTTAACTAATGACAGCACATACATTTCACGATTAACATTTAACATCACATGACAGCACAGAACATCACACTAGACAGAAGATATTATAGCACAATAAGACACATTCATTGACACGAAGTGGGATGTCCTAAGACAACCCCAAACTACATGTTATATTTGGATAGCACCAATACTCTAGGACACATTTAGGCCTGGCCAGTAGCCAAGGTTCAGGACAACCTGAACTCAAACCTACAAAATAAGTATACGCAAACTTCTAATTACCTAATGGAACTAACCTAACAGTATGTACATTTGGCTTTTGACTAGAGGAATAATCATCTTTTGTTGCCTTTGGACAAGAGTTTGCTTTGTACGGCATTTTCACAAAACAACTGTTTCTATACCTACTTCCTTAACAATAAAAATATACAGAACAATATACAATATGTGCATCATGTGTGTAGAGTCTACTCGAATAAGGACTCGTAATAACATTCGTCCAATACTTCAAGCACAGACTTGATCTCCTGGCTGAGAGATAGATTGTGCTCTTCAGAGACGGGCAGGAATGGGGCCTTCTCCAGGGCCTGCTCCAGGGCCTGCTCTCCTCCATGGTGGCTAGTGTCCGGGGAGCAGACGAGGTAGCTGCCCTCCTGGGTGGAGAAGGAGGTGGTGCAGGAGGGAGGGTCAGAGAAGGACTCGGCCGTCACCAGCGGAGGAGGTCTGAACGAGGTGAAGGTCGGCTTGCGAAGGTGAAGGTCATGTGTGGGGTATTCCTCAAGGTCAGTGTCGCTGAAAGCATCAGGGTCAACCATACTAAGATGTAGGGAGGCACTGAAGTCTGTGTTACATTTGTAGGCTAGTGACGCCTCAAAGTCATCATCAAGGTCAAGGTCATTGTCCTCACGGATACTGCTTATTTGAAGGTCATTGGAGCTGAAGGTCACAGTGGACGGCCGCCTGGTGGTGGTTTGACCTTGCTGAAGGTCAGTAGGAAGAGGGCCTGCCGTGGAAGTGCGTTGCAGAAGGGGATGACCTTGAAGAAGGTCACGCGAGAACAGCCCGTCGTTTGGCGTGCTGGTGACCTCTGGGGTCAAGGTCAGATGTTGAAGGCCGCCTCCAGTGCCTGAGAGGCGCGTCCACATACCACGACGCACCTCGACCGACTCCAAGCTGGTGTCGTCCTCCTCCTGGGTGAGGCCCTGGAGGGACTCTGGAGTGAGCTGGGCCCCCAGGGGGTTGCGGCGGAAGGAGCCTGGGGTGCCGAGGGAAAAGTGCTGCTGGAGGGTTCCCGCCGGGGTCCACAGAGAACGGGGGTCCAGCGAGTGGAGCCTGGCAGCTGAGGAAGGAAAGGCAATCACTGATGAATATTGTGAGGAAAAGTGAACTGCTGGATACATTAAATTTCAGTCAAATAAAAAAGACAATAAAAAATAAAATAAAAAAAGTTTAGAAAATGCGTTGCAACATGGTAGTTATAAAATGTGGCGGGGCTATGTTTAGCTCATGGATTTAATCTCGCCCCATTGTACTGTTTTGTACAGGGGATTATTGGAAATCTGATGCTAGAATTACTGAATGTCATAAAATGTCATCCTTCGAAACCGCCTACTAAAGGGATTGAGAAAGGAAATAATGATGACAAGACGTTTATTTAGTTTCTTAAGTTGTTTGTGAAGTTTAGTTTCTCGCCCGCTTCCTATAGTGCACTGATAACTTTGTAAATTGATTAAAGGTGGTAATGCAGACGACATTTTTACTCACTTTGTTTGTTCAGGACGTAGCGTCGGTAGATGGCGTAAGTGGCTACGGCAACACAGATTGCGGCGACACCTAGGAAGCTGGCAAATCCTACCACCATTGCCATGTTGTTTGGCTTGTTGGTGGCTTTGGGTGCTAAAATGCAAAGAGGAAGGTGACCGTTAAGAAATGTTCTTAATGAAACAATTCATTACTATAGTGCTATAATAAAATATTATACAGTTTGTATTGGAATGACTGCGCCTTTATAAATACTTCATTGCTATCCCGGATAAATATCGCATGTAATTACTGTGATATTTTCTATAAAATATTGCCTTTGTAATTTTGGGGCCGTAATTCTAACGAGCTGACCATGGAGAATTGCATAACCGTGATTAAATGGGAGAGTTAATATGTGAGAAGATCTGTCCAGCTCCTTTATTAGAAATTACATACCATCCAAGTTCCCTGGATGTTATTAATATACGATACCATGGGATTTATGAGAACTAGTGACACTGGAAATAAATTCAAGCTGATGATAACTTTGTTTTATTTGCGACCGGTGGCATAGTGTCACTCCTTTGGCCTGCTTTCTAATTATTTTTTTAATAATAACAATAACTAATATATAAAAGTCACACTATCTTTGAAAGTAGGACTAAGGGTATACCGTTTTGTAATAAAGTGTCTGTAAATAAAATTCTGCGACAAACTCACCTTTTTGTTTGTTTCCATCATCCAAGTGCACTGCTGCGTCCACCAGGGCATCCTGCACCGGTCCTGTGGTCGCCATCTTTGTTTCTGGTGACGTCACCAGAGCTGGTCGGTGACACCGTTTGAAGGTGACGTCAGGGTGACGACAGGCTGGGGTGACGAGGTGGACCCGCTGTGAGGGCTGCGAGATGAAACCTACGTCAATGACGTACTTGGCGTTGAACGTCAGTTGTTTGATGGATACACGGACAGACTGCAATAGGAAAGAGACAAATGTTATTTCATTGACAGATGAATATATTATTTTAGGTTGTTTGTTAAAACATCTCTAGCACTGCAACTCTAGTTTTACTATTTTGGTGTAATATTTTTCAGGAGCTAGGGTGCTCTTCATTCATTTGACGTATTAAATTTGTAGTTTGCATACGAGGCCTATGAAGTATTCCGTACCTTTTTCCTACTGACTGTGATGTTCATGGTGTGGCTAGTGGTCGACAGGTGGCAGCGAGGGTACGTCTTGTTGACGTTACATGACGTACGAGACCACTTCAGGACGTATACGGCACTGACTACTCCCGGCTGAAGACGCTGTTCCCACGTGACCACGGCGCTCACCTCCCCGGATGTGACTTCCGGGACTCTGACCGTGACAGGGTTGAAGACGCCGGGCGCCATTGGCTCCACCTGTAGGAAGAACATGGGTTATTAGATGGGGAAATTGTAAGTGATAGACATAGTATACATGTATATTGTATATGAATGTGTGATTCGATTCATTATCATATCTGCAGAGTAACTCGCTAGGACTGTTTCCAGGGTTGATGAGGGCTTTAACATGAGGTTTCTTCGGGAGCGGATAGTTATATATTCGATCATAACTATAAGCAACTACCAACCTGTGGTGGGGTGTGCCAGGCAGGAACTTCACCACTGGAATCTCCCTCGGCATCTTCAACTGAGAAAGACATACAACATATAATAAATTGCGTGAAACATAATAATTTCTTCAATGAGTACACGTATACACTACGATGAACGAACAGGGCTCGTGGAAAGGACTATTTGAATTGGAAATTAACTTAAGTTGCGGCTTTAGTTGTCATCAAATAACTACGTTTTATCTTTATTTATTTCTAAGGATGCCTATTAACCTGCATGGAAACTACTAACTAACCTCCTTAACATACAAACTATCAGTAAAGGTCACTCGAGGGTTAGTGGGGTATAGGTACACCTGTAGTACTTGTTAACCCTTTAAGGCTTAACTTGTCTTGGTGTCATTTAACATTGAAGTATCATGCTGACGATATGGAGTCGATCTACTCTCGATGAATAGGCATTATGCATTTACAAATGCAACCCTTCGGAATATAGAATGATGGGTCGATATGATGCATGAATGCATTATGATGAAGGAAGGCATAGCGTATTTACAGCAATATGCTGCCCTCAAAGGGTAAGACAATTAACTAATTACCTGGTATCGCAGTTCTGGGCTCGGCTCCTACAATTTCCGGTATACTGGTGTTGGCGACGACTCCTTCCGGTGTGACGGCGAGTAACCTGAAGTGATGTTTGGAAGGCGACACTTCCATCCGGGCATGCGTATTGGTTGTCTAGAGGGATACATGAATACACAGGTAAAACTCGGGTGGCAACTGGCGATCAACGTGTTTACATCAAACAGAAAAGTGCAAATTTAACTTGTTCAAAAAACATTGCTGTATAGATAATAATGTGTGTCATATCAAAGGAAAGCAAACGATTGTTTCCTTCAAAGGACACTATATGCAGCTTTTTGGTCAACTTATCTTCTTTATATATATTTTCTTCTTTATCTACTAATATATAGAGTTGCATTACACTAGAACACCTCCTAATCCGACCGTTATCTAATGTATACTAGTACATGCTATCTTAGTCTTACAATCATGGTGTCAGACATGCATGTGTCGCACCTCCTTGCGTGTGTAGATAACAAGCATAGGGCTATCATGTATCAATGGTCTCAATACTGGCTTAACAGATTGCAATCAATGATAGCATGGTGTTGTGACAAGAAAGCCTACTCACTGACTGGGCCTGATAAAAGTCTTCTCCACAATTACCACAAAAAACTACCAATACCCAAGTGGGCACAAAATGCTGTCCAACATTGAATCCACGTTGATCCAACATTGAATCAACATTGACAACCATTATTATCAATGTTGATTCAATGTTCTGTGCCCACTGGGACAATGTTGTCTATATAGTAAGCAACATACCCATTCCATTGGCGACCAAGTCCCCTCGTCTTGATGCATGATGACGTAGACGAACTTGACGTGCCTTGACGTGACGTCCATTCCCGTCAGGGGGCGTGGTTTCTGCCAGTGGAGGCTGAGTGTGGACTTGTTGATCCGGGTGACTGACGGGTCTGTGGGGAACTTCCACTCCAGGGTAGAGTCGTGCTCCACGGTACGGTGGAAGTCGTGACTGCATGCTGCCCGGCACCCCTTATCCTGTAGAAATATCAAGGGGAATAATTAGTGATACTGACAATATAAATAAAATTGCTAAGTATATTAGTTACGTTGAGGCATTAATTAAAATTCTAAATACATCTGCAGAAAAACCTTAGGCATGACTAGTCTTACTGTGCCACCAGCTTATCGAGAATGATGACTCTTTGGCAGATGTAAATAACTAATAGCCACTTCCTAGTACACTGGTTATAATAACCCATCTATGGTCAGGGATTCCGCGAATACAATATTATTCTCATGCATTATAATTTATCTCCACAATAAGTAAATTACTTTGACAAGCAGGAGGTAGGGTTGTACTTACACAGGACGTGTATGGAGGTCTGCAGGCTCGTCTCCAGGTGGACGGATGCGTCTGCAGCAGGTCACACATGTGGGCACACTGTACACAAGACAATACAACATGTTAAGAATCACATATATATCGGTTGATCGCTATCATGTAAGCAAAAACTCTACCAGATGAAAATATGTACAACTGTATTAGCAACTTAACCGAAGGTTGAAATCTACATGTATAGTATTGTATCCTCCAAACCCTGCCTGTTTACACATCCCCGGTATGTATTGATTATACTCACTGTTTTGCAGGTTGGTTTCTGTTGGCAATCTTGGTCAGAGGCTGGTGCAATGTCAAGCTGTGAAATAAAAGGAGCCTTAGTTAAGAAAACTGTCAGGGAGGCACTTGGAAGTTAATGTATCACAAATATTAAAACAATGGTATTTTGGCATCAGTGTCTATTCTGTTATGTGACTTTTTACATATAGCTTTATTATTATGGCCACAAAAAAGGAGGTATGTTTCAGGTTACATGGGATGAAAGGATGAATTTGGCAGGGTCGGTAGGTCGGACTTTCTTAAATTCTTCATTTCAACATGAAAGTACTAGACACTAAGGTACACTAAGACAGCCCCTCTTCATAACAAAATTGAGCAAAACAGAACATTTCTATCAAATTGCATTAAAAAAGTAGGATCGGGCCTGTTTAACTAGGCAGGGTCTGGTGAGCTAAATATAATCAGATGGTCAGTGTGTGTACCTGTTGGAAGCAGTGTGCCAGGCACTGGGTTGTAGTCAGTGTGATGTGGCCTGCCTCCTGTCTCCTGTCCTTGGTCCATCCTTCTGACTGCCCTCTACCGGCCGCCGCATGGTTCCGTGCCCCGACGCCAGGGAGCGCCACCGTCACCGCAAGCACCACGCATGTGCAGAACACCGGAAGCCAAGCGCCAAATGTTCCCCTATCGACAGCCATGGTATCAAAATCTGAAAAGGAGAAAAAATACATGTTATTTTCATGGGTGAGCACTGGTCTGACATCCGTGTGGGATATCACACATAAAACAAGATTTTAGAAACCGGTAAACCCAATTGATGGGCGTATGGACGTATATGCTTGCGCACCGCACCCCCGCCCCCTCCCACACACATGCATAGCAGCACATGATCTATAAATCGAATGTGACAATGAATCTAAATATTGGTTAAAAGCACCTACCTAAACAATTAACAACAACCAGTGAACCACGGAAAAGTCTGTAAAGTATAACTCAGATGGCACTGCTAAAAGTAATCCTCTCTAAATCAGTCAGACTTCTGAAATGAGTCTGACTGTCCAGTAGAAGTGATACCGAATTATGATAACTAGTTAGTAATACTAATAGTCCACTGCTCTATCAGTCCATGCACATGTATCTCTCCTGAGGTGCAAGTAGGTTCTAATGAGAGAACTGGGGGAGCGGTGCCTTTTGATGGCCAGGGAGGGGGAGTGAGGTGACTGACTGTTGGTGTGTTTGGCTGTGTTTGTTGTTTGTTTGTCTGACAGACAGCAGTTGTCTAATGGCCACCCGCTCTGTGTTTCACAGCTTGGAGACTCATCTCACACCTCACCTCACACCTGAGCTGTGCATGGGAAGATGCGAGCACCCGACTGACCCCCCCCCCCCTCGCCTACTCAGTAAATGAGCCGCGTGATTCTCTCGCCATATTACTTCGTGGGGGTAGGGCCGTTTAATCATTTGCAACGAGAAATTAACAGAAATGCTGAAAGGTTGTGAAAATATTCCTATACCGTCCATTTTAATATACTGATTTGACATTAAGAATCACCATGGTTTCAACTGAGTAAAATGTCACTGCAAATGTCAAGTACTGGAATCTGGACAGGTATCTTAATTTGACAAGTAGATATTAAAAACCGTGAAGGAGGGGTGTCTCAGTTTGTCTGTGCCAGACTGTGGCGCCTTACGCTAACCCTCCCGCAGGTGTCGCGGACCGGTGCCAGCCGGACGTGCTCTGGGAAAACTGCAAACTGTCGTCTGCCGGTCTGGGGCATTCCACCCCTGCATTGCACCTAGAGACGCTAGGTTACATGACTTGCATGGTGCATGGTTTACCCTGGGATGGTTTATTAATCTATATCATGACTCGGTATCCGATACAACCAATCGATACAACCAATATGAAAATGCACATATTCATTCATCCACAGTAATTCATACCGTAATTAGAATTCCTCCTGGACTTGTTCGAAATTACTGACAAAGACAAGGATTCAATACAGACTAAAGCCAAAGTGAGGGGATGCATGAAAAATGAGTTTTCCCTTCAGGTCACACTCAGTGACATTGCAGCAGCAAAATCAATTAGAGTTAACTGTAAAGCGATGGTGCAAACGCTCAGTACTTACGGAGCGGCTCTTCTAAACCCCAGGGTACGGGATCTCCTCGCTCTCAGCTCGTGTCTCTGTAGACTCTGGAGGAATGCACGTTCAAGATGATGGTCGAAGTGGATGGTTGTCAGGTAGGGGGTATCCTAGAGTTTAGCAGTTGATCAGTGTTGCTCCTCCTGTGTCTTCAATGTCTACTGCCCTTCAGGTGGAGATACACCCCTACTTTATAACCCCCTCCAGGCAGGCGGCGCGCCTCCAGGGTGTGCGCCGGGTGTGCGCCACTCTCCCCTCACCCCCAGTGACAAGACGCGGCGCGGAGGACTTCCTGTGGTCAGCCACCTCCCGGCGCGCGCCGCTCACACTCCGGCGTACGCCGCTCACCAACACTGACAGGCCGCGGCGCGGAGGGCTTCCTGTGGTCTTCCACTGACACAGCGCAGGAGGGCTTCCCTTAAGCCCCATCCGCTCAGGCTCTCACTCCGGGCGGTCAGGGATGGAGGGAAGCCCGGGGAGGGGGAGCGAGCCCCCCGTCCGGCCTGACCGACCCCGCTCCAGGGGGCCACCCTGGATGGTCCCCTCCTCCCGGGTGCTGGCAGGCAGGCCACTGGTCAGGGACCAGGCGACCACCTGGAGTGCGTCACTATCTCTGATGATCTGAAGCCAGCCATGGCAGATTATATACACAGGGACCAGGGTGGGGCTAATAGGTAGGTGTGATGGGAGGGATTATAGGTGGCGGGAGGACGTGTGTGAAGATCGAAGGGTGGGGTTTGAAGGTGGGGGGGGGGGGGGGGTGGTTTGTGTGTGTAAGTTACTACTAGGAGGTCGGGAGCGGGAGGGGGAGGGGGCGCTGGGGCCGGGGTGTGAGGGGAGCAAGGATGGTGAGCCGAGCGATTGATTCTTTGATGTTCCTGGGTGTTGTGGGTAGACCCTTTGCGGCCTTGGACCTCCGGGATTCGACACGTGCCGCAGGGCGGGATGGGAGAGAGGGGCGGGGTGTACTAACCCGGGGGCTGGAGAGAAGGCTCGGCTTGGTGTGTATGGCGGGGGTCAGGAACTTGTGCAACTTTCTGACCTAGCCTTTTGGAAGCTAGGTACCTTAGTGTGTAGTCTCTGATACACCCGTGGGCCATAAAATATACACGGAGTTGACCCGGGGTGTTCGATAATGCAATATGATGTAAACGGTGGATGGCGTGGGTTGGGGTGCTATTGGAATGATCTTCCGTTGACAATATTTGAATTTACAAGTTTTAAAAAAAAAAAGTGACTCCCGGCCCCTATAAGTGGGAGCTCTAAATCGCACCAGGGCATGCGCGTCCCCTTCTTCATATCGATGCCACTGAGGTTCCCACATTTTATTTCAGAGAATGTCAAATCATACTCTGTGTCAATTAATCTCGATACAGCCGATTTACTTGGGGGCCTTCCATAAAGTATGTACGCAAATCTTCTCCAGAAATTGACCCCTCACCCCCACTAAAGTTCTTGACCGCATTAAAACAAAGGGATTGTATACGCAAAATATTCCAGAAAATAGACCCCCCCCACCCCCCTTGGTGCGTACATACTTTATGGAAGGCCCATTGGCCATGATTGGGTGCATGTTTGAGTTAACTTTAATGCTGTTTAAGTTAACTTTAATATATACGACCAAGGATGTACAGATTCTTTCTGAAAGTTATGACCAATATGGTGTTAAGATAGATAACCCTTACATGCAAAATCACCACCGCTATTACCAGGCTTACATGTATGCCTGTTATCTAGCAGGGATATGCCCAGTTTATATAAGTCATAAAGCTGACCCCACCCACCATCCCCCCAACACAGACATATGACCAAAAGGAAATGGGGGTAGATGCCTAAATTCTACATGGCGACATGGCCATTTCTTAAAATCGACATGCAACATGGAGCTTAGTGACATAAGGGGAAATTTTAGTGACATGACATAACATGGTTAACATGACATAGGGAAATGGACATGGGACATGGCAGGTTCTTAGGGGGGACATGGGACATGGGAATTTTAGGTGACATGACATGGCCATTTCTTAAATTTGACATGCGACATGCCCCTCCCCGCCCCCCCCCCCCCCATCTAGACCCCCAAGGAACGGGAAGGGGTGGTCTGAAAATCAGGCCATCTTATTTCAGTTCATGATTAGTGAGCCTTTACTTGATTTTCAGATTTTTGCACCAACGGCCGTCATAGCCAACATACCCAAGTAACCAACACAAAAACCGATTTTATTTTGGAAAACAAAAGACGTGTTGGTTATTAAAATACATATACAATGAATCTTTGCCGGGTAGCATACTCATGGTCACGTGGAAGTAAATGGCGCCATCTATCGAGTCATATGGTATTCTGGTCTGCATTAAAGGGAGTTCTGGCTGCTGATTGGGTTATATTTCAGATGAAACAAAAATGGCTAAATTGTGAAAAAATTCACAGGTGTTCCCAAGTACCCTTTAGATAGAATAGTACATGTAGTTGTATGCTATGTAAAGGGTTTGGGAATTTCTGAGGCATGCAAAAGCTGATGTGGCTAAAGGTCGATTTTAGGCCCAAAACAGGGCAAAATGGGACTACCTGTACATAAAAGTGACGTTCTTGAGATTTTCACGGTCAACTCTTTTATTGAGGGTGAAACATTATGTGTGAGGGATTGTTTAACGCACGACGAGGACTATCCTGCGACACCAGCTGTCTGCCTTATTTGGTCATGTAGGTCAGGTCACGGACGCCATTAACTAGGTCACGGACACGGCCACCAGTTCAACTAGGTCACGGAGGAGGTGATGCTGGAGTGTCCAGTGTCCAGGCCGCGAGCTCCAGGGTGTAGCAGCGAAGCTGCTAGTATTACATTTATACTTTGATGAGAAAAGTCGAGTTACTGTGGGCATGCAGGCGCGCAGGGGCGGGGGGGGGGGGGCAGGGGATGGGGGGGGGGGGGGGTTGCTCTGTGAAGTGTATCTATGGAGTGTTGAGAGTGGTTATCGGCGAGTCGTTCCCTGGATTAGTAACACCCCACCCCCACCACTCCACCCCCACCCCCGATCTACCCGCCGGCCTACCCGTCCATCCCACCGGCCAGTGCTACCCTCTGATCCCCCCCCCCCACCACCAACCCACCCACAACCACCATTCCATGCCATGCAGTTGTGCATCCACGCGTGACATACATTCTCTGGAAGAGAGGGACATCCATGAACATCATGTCATGGTTTAATAGCCTAAATAGCGCTAAGCGTAATTGAAAATATATAGTTTCTTTGGTCATTCTTTTTATTTTCCTTTTTTGTTTATGATAGATAGGGACTAATGACTATCGCTTCAGTGTAAATACGATAGTATATTTGGCAACATGTGTAGATCACACGAGTCGGAATGGTGATTATGAATTACTTATTATGCAAAGATCTATAACTTATAAGTTATAGTATAAGTCTACACTTGCTTGACTAAATATTGGTAATATTAAAGATGATAGGATACTATTGAAGGGTGAAGGGGGACTGGCTCAACCTTCTGTCTTTAAATTAATGAGCTTTAACAAGGTACAAATGTAAACAGAGACATAAGGGGATAATCTGGGTGGTTAAATGTAAAACCCGGAAGCGCACACTGTGACACTGAGATGGCAGTGGGCAGACGACATTTTACTGCCTTTGATGTTTTACAAAAGGGAGCTCGGACGGCCGTGAAGATTCCCCGACTACCCCCCCCCCTCCTCTCCCAATCCCTACCTCAGATGTTACTACATACATCGGATGAATTAGACTGACCCATGTCCCTGAGCCCCACACCATTTCGATTGTATAATGCATTAAACAGAAGAAAAAAACAACCTTTTATTTGAAACCAATGACTTGTGCAAGTCTACGCCGACGGATCAACCTCTATGGTCACTGATTATTAGAACTTCTAAATGCAAGTCACATTGATACACCCTATATTCAACAGATGACTTGTCCATGGTCTTTGATGTTTCCTCCACAGAATTCCTTAGTTATCATTAACAAAACATCAAAGATTATTGATATAGAGAACTTTCCCTGACCACCCACAGAGGTCTAGAAGAAAATACATGTTATTTGAGACATCTTTCCATTGCAAATTAGGACTAAATGTTACATTAAAACAATAATTTTCCAAAAGAATCGGGGGTAGGGGTAAGACCCCTCTAAATCTGTCACTATTACATGCATGTCTATAGACGCTGAAAAGAAAAAAAAATTAGCGAAATCTTCCGACGTTTCCCAAAGCTAAATGCAGCAGCAGGTTTAACATCCGACAGCAGAGAAGACTTTAATGTCAATATATTGTATACAGACTCATTCAAAATATGCCCGAATAAAATTTAAACAGCCGTATCTCGCTCCCGGGGGGGAGGGGGGGGGGGAGGACCACTCCCTATCTTTTCTATAGTCACTATGGGCGAACATCACCCTAAATGTGGTAACCTTATAAGGGAGTGCTCATTAATTAATATTGGAGGGGGGGGGGGTGGTGAAATTTCGCGCGTAGGGGCGAAATTTGTTTAAGCCCCCCCCGCCATTGAGAGCGTGTGAGACGTTTTGCGCCTCTCCGCCCCCCCCCCCCCCACGCCGAAGGCGTCGAAAATATTTCGCCCACCCCCCTTTGAACTATAGTAACGCACTGGCTTTTTTTGCTAAAAAAAAAAGGGGCTACATTTTTTACGACCCCCTCAGGAGGGGTTGGACATTTTTAAGCCCCCCCCCCCCTGTAACTAATAAATGAACACTTCTTAAAAGCTGTAAATAGTTAAAATTCATGCCCTTTTCAAGGGAAAGTTAGCAAAAAGCAGACCCTAAAGTAAAACACGTGTAGACCTAAAAAATATGCATTCATCAAGAAATAAGATAGAAAAATATAGTAAGAACTTCTCTTTAAAAAGCCCTTGAGCTATGATGATATATACATTTATGTCGTATAACAACACTAAGGCACTTTGACATTTAGGTGTGAAAGCTTTCCTAGTCCCTTGCCCCAATCCCTCCCAGTCGTATCAGAGACCGTTGATAGGCGTGTGCCCACTGACACCTCTATCTTATTTCAACAATAAATGTAATAACAAATATGTGGATTCTATAATCCCCCAAACAACACCCGTTAGAAACGATAACACGAACCGGAAGTCATAACCGCGGCGCCGACGGTGGCGACGTTTAGAGAGCAGTCTCAATGACTGGGGCTTGTACTTGGCTGGATTGGGGAGCTAGGGAGGGGGTGCTAGACTGATAGAATTTATGTAGCCGCATTAGGCCAAAATAAAAAAAAAGGTTGGTTTCCGGTAACATGGTCTGAGAAAGCAGGCCCGGCCGGTCGGATTTATTTTTTTTAAATTTTTTTTTTAGTTTTCTCATTTTTAGGCCTGGATTTAGGGGTTTTGCACTAAAATCCTTAATAATTGTCCGATTTACAAACCGTAAAAAACAAAAAGTGGCAAAAACTCTGAGAAATCTAAAGAAAGAGGGGGACCCGGCACTGTCTTGCTAGACCCGGTCGGGTGACCGGAAACACAACTTTATTTTAATTTGGCCTTAGTATGGCCCTTTTTGCTGACGTAAATGTCATATCATATTCAACGAGTGATTTGGGTTCTTGTATTTTTTAAACAATTATTGTGGATACTGAATAATCGTTTTGAAGTCAGGATAAGAATATGATGGTGCATTATAGGAAAAGTGTATAGTGCCAACGAATGTATAATACCTATACCGTTAACCAAATTTGCCGTTCTGTTGAATCATGTCATAAAACGGACATGAGAAACAATCCCATATCATACTGTTGGATAACTAATTTTTCTATATAGCGCATAAGTTCCATAAAAAATTCCGTTTACATCTGCGAATACGTTCACCCCTCCAAACAGAGCTCAAGAATGACACAAGACAAGTTATAACAATGTGTATTTCCTGGGGAAATGCACAAGCTGTATACACAAGAATAATGTGGACAGTCGAGGGAAAAGGGTCCTCCAAAGGTTAACTCAATTATAAAATTGAGGTCATCAGCTTTCCAGTGATATACTTCTAGTTTTTCAGAACTGGCTCATTGAATATGTGTGGGCACTGTCCAATCTCAAATGCCAATAAGCTCTATCTTACTTTGCTTTACAGATATCTCTATCTAATTAGCATAATTACGAAAATTCCCAAATATCCAAACTTTTTCAAACATTTGGTCACAGCTTTTAACCCCTTCCACGCGGTAAGCCAATATATTGCACAAAATTGCATTGAGTTACCAGAAACCCAGTGGTGAAGGGGTTAATCTTAAAATGGGATTTACGTTCCGTTTTCAGTATAGAAATCTTTGTGGGGCCTGTAATCATTAATTTCTTGAAAAATGCAATTTAGAATGAAAATTTTGTTTCCATGGCAACCAACAAGTGCAAAAACACTAATTTAGGCCCAAAAACGTTCTTTTTACATTCCAAATATGGAAGGTTTTCACTAAAGTTGGAAATTTCTAAAGTGGCTTATTGTATTCTCCATCAAAAAGTAGTACAGAACAATTTTTATGATATTTTGAACATTGTTGGCTTATATGGAGCCCCCTGGTGGCCAAAGTTGGAACTAAAAATCCCCCGCGGAGGTCCCTTTTCCCTTGTTGATCCACAAATAGACATGGGAGATTCTCGAGAATAGTGAACCTGGTGTTCAATGGTGATGTGTATTTCCCAAGTTTTAGTCGTGCAAATGACCAGAAATCCCACCTTGTAGAATGAAGATATGTATTTCCCAAGTTTCACTACAAGAAATGACAGGGAACACGAGCAAATAAAACAAAAATGTTCCAGAAACCCTCTAAAATTCTCGAGTTTTGACACGAAAATGACACAAGCTCCAATCGAGATTTTGTTTGCAGGGACGATACAACCGGAATAATATAAAGTATAAAGATACCAATCTGGATACATGTACCAGTATGGGGATTGATTTTTAAGACATATTGTCACCAGCTGGCCCTATCATCACCATCATGCATATATTAAGTCTACATAATTGTGTACTATTACGGAGTGACCTTAAATTTTGTCTATATAACAATTTTGTACGAATTGCAAACAATAATCCCAATTCAATTCTGTTACTCACCCATTTATTTACATGTGTACATACATGCCATCTGTCTTCAGGGGAACATTAAGTTTCATCTATCATTTTCTAGAATGATATAATCCTATACCCCCCCCCCCCCTATTTTATGCATATACATTTCAAACTAACAAACTAATCATATTGACGGTCGTCAGTATATCAGTATAAATATCTATAATTATGCCAGACATATGCACATGTTGAGGGATCTAGGGTAGATTCACCACTTTCAACCGGTCTGATCCATGTTTTTCTATGAGCTACCTTTAAGGTTTAATTGCTCCTAAAGTATATTGTGCATAGCCTTCAGAATTGAACCAAATTTTACATATTGCTCTGGAGAATAACATTCAGGGTATCTTATAACACAATATATCAGTTTATAGTATTTAATTCCATGATTTATCAGAGCATTCAGAATTGCTCCTTTTCACCCTAAGTCAGCCAAAATGTACCTTGAGTCAGCCATATATATAACAGCCACCAGAAATATGTGGAATAAACCAGTAATTTTGAGATTTTTTTCAATGGCTTAACTGACATGAATACATGTATCATATATCAATATGTTACAACTAACAATAGAGAAGAAAACGATTCAGAAAGTCAGTACAATACCTCAGGTGAATACAACAGCATTATGAGCTATCAATACAAGTAAATATTACTAATATTAGCAGTGAGCACTCAATATGATATTATAGACATGTAGTATTGAGTTCTACTGAATATATCAGGGGCTCTGCCCCCTCACTCCCCCTCTTTTTGCATTTAACCCTTGCCCTCTATACACTACACAAGTAAGCCTGCTATCCTTAACCATCTTGTAGAAGAGGGTATTCTGGTAAGAGGGGGTTTTCACAAGGGTAGGGGAAGGGTTCTTAGACAAGAATCCCGGGTGAGAGAATTCCAGGGGGGATTCCAGAGAAGAAAATCCCATGGTTGACTTAAGGTATGAGGTGGCTGACTTAGGGTGAATTTGTGGCTGACTCAAGGTGCAATAGGTATACCTTACGAAATCAGTCCTGAATATAAATTCGGAAATAAATTTTGCTCAATAAAGTGATGATTTGAGTAATTTAGATACATATCCATCTCACAAAACTGATTGACATTGTGTATGAAAGGGACAAATGCTTCAAATTAACTACCAAAGAGAATGAACAGTGGAGAGTTTTTCATTCTCTGTTTGTCAAAACAGGCCAAACAGGGGTACTTCTGACTGATTTTACATTATGAAAAAGAGTAATGATATGGATGCAATCTGTAGTATCTATTTGTAAAACACTTCAATTTTAAAATCAGTGGGAGTTTTTGTTACTAGATTCATAGTAAACTGGAAATCTCATGTCAAAAGTGGTTGCCTCAAGGTATGATTTTGACTTAGGGTGAACCTACCCTACGTCTATTGTGATGTCGAGTCACGACCAATAAATGTACCATAGGGAAGCAGGTGCAGTATTAATGTACATACAGTCAGACCCTGGACGGCAAATAGATCATTTGGAGACTGGGGGTATACTTAATACAGTATACATATAAACCAAAAATGTCCACACATCGGTTACACAATGGTGATGTAAAAAAAGCCTAATAATTAAGCAGATTCACCATGAGTCGGACACATACCCTGAGACGGACAGTGGAATTTGAGGTTATTCGATCATGTAAACTATGACTTCTAGTGCATGTTATTTGGAAAGAATGACACTTAAACTTTACCATAGTTCACAATTGAAGAGCTTAAAGTGCTTGAATAACCACAAAATAAAGTGTCCATCTCAAGGTATGCGTCCGACTCTAGGTGAATCTATCCTAAATGTCATGCTTTATATTTGGCCATAGGGCATTTAAAAAAAACAGCAGGCCGCCTTGTTGAGGGTCAAATGAAGATTTCTGGATTAATTCTGAGCAATCAAAAATTTTAGCGTGAGTGCAATCATTTACCGTTCCCCCAATGAGAGGTGTCCCACATTCGCCTCTCCGGAACGGGTTCAAAATTGATCGTGACCGATCCAATTTTTTGGTTCCTCCCTCAAGGGGTCCGATTTTCAAAAGATCTCTCCCCCCACTCACAAATCCCCCCCCCCCCCCATGTTGTTAAAATAATATACTCTTTCAAAACCTATCCATATGCATACTTCATGATGAATAACCTCTCAATAAATATCCAATGAAATCACCGGCCCTTTCCCTACCTACACATACAATGACCCCCCCCCCCAACACACCCCAGCTTCAAGTTATTCCATCCATTACATGACAGCGACTGTTTAAACATGGTGAGGGCACGTGCAGCTGTAGCATGCCAAACTCAAATAAAACAATCGATCTAGCCCTCATATTGTAGCTAGCTCTCCCATACACATTCCAACTAGTGGCCAGGGAAGATACTGGTACACTCCACCATCAACCACCTGCCTGGTCATGTACAGGAGGAGGTATCAGACAGATGCAGGAGGAGTTAAGTGGTGTATGTAAGGAGGTACCTATACCTGAACACCTACCTGGATACCAGAACTGTGTACCATAGGGGTTGACTTGTTCTCTAGCTTTGCTGCTTCATTGTGACAAAAACACTCATCTGTGCTCAGCGATGAATTCCAGACCACAGGGAATTCTTAGGCACAGGAGATATATGAATGCACATTACAAGCGGATGCAGGAAGACACAGGGGCTTCCTGGTTACAGTATTTTATATAAGAATGCTCCCAATTACAGTGCCGATCAAGGAGCTTCCTGGATACAGCGTTTATCAAAGTGTCCGTTAATGGGCCTCCTGGACTCAGTGCTTATTCGGGAGCTTCCTGATTACAGTGTTATTTTAGGAGCTTCCTGATTACAGTGTTTATCTAGGAGATTCCTGATTGCAGTGTTATTTTAGGAGATTCCCGATTACAGTGTTTATTTAGGATCTTCCCGATAACACATTGGATATCTACATCATAGTGAACTTCTTGTTTTGACATTTACATAGTTCAATTCTATGAACTATTCAAAGGAGCTACTATAACGATAAAAGGAAAAAAAGGGACAGGAATGAAAGATTTGATGAGACAACTTCTGTGGAAATTAGATACAGTATAGTGTGTGCCAGACCTGTTTCAGTGATATCTATAATGGACCCGCTGTTCCCATCTATATGACGTCATGAATGCAGACTTCGAGATGATGTTCTGTCCGCAGTCTGGTGGGAGGAGGAGGAACTACAAAAGATTCCAGAGGTCCGACTCAGAGCGGGAGGTACGTAACGGTATCACTCAGGCACCATTACCTGCTATTTAGTGTCTGACCCTCTTGAAGAGCCGCATAGTGCTTTGATGTATTATGCATTTAAGCATCATGCAGACCCTACGATGGAGTCACGATGCTTGGATGCAGCCCCTATACAGCCACATTGAGTTGGTTGTCTGGGCTGCATTCATGCATGCATCATGAAGCCAGGTGTCACACAGTGTATCAAAGCAACTGCCCAGTCCTTAACGATAAAGCCAAGTTATGGATTGTGCTTGTGAATAAGATGTCACAGTGCCATAAATGTTGCAATTAAATTGTGTTTTATAGTGATATGCATTTGAATTTTAGAAAACGTATTACAACAGCTATACGTCCAACGGACCAGGTTCAGAACAACGTAGACAGTGTTAAACTTAATACAAAACAGTTAAGTGACGAAACCAATCAAGCAGACTTTCCTTTTCAAACATATATACATGTTAGACGGTTTTCAAATAAATGTGAACATTGTCGCCTGGCTTGCAATAGAGAGGCAGGGGTCTATTGGTAGTTTTATTTATAGGACCCAGAAAGGGTGTGTTTCAGGTTAAATGTGCCTCCACATGGGTAGTCAGATTTTTTGCCATGTCGCTGCGTCACTTTTTAGGAAAAACAGCGTGTTACTCTGTCACTTTTTAGTCATGTAAGAAGTTAGAGAAAGAGATCTGCAGGTCGATTTTGGTCCCTTATTTTTCTGTGTCCGTCGATTTTTAAAAGGGCCGTGTCGCACTTGTCGGATTTTAAAAATCCTGTGTCGCCGTGTCGCACGTGTCGATTTGGACTCATGTAGAGGCACGTAAATGGTATGGACATCTTGGGTAATATAGGTAGGATGGGGCTTTAAAGGCCCGAAGAGTACCCAGAGAACCATGAACCAAGGCAACAACTTGCGGAAATGTAGACCATCACATTGACTCTAGATAGCAACTAATGCCCCCCCCCCAAAAAAAAAACACAAAAAAAAACAAAAAAAACGGATAAAGATCTTTAGGGTTGGCCCATTTCTAGGGTCGGCTCACCTAAAACATACCCTTTCCCTTTGCCTAGTCAAACTAAAGAGTCACTTCTTGGGGTACTTTCTTATTTAAAGAAAAGAAAATCCCACTTACCTGGAAGTAGACCGCCTCCCAACCCAGCCCTTTCTTAGAAAAGTGACATAATGGCAATGTTGTAAAGGCTACCTCCATCTATTAAGCAGAATTCATTTATCTGCCTCACTACGTGGGGGAATATGATACAGTCCGGACTACACTGATAACTTTGACAATGGCTTTGTCCACGTCGATGAAAAGGCAATATCCAGGGCAGTATTTCCTTTCACAAATACTTCGCGCATAAGATATACAATCACCATACCATGTGTGTGTATGTGTGTACATTGTATGTGTGTGCGTGTGTATGTGTGTGTGTGTGTGTGTATGTATGTATGTATGTATGTATAAAGAAACAGGACACAGTGTCATGTTTCTATGCTGACGGTGTGTAGATTAAGTAGGAATATATGGGGACTGATGGACTATCTCTTTGCCCTACTTCAAGTATTTCTTTGCCCTACTTCAAGTTTGTCTTTGCCCTACTTCACGTACCCAATGCCAAGCACCGATCAGATGGCTTGTCTCATGTGCTGATGGCAGAATGTGCTTGGAGATCATGTGTAGTTCCAGCAGCGCAAGGATACAATTAAGGTTTTGGCAGCTATACTTTTGACGACATTGATGCCAACAGCAGTGATTTTCAATGAAGTTGACACCAACAGCAATAATTTTTGATGAAGTTGACACCGACAGCAGTGATTTTTTTTATGTTGACAGCAAAATTAAAACTTTTCATTTGGAGAAATTTGATTTAAAAAAAATCAAAAGGTGTTTTTTTGGGGTGATCCTTGTCGGCTTCCGTACTTAACAGCAAATAGTTTTAACTGCATATGATCAAACTCTGTAACAGCTTATCCAAATCTTTTATATTCCTCCCCCTTACTCCTGCTGGTAACATGAGGTGATTCTTAAACTATAGAGGATGAATTCCAATATTGTATTACAACGTGTAGGACAAAATACTTCACCAGCAAGACTATAGTCTATACTCAACTGATATGGTAGAGCACCCATGAGATGACTAGCTGGCCTGTTGGTACCTTGAGTAGACCAGAACGCGGATCAGGAGCAATGTGGGCAATTGGTCCTATGACGATTGGCACTAAGGATGATCAGCTCAATGTCTATAATAGCCCTGTTGAAGATAGACCCCATGATTAATGGCTCCCCCATTGAGACATACCAGTCTACTCATGGTACCAACAGACCAGCTATAGTCATCTCATGGGCGGTCTACCCTACTACCCTATACCATTGCCCGGAATGAAAGTGAAATATGGAAACAATAATTATATCTAAACAATAACCAAAACACTTTTAAATCTAAACATCAGCATTTTCTTAACACTTTCTAAATGACACATGATATTGTTTCAAAAAGTAGGACAAGCGTGTGTTTTAGAACTCGCTTAGAATGCAAACACCTATATATGTGAGAGTGCCTGATACCAGAGATGCTGCAAAGATTAAAAACTGATTTGAAAGGTTATACATCATTCATACACGGAATTAAAATGGGTTAGGAGCTAATATGGGGTCAGCTTTTATTTTTCAGTTATGCAACGTTTTCCTGTCCATAGTGTCGATATGAATATAGTATGTTCAGCCTTTTAAACCATTCTGATACTTAAATTTAAAAATCCCTAAGATAATTATAAACGAAAACGGACCAGGGGAGCCCTCTACGCAGTGGCGACGGGTCCCCTGACTTATTCCGATCACGATTTCCTGTATTATTCTATGGATTTATAAGTATCAGAATGATTTAAAAGCTACATCATGAACATAGATATATGTTGTGTTACTGGGGGAAAAAAAGAAATTCCCAACCCATCTTCAACTTTGACCAATACATTATGTATTCTATTAATGTTTGCCTAGCGACTGTTTATACTTATATAAATGATATTGACATAAATTCATGCATTCAACCTTAATGTATTGTACATTGTCCATGTACATGTATTTTAATTTAAACAAAAAAAAAGAGACATGAAGCCATCCCACGCAGGGCTCAGAATATGATTTGAAAACTGAGACAGATGACATTGTTGTAATCAAACAGTTACAATGTAACGTGATGTTTCTTTCTGCATGCACATGAACACATATGGCAAGATATATATTCCAGGAATTATTCCGACCTCAAAGGAATCACCTTTTCTACAGTCAGTCATAAGGCACGGCTGTCTGTATTTCAATATGTATATGTATCTGGAACTGTATTCTTTGCCAATCGAGAGATGGGTTATTTCAAAAGAGCATTCACAAGGAATGAAGGGGGAAAACTTATGTCGCCAAAAAGAATTCGTAAGCAAGTATCAAGTTATCCAGAAGAGCTGTGTTGCTCTTTGACCAGCTAGCTCGGGGAAAAGGAAACCCTGCCCAGAGTTGCCAACACTACCTCACCCAGAGATGAGCAGCTCATTTTCCAAGCTGCTCCTTGACTGTCACAAGAGCAGGTCACAGAAGCAGGGCATAGGGGGTCAGAGAACAGGTCCTGGGGAAGTAACTCACAGGATCAGCTCATATGACCATATCACACTTACAGCTAGCTCACAGCAGCGCCAGCAGCTCACATTAGCTGCAGCTGAAACAACAGCAGCACGGGGGCAGGTCACAGGGGCTGCTAACAAGGCCAGCCCCTTACAACAGCAGCACACAGCAGCAGCACACAGCAGCAGCACACAGCAGCAGCACACAGCAGCAGCACACAACAGCAGCACACAACAGCAGCACACAACAGCAGTACACAGCAGCAGCACACAACAGCAGCACATAGCAGTAGTACACAGCAGCACATATCAGCAGCACACAGCAGTAGTATATAGCAGTATTACACAGCATCATCACACAGCAGCAGCAGCACACAGCAGCAGCACACAGCAGTAGTACACATCAGCATATATCAGCAGCACACAGCAGTAGTATATAGCAGTATTACACAGCAGCATCACACAGCAGCAGCATCACACAGCAGCATTATCACACAGCAGTAGCATACAGCAGCAACATCACACAGCAGCAACATCACACAGCAGTAGCATACAGCAGCAGCACACAACAGCAGCAGACATTAGTTAGCAAACAGTAGTAAGACACAAAAGGAGCAGCACCTCACATCAGCTCACAGCAGGAACAGCAGCTCATAACAGCAGCTGCACATACTAGTAGCTACACATAACAGCAGCAGCAGCTAGCAGTTGCAGCACACAGCAGCAACCAGACAGGGGCAGCAGCACACAGCAGCACACAGCGGGCACATCAGGTGGTTGTGTGGTGTCCTCCATGGGGTCTGTGAGACTGAGGGTGCAGCAGCATCATGTCTTTGTAACTGTAAGAAGAGGTTCTCAGCACTACATGACACAAAGGCAGAACCATGCGGCGGGAAGGAGCGGGGAGATGAAAGGCAGACCGGGGGGGGGGGGGGGGGGGGTCGGGGCACTGGGACATTGAGTGAGCCCTGAACCCCGGGGGGCCACTCCCTCAGATTTGGATACCATGTGTGAACACGATTCCAATGGAAAGGGTCCGTTTTTGGGTCCTAGGCACGGGCCCGCGAGGGTCCTTGATAAGGGGTGCTTTTTGAGCTAATTTTGAGAGAAAGGGGTATATTTTTAGAGCTTTAAAGGGTAATTTTTACTTTATTTTCCTATAATATTTCTTGGTCACCTTTGAGAAGGGGATTTCTTTCAGGGTCACCCGTAATTAGGGTATATTTTCAGGGTCATCTGTATTTAGGTCTGTTTTCTTGCTAATTTTCCCTTGAAAAGGGTATGATTTTTGAAAATTTCGCCCCTCGGCAAGGGTACCAGATTTGAGGTGATGTTCACACATAGTGACTATAGAAAAAACAGGGAGTCCTGAACCCTGCTACAATCGTCAACATTGAAAACTGAACATCGGTTGGGTTTGAAATTTCATCAATGAATGATTCAATATTGAGTGGTACCAGTAGCTGGGCAAATTATGCATGGTTGGTTTCAACTCACCCGATCTACACCTCAGCACAAATGGGGCCCAGAATTAACTGTAGAATGTAAATCATGATATCATATAGAGTTCCCAAAATAAATTCACTAATATTGAAATATCTATCAACTATTAATGATATAATTTGAACGATTATTTGAAGATCTTCAACGTGCGTACTAAGAGTTTACATTGTATAGATATATACACTTGTTCACTTTTTTCTTCTAAACCCATACTGTATACAATTAGGCTCAGGCAGCGTTCATTATTTAATGACAGGGGGTAGTGGTTTTCCTTTTTGTCCTCCCCCTCTAGCAAGTTTTTTTTCTGCCCTTACCCCGCCCTAAACTACCCCCTGCCACTGCCTTAAAATCTGTACAAAACTGGCAGTGACGTACGCCAGAATACGTAGTAGATGGTGACATGCGCCATATGGATGATAATGTACACTGAAAATCCATAGATTGAAAGGGTTAGTCATTACAGACTATCCTAGGTTCGTAATATGTGTGTTAGTCATAATGGCAAAGTTATATTCAGTCAGCAGTGGCTAACCTAGGTTCATCATTGGTGTGTTGTATTTGTATACCACTAGGCCAAAAAAAAAGAAGGTTTGTTTCCAGTAACATGGTCCTAGGGCATAGACCCGGCCGGTCGGATTTTTTTTTTTTTTTTTTTTTTTTTTTTTTTTTGCTTTGGCCGTTTTATTTTGATAAATGATGATCCGTAATTCTTGGATTACGGATCCGCCGATGGGAATTTTGGCAATCTGCCTCCTGCCCCCCGTTTTATTTAGAATTTGCCCCAGAAAAAAAGTTTCCCAGTAAACAAATAACGTTATACACCATTTTATAACGTTGTATAACGTTATATGTCAACGTTTTTCTAAGGCTCTTTAGTATGACATAACGTTATGTAAAATTTAAAACGTTATTTTGACGTAAAATAACGTTTTTTTGTTAGCTGGGTTATGCTGACCAACCAAAGCTCAACATGGCCTTTCAATCTGGGGATTTTTCTCAATTATCTTCATTTGATAGCCCAAAAGAGGGATTTCTTTGCTTTAAAAAACATTTGGGCCCTGCCCCTAAGGAAATTTTGGCATCCAACTTCCCCTGTAAAGAAGCTCATAACTCAATTTTTTTACTTTTTTTTGGCCGTTTTATTCTGATAACTTGGATTACGGATCCGCCTATGGGAATTTTGGCAATTTGCCCCCTGCCCCCGGTTTTATTTTTGAGAATTTGCCCCGAAAAAAAAAGTTTATGCTGACCAACAAAACCTCAACATGGCCTTTCAATCTGGGGCTATTTCTCAATATATCTTCATTTGATAGCCCAAAAGAGGGATTTCTTTGCTTAAAAGAAAAATCGCCCCCTGTATCTGCCCTTGATCAATCTTTTTAGATTCATTTTGGCGGGCCTTTTATTTTTATTTTTATTTTTTTTAATTCCACCTATGGACCATAAAAACTGGAATGTAGCAAATGAAATGAAAATTGAAAATTGCAATGAGGTGTAAGATATTTAGGTCATTCACTTTTTTTTTGGGGGGGGGGGGGGAAACTGATCATCTTACTTTTTTTCCCTCTAAAATCCTTAATAATTGTCCGATTTACACGCCGTAAAAACTGACATGTAGCCAAAGGGAAAAAAAAAAAAAATCACCAATCCTGCTTGGGTAGACCCGGTCGGGTGACTGGAAACAAACTTTTTTCTTTTTTTGGCCCTAGCTGGGGCCACCTGTAAGATACTATAATCACCACTACGTGGCTCCCCCGGGAAATTAAAAGACTAAGGTGGGTTGGTCAGTACTGACCAACCTGACATTAATAACTTACCTAGGCTAGTCATATAGGGAGCCAAAAAAATGACTAACTGAGTTAGGCACTAGTGACTGAGAGATTGGTCGTATAGAGAGCCTAGGAATATCAGTGTACGCCGGAAAGACGGCGTACGCCGTCAGATTTACAACCTGTGCCAGGTGGTGGCTAGGATGCTAATAATATATACCGAGGTTGCAGGTTCCTTAGTAGGGGGCACCATTGCTTGATCTGGTAGCTTGCGAGGTAAGCAGTGATACAACAATCACAATGGGTATAGGCTGTTACATAATGCCCCCTAAGAATTCCGCAGTGAAGGCCAGGGAATTTTCTCATTGGTTGATAATGCAACCGGCTAGACGCCTATAGCTACATGGTGGCCTGACTACCACCTATTAATGTGGCGTCCGCCGGTGGCAAAGTGGCGTACGTGCGCCGCCTTGTGGTGTAGGCTAAAGACCACACACACACACACGCGCGCGCCGCTCCATACCCACTGCCATTTCCGCGTGCTCCAGATTCGCCGAGTTGCTCAGGAGTTATTACAGCTCACACCTGGATGTCGCCACCCGGCGCCTCCTGCCTGCCCACCCGCCATGCAGCGCAACTAACCCGCAGTAGCTCCGAGTAGCTCCCGCGAGTAGCTCACCCCCAGCTCACCACGGCAGCTACAGTGCAGAGAGAGCGCACTGGTCGGAGGTGATTGCACAGAGACCCAGCTCCCCTACAGGGCACTGCCCGTGCGTCACTGATCAAAGAGCAACTCACACTACTACAGTCACAGGCAACGGGAGCAACTCACTCAGACTCAAGACTTAGACTCAGAGCAGCTCTGTACATCTTCTCCCTCAGAGCATAGAGCTGCTCTCTGAGAGTGAGACACGCTACAGTATTATAAGACAGCGCCACTGCTCCCATCTCTCATCACCGCAGACACAGGTCAAGACGCAGCAGCCAAGCTGGCCACCCCACAGCCACAACCTCGGCCTGTGGAGCCCCCGGGGTCGGTCCCGGGGATGGCGGCCGATGTCACGGCCGTCACGGCAACAGGTGTGCCGCCGCCGGGAGGAGGGGGAGGAGGAGGAGGCGGTGAGGGGGGCGGCGGGTCTCCTCCAGGGGGTGGAGGAGGGGGGCGGCGGGTACCTGTAGCTACCATCAAACTGCAGCGGCGCTCCACTATGGACCTCCTGGGCGGCATCCGCATCACCAAACGCTGCACCAACAGGGGGTCACGCACCCAGGTAGGAGGTCTCACAGATATCATGCTATCATTAACCCTTTAAGGACGACATGCTGCCTTAAAATGCACCATGTCCTTTGCATGCATGCAGCCCTGCATGGCGAGTTACTCGCCATGCAGTGCTGCTTTAATTAATGTGCAATGACCTTAATTGGCCGCCGGCGGGGATGCATGAACGCAGAGAGGATGCATGAATGCAGCTTTGGGAAAGTACTTCAATCTGAGGGGCATAATGCAGCGATGTACTTTGCGGTCTTTAATTTAAAGGGTCAACGGTTCTACACGTGTATACCCATAAGGAATTTAGAAATTTCAGATAATACATTGTACATAATTCATCATTAAAACTGCGCGGCCAGGACAGTGTGGGCTTGCATTGCCAGTGACCAGTTGTATTATGTGTGCTTCTGTGTGATCAATTAGTTGAATTCATATAGATGTAACTATGGGATCCTGCATGCACTGGCTTGAGATGGTATAGACTAGTGCCTTTCAATAATTACAATACTAATGACTATTCCTTCTCCCGCTACTATACTACAATGTAGTCTTACTGCTCCTTCTTCTGCTACTATACTACAATGTAGTCTTACTGCTCCTTCTTCTGCTACTATACTACAATGTAGTCTTACTGCTCCTTCTTCTGCTACTATACTACAATGTAGTCTTACTGCTCCTTCTTCTGCTACTATACTACAATGTAGTCTTACTGCTCCTTCTTCTGCTACTATACTACAATGTAGTCTTACTACTCCTTCTTCTGCTACTATACTACAATGTAGTCTCACTGCCCCTTCTTCTGCTACTATACTACAATGTAGTCTTACTGCTCCTTCTTCTGCTACTATACTACATGTATAATGTAGTCTTACTGCCCCTTCTTCTGCTACTATACTACAATGTAGTCTTACTGCTCCTTCTTCTGCTACTATCACCACTGCTATAACTTATGTCACTTTAAAGTGTCGCTATGTGTACATACTGTAACGGGTATTAAATACACGTATAACAGTGCCAGCACCGAATGCTACTTTCTATATACTACTACAACTACGACTACTTCAACATTGATGTACAACGTATAACGGTTAAGGTCAATAACATTGTACATACTGCTACCTTGTGGACTCACTATGACATTTACCATATTATGTATTATGACAGGGATCTCTAACCTAGCACGTTATGTAGTGAGCACAGAGTGGAGACAATAAGTATCCAAGTATTTAAATGGACTGTGTCTATAAAGAGTGGAGAGCAATTGCGCAAGGCTTTGATGTTTACGAATAAGGTTGCCCCCAGGGCCCCAACGCATGGGTTGTATGCTATCCAACATGTCAGTGGCGTAGGAAAAGGGGGGGGGGGCGGGGGGGGGGGGGGCCGGGCCCCCCCCAATCACTGAGGAGGGGGGGGGGGGGCCTGAATATGTTTGGGCCCCCCAAAATTTGTCATATGGTTCACATAATTTCCAATTCTGACCTTTCCCACATAGGGAAAAGTGGGTGCAGAGGGGCCTGGACCCGCAAATTAGAACTAAAGGGGGCTCAAATACTACTTTTCCATACAATCTAATATAAGTGTCTATATGATACAGCATGCGTAAAAACCGATACATAAAGTTGGTTGGAGTGGCCCCCCCTGGGCCCTCCCAATGAAGATTTGCTTCCTACGCCTCTGCATGTGACATATTCGCTAGGGTGTACTCAGTGGCGGATCCAGGATTGTCTAGTGGGGGGGGAGGGGGGCAAACCTGGCCAACCCGGAGTCATTGTCTGTTTCCCGCTAGCGAAGAGCATTAGCCACAATGCCCCCCCCCCCCCCCCCAAGAAAATGTTGTTAATCTAGACTTGAAATGGTGTATTGTCACACATTTTAGGACACCATATTTTAACAGTTTTCCCTCTTTTCTTCTTTTTTTTTTCTCTTCTTCCTCTCTTTTTTTTTGGGGGGGGGGGGAGGGAAGGCCCGTCGCCCCCTGGTTCCGCCAATGCTGTACCATGCTGTAAATGTTGCTATAGATAAAACAAAAGATTCAGCCTAGGTTTGTGTGATATAAATAGATGACCTTTTATTCAACAGAAGGGAATAATGAATTCACCGAAAAGACTCGGGGGTGGCTGCATCCGCCCCTGGGCCCATATACTATGGTCCACCTGGAAACCATATATAGGTAATTCCATCTATACATGTGGCTCAACACGTGAGAAGGTACCTTCGCGGGGGATTTTTAGTTCTGGTTTTGGCCACCAGGGGGCACCAGAATCGCAAAATAGTGAAAGATATGCCCAAAAATGCATTAGGGTAATTTTTTATGGAGAATACAGTAGCCTTTTTAGAATTATTCCATCTTTAGTGGTAACATTCTATATTTGGAATGTAAATGGAACGTTTTCTATGGGAAATTGGCACATATCACATTTCCTGGTTGCCATGGGAACCATTCCATGGTTTCCAAATGGAACATTTTGGCCCTAGTCTCTCGAGAATTCCATCAGGAACTCAAAACTGAAAACAGATCTTGAAAATTCCTCTTAGAACCAAATCTACATTAGATATTCACATTTATTTAGCATATTTTTAGGAAATCTGACATTTTCATCATTTCTAGTGGTTATTATGGGATACAGTGCATTTATAGCTTATTTATCATTTTCAGTTATAAGTAACAACACATGTTCAAGATGTGATTCCCACAAAACCACTAGGAGTATCTTGCCTCATGATATCTCTTTTTAAAGATCATGACATCAACTTTTATCATCAATTTCCCCATGAGTACCCCTTTCCATGTGCCTGGTCACACATGTATCTGGTTAGCCCAGTAGAAAGACGTCCCCTTTGCACCACAGTGGTGGTCTATATGATTAGCAGTTATTAACTGGCCATAGGGAGGCACCTGATTATTAGCACGATCCTCTGACCACATGCATCCTTATAACAGTGCACTGCATGCAGGATGCTGCACGCTATTGCAGCAGGCTTAGACACCCACGCCGTCTGATGTATGCATTCTATAGTTTTATGATATGTGACATGCTCTGCGAAAAGGGACCTTAACCCTTTAGGGCCGACCAAACACCTTTTTTTCTAGTGATGAGGACGGGATATTTTTACAGAAACTTTCCTTGGGCCGAGCCTTTGCTAAATCCCATAGTTATGATGACTATAGTCGATGCTCGGCCAGCCATGGCATCAACTATAGATGATGCTCGACCCTAAAGGGGTACCCTAATTAGGCAGGGTGCACTATATTATAGGTCCCCCATTTCTAGTGTATGTCACTTAATATTATGTAGCATCATATAAACTAATTGAATAGCAGCTCCAGTCAAATGTGTAGCTCGCGACTCTCGGTCGCGAGTATATGCTTGCTGGAATTGGGGGTTCTCTTACACTTAGTGAAACAGCAGACCCGGAATGGGTTAAAGGGGCATTCTCACCAGTCACACTTTACCACATAGTAGACTAGAACAGTACTAAAATGTTGAGTAGGATACGCTCGGTGATTATGCCCCTTCAACTCTGGACAACACCCGATTCTGGACACTCTGCCCCAAAAGACTGGTTTGAGGTCCCTAAACGTGTTTTATGATCAATATAATGGTGACAACCCAAGGAAAGACGTGTTTTCTAGCGTAGCTATCGAGAATGAAGGAATTTATAATTGGAGAATATACAGAGAAATACAATTGATATTTGTCAGGTAATGAGAGAATTGATTCCGCTGATGTAGAGTCTATTCTAGGATACTGTTAATCCCTTCAGCGGCTTTTGAATGATAATAGGAGTAATTAGAATTAATATTGTATTAGCAGCTTATATTCACATGAAATCAAGTACCATGACATTGTGATTCTATGCAGAACCTACTACAATACTGTTTGAGTCATTGTGACACTTTATAGGGCTAACATAGGTAACAACATTTCAACAGTGGGGTAGATAACGAGTGCAAGCTAATACCAACAAGATATTTAGAAGCAATATTGGACTGCTGCGTTGGGGTGACATTTCTTTCTTTGAATTTCATTACCAAATTCCTTTCAGAAGAAATCTAAATTAACCTTTGATTCAAACACGCTCAGGGTATACATGAGAACCAGGCCTTTAGAAGTAATCAACATTTGAATAGCTAGTGTTATATCTAGTTATTTCTTTCCACAGTCTACATAATATGTCATATGAACACCACAGGGGAATTGGTAATGATTATAACAGAAAACTTTAGTTATTAATTCAGGAATGGACTACTTTGAACACACTCCTGCAAATTAGTTTCGAAATTGATACACGTGTTATGTTAATATAACAGCGACAGCATAAATCTCAGAATCTAAATGATTATGAAATTAGTGTAGTCATTAAAGGTATACCCTGCCCATAATCTAATAGAGGGTGCACCTTAAGGGTGAACAATATTAATGTTTAGATGATGTGTACACTTATGAATGTCAATATACATTGCTTCGGCCAATTGAAATGTGATAGGGTACAGTGCAGAAAGTAAGCATATAGAAAATGATTGTGGCCAAGGATGGAGAACTATTATATGGGTGGAAGGGAAGATGATACCACCAATAGATAAAGTTTGTCCCTTGTGCCTTAATTTAAACGGTTGAAGGGAAATGTTTGAATTTAGAGGGAGGGGGGGGGGTAATGTGCACGGATATATTGAATATAGAGAATCATACAGTATATATTGATAAATTTTAACTGTACTTTAACTTTGAAAAGTGAGCTGAGCTTTAAAAGAACTAGGAATTACTTAAACCCAGGGAAATTAGACGTCCAGTCGTGTTCACACAATATGTTTTTGCATTCCAAATAAGTGTATCTACATCTTTCTTGCACTCTGACTTCTCTGGCCTGTTGCACAGCAAATAAAACACATATATCTTCAGAATAATACAATTACAAAATTGAAGATCGTCATGCTAGCTTTAGATTTTATCGTCATGATTGTAAGCGCTATCTATAAAGAGGCTATGTTATTTAGTGAGAAATACACTTGAAATGATCACCAGAATTAGATCGTCATCATAGGATTTCTAAAGAATAACGATATTGTTACTTGCTGTGCAATAGCTATTTATTACTGACTACAATTATTGCAATCAAGATTATGTCATTCCTCAAATCAAAAACATGCAGCCCCACGCCCCACACATACCACCGGATCTTTTCCTCATAGTTTATAACCTAGAAACGTAAAAGAAACGTGCCTGGGAAACACTCCATCTCTCGTATACTACTTACGATACGTGCATGGTTTCAGTTAGGGTTCTCAGTCGGCGGGGTATTCCTACTATGTCAGCTAATCTAATTGCTCTGTACCAATGCCAGACAAAATACCATAATGAAAATCTTCTCAATTTACAAAGTGATTTCGGCTGGTGCTGTGTGGGGCGTACATATATTATGTACAAAATGTATCAATGTCTCCATTGAAGCGATATCTATAGAGAACTAAATTTTATGATCCGTGTAGCATGATGGTCTCCATATTTTGTAGTTTTTATTTTCTGAAGATATCGTTATTTGCATTTCAACAGACCACAATATTCCTACAGGGAGTTAACAACGGCACCTTCTGGCCCTCTGATGATTGTCTGATTGGTCTATGGAGACCAGTGGTGTTTTGTATAGTAAATAATGATATCGTTAGCCGTTAGAAATGCTATGATAATGATCTTTTTGTGATCCACTTGAGTCTGTTTTTAATGAGGTTCTAACTAAACAACCTGTGTAGGGAATGCTAGTATAATCAAATGAGGACCTATGAGCATAAATTTGTTATATACATGAAATCTATTTATAGTTTATAACTTGAAGTAATTCATAAGAACATAATTATGTATATTTATGGAATCATTAGAAAACTATCTTCAGGGGACCTATTTATTATATAGATGATCTTCAATTTGATAATACATTGTACTAGTAGTTTTATTTTCAAGATAATTTATTGTTAGTTCTTGTGTAACAGATTATGAATGGTTGGGTGGGGAGTATATCTGTACGATGTATGTTGCAATATCTGATAAATGATCCTCTCCAAAATCAGCACTCAATCTGTACAGATATGCTACACATATCCAGGAAAGGCATATAAAATGAGAATTGGAAGAAGGACCTAAAAATAATCACTTTTATTTCTATGGGTTGTAAGTACCCTAGTAGCAAGCCCGCACGGGGCCAATTTGGTTTTAGCTTGGCTGTTTGAAATGGGGAAAAACTGAGCTGGGTTTCATGTTGGGCAGATGGCTGGGCTGAAGTGTGGCCCAGATTGGGCTGCCCATTTTGGGCTCAGATCAGTTTAAAAGCAGGCTGCCCGATTTGGGCTCAGATCAGTTTCAAAGTGGGCTGCCCGCTTTGGGTTCATGTTGGGCAGATGACAGGAAACCCGATCTGAGCCCAATTTGGGCAGCCCACTTGGGGTCACATCAAAGCCCAGTGCCCTAAACCAACGGGCGCCCATCGGTAAGCCCACTCCGGGCCACACTTGCAAACACGGTCTGGCACAGTCCGGGGCCACACCGTGTTTGCTACTAGGGTAAGTACGGAAGACGAATATAGCCGGTAAAGAATACGGCCAACATATACATTCTCAGCTAGGTCTATATGTCTCTTTGAAGGTTTGCACTTTATATTTTCCTTTCCTCTGCCCTCTCCCTCTCTGTCACATCCACATCCTCTCACTTCCTGCCAACATGACTGAATAAATCCCAGCGTATCGCGTGCCATCCTGTAACTGCCTAAAACATGCTTGTTGGCTTAACCCTTTAAGGGCTGAATAGTGCTTTAATTAATGTACTGTGTGCTAAGGGTCTGTTACACTAGCGGCAACTGTTGCTGCAGATGCCCGGAGCAAGTGCCGCCAGTGTAACAGGGCATTATGCCTGAATGCAGCCCTGCAGAGTTTTGGCATACCTCATTCAGCCATCATGCCTAACCTACAGGATTGATGCCTACACTCCCAAAGGGTGGGCATGATGCCAGGACATGATGCATTACTGCAGCCCTGGCGTGCAGCCGGGCATATAGCACCTTACAGCACTATGCGGCTCTAAAAGGGCAAATGATGTGAGATTGGTTTCCGATTTGATGGCAGATGCACGGTGATGTTTTAACTAATTATTACTACAGCATGTTTTTTATAGGACGTTGTTAATGAGGGTCATTTTTACATGACTTACTTGGGCGGATCAACTGCCCCTTAAGCCAGTCGTCCACTGGCTGATGAAATGGGTTTTGTCAGGCTTTTTTTTGGTTAAAATTGTTTTATTTGGGTAAATGGCACGATTACCATAAGGAATGCAACGCGCATATACTAGGTTTAATGCATTTCTACTGATAATTGTAGTATTTTCCCAAATAAAACAATGCAAACCAAAAAAATCGGCTGACAAAGCTCATTCCATCGGCCAGTGGATGATTAGCTTTAGTCTATAACATATAGACTGTGTTGGAGTCCATGACCAACGTTCATCTCAAAAATACCCCTATGATACCACCGGTTCCGTGATCTCAGTGCATCACTCTGTTCCCAATTAGGCAAAAAAAGACAAGTTTGTTTCAGGTGACATGGTCAGAAAATGTACTTTTTTTTTTAACATGAAAATATCAGCCGGCCGGTCCGAAGACCCGAAAATTGCAACAAAAAAAAAGGGTAAAAATACGGAAATTTCTTCAAAATTGCATAAAAAAACGTAGGGTCGGCCCTGTTTTACCCTGGGTTACCTGAAACAAACCTTTTTTTTGGCCTTACTAATTTCTGCTCCCAGAAATGGTTCAGGCCAATATAACAGCCAAAGTCCATACACTTGAAGAACAGTGTGTTGCAGGAACTTATACACACAAATTTGCAACACTCTTTTGAGATCAACACACTTTTGCCAAAGAGTATGTAGTGCGTATAGTGTGTCACACGGAAATGTGTGTTAAAAGTGGCAGTAGAAAAGCTTGTTGATAAAGTGTGTAAACGTTACACACTGCTCTTAGAGTGGAGGCAGCATTCACCTAACAAACAATCTCACAGGAACAATAACAATGTGTGGCAATAATCGGAAAATGCCTTTCATTATACAGTGTAGTGAGAAAGGACTATTTCTGGCTACCGACGCTAATCGAATTGTTTATACGATATTTATGGAGTAACGGAATACACTTCATACGCCTACAATTCAAAATTATAGTTATAAGATATTTATTGCATTCGGAGCCTTCGGGTATATTTACCATAATACGATGGCCACAGTCGGACCTACAACCAAACTTATCCACATCGCAATTCTAGCTGCATGGTTGTGTAGTTGGAAATAGACCTACTCGGTTTAGGAACAGTAATCATGTTGTCTGTTTTGAAGCAGAAATGAGTCGCCACCGAAAATGTCGTTCCATTAAGATAATACAATAATTGTAGTTATAGACTTAATTAAGATAGATTTGTCAACCAGCGAAAATATGTCATCTTAATAGCAGTGAAATTGCTGCCCCATCTTAGTCTAATGCACCGCCTTTAACCCTTTAGGGGCTGCATAGTGCTTTGGTGCCATAATCCCATGGTCGCCATGATGCTTGAATGCAGCCCTGGCGAGTTACTTACCATGGCTGCATTCAAGCATCATGCCGACCCTATATGATTGATACATTCCCAATGAGTCGGCATGATACATGAATGCAGCAAGAGATGAACGTGTGCTACACATTAAGACATTATGCACTTTAATGAACCTATGCGGCCTTTAAAGGGTTAGGGTAAATACCTTATTTCCTGCCAGGAACCCCCCTAAAGGTCACCACCGTAAAAAGGAAAGGTCTCACAGTGACGTTGTTTCGTGACAAAGGCATTTGTGAATACAGTGATTTGTATCACTATTGTACAGGGACGGATGTACACAGTACGCGTTTTATAAGTTCACATTAGTGCATGTATAATTGTATCAATGTGCCTATGTATGCGTGGAACATGGAATCTCACAGAAATATCATGTACACAATATATGCATCAGGCAATTTGTCTTCAAAACAACTAGTATTTCAATGCATTATGCCTGATGTGATTTATCGGCATGATACATACATGCAGCCCTGACAGGGTTCCCCATGTCCCACGTCGATCTTAAGAAAGAAACGCTCATGTCGCTACGTCACAATCTATTTATTTATCATGTCCCATGTCACTTAATTAGCCCCAAAGAGGCCCATGTCGCCGTGTCCAATTTAGGGTTCTAGGGCCATCTGACCAGTCTACTCACCAGAGCTGCATTCAAGCATTGATCAGGTCGACCCTAGGTTATATGGCTGATTATGCATGCAACCGGTGCGAGCGAATATTTTGACAGGGCTGCACTCATACATAATAACGGCAAAGGGCATTGCACGTTAAAACACTATGCAGTCTTGTAAATGCAAGAGACCTGTATATCTAACCAGACATATAAAATCATTCAATGTTTCAAGGTGACCAAGTTATCGTGCGTTATCTAATGGATGGCGATCGGTCTTCTCTCGGGGGGATGCAGTGACAGCCTTTCACTTTATTTCCGCGACTACTTCCGGTTCGCACACCTTGTGCTCCCAGGAAGTAGTGGACACTGAGATAAGGAGAGTGATACCAGCGTGCTGTTACTTAAGCTGGTGTGTGTGTGTGGGCCGGGGTAGGTAGGGTAACCATTCAAGAACGGGTGTACTCTCGTTCCCAAATCCTTCCGAAGGAAGGCTCTGGTAACTGCCAAATGTTGGGATTTTGCTGGGTCTGGGCAACCCCTGCTGGTAGCTTGGAACCAGCAAATAGGAACAGGAAATAAAACCAGAAAGGCTGATGGTAAAACTACCTAAAACTACCATCATACATTCTGGTTCCTGCCCACTGGTTCCAGCCTACCAGCAGGGGTTTCCCAGACCCAGAAAAATCCAAAGTTCAAGGTCATTTGGCTGTTCCTTCGGAAGGATTTGGGAACGAGAGTATCTAGAACGGGTGTCGCTCAACTTAGATGACATTTGTCGTCATGATGCAGCAATGCAGTCTCGGCGAGTATCATCATGCCGGTGATGCATTGCTGCATCATGGCAACCCTTCAAGAGGAGTGTCTTAACCTCAAAGGGTCGGCATGATGCTTGAATGCAACACTGGCGAGTTACTCGCCAAAGATGCATTTATGAATCATGACGACCAAGGGCATGAAGCATTAAGGCATTATGCCGTCCTTAAAGGGGCAATGGTGGGTGTGATGGTGGGGGTGGGAAGGTGTGTGTGTGGGGGGGGGGGGGGTTGGCTCCTCACTCCGTCAGCCTACAAGTGGCAGCCATGTTTGACCTGTCGCTCTGATATCCTTGTCGCCAGGAAACCACCCAGACTCCAGGAGGAGATGATATATTAGCCCCCCCCCCCCTCCTGCACACACTCACACCTCCTCACCCCCCTCACCCCGAGGGGGGGGTACTCAACCTCAGTTTGGGTACCCACTGCAAAAGGGGCCCCGGGAGCTGTGGCGGTGAACGTCCGTAAGATAAGAAAAAGGGGAGCTGTCACTGACCAAAAGGCTCGAAAACAGGGGGGCTGTTGGAAGATGTATGGCAACAAGGCTGTTGTTACAGTCAGGTGTACTCATATTTCATGCCCAGAAAACTGTAATTAGCTTTCCAAAATGTTTATATAACAATGTCCTGGCCTAGCACGAAGCTGTCAGATGACATCTAAGAAAAATGGGGGGCTGTTAACTGGTCAAGGGAGAATAAGAGGCATGTTACATCATGGAATGTGTGGGTTGTAGTTTATGTTTCGGTACCTACCATCAAAGAGCCAGTACCCACCCCGGGCTCCTCACCCACCCACTTCCATCATCACCCCCACCCACTCTCAATACTGCCTCACAGTCACACACCTTCACACACAGGCCTAGGGTAGATTCACCTTGAGCCTGACACATACCTTGAGACGGACACTTGATTTCGTCGTTATTCAAGCATTTTAAGGCCCTTATTTGTGAATAATGGTATGGTTTAAGGGTAATTCTTTCCAAAAGAGAAACACTAGAATTCGTCTTATTGTACATGGATAACTACTACACTTTGTGTCCGTCGCAGGGTATGTGTCCGACTCATAATGAATCTACCCTACAAGCAGGGGCCAGGGGCAGCCAATACATGGCTGCTATCAAAGGCCCCTGCTCACGCCGCCTCCTCCTGCTCACCCCCCCCCCCCCCCCACACACACACACAGACAGACAGACCTCCTCTCACCTACCTGCAGTGCAAAAGGTAGTCGACGGTCAGGGTTTGGTGCAAATACCTCATTCCGTACTGAGGTTGTTTAAGCAACTAGATCATATCACGAGTTTGCTGTCGACTGTTGCCCTCAATTCTCCGAGGGAGTATCAACATTAATGTTAACATTTAATAACAACCATCACACATTGAAAGATTTTCATTCTAGACATAACATTGTATTTGACACTAGTTACAATTGAATCATTTATATTTTAAGGGTGAACAACACGTTTTTCATCGGGGTGCTCGTCTAGGGCCATAATATATGCCAGGCATTTACTGCCTAATCATACCCAATAAAGAATTTTTCTTGGGCTTAACAGATAATTATAACCTTATGTTATGATATAAATTGTCCTTACAATAAAATCATATAAATAATATTATAGATAAATTTATATGGCCAGGTGAGGTAACACGTGCCTCCAGGGGGGAATGGCTTTTCAAAGTTCATGTTACAGGCTTTAAAATGAGATAACTTGAGCTAAAACATTCCAAGTAGTTTTGCAGTAACTGCTTATCAAACTGGGGTCAGTGTTGTAACTGAAAATGGCAAATAAGCTCTAAATCCACTATATCCTATTATGAATATTAATAATTATTTATAAATGTAAAAAATACTGTATTGTTGACAAAATAATCACAGACATCTGATGTTTTTATCATAAAATTGGTTCTAGAGGGAATTTCTAAGGTCTGTTTTCGATCCTGAGTTCCTTGTGAAATCTTCAAAAACATTTGTGGCAAAAGATTCCCATTTGGAATAATGGAGTGTTTCCATGGCAAAAATGGAAAAATGGAAAAAATCCCCCCCGGAGGCACGTTTTCGCTCACCTGGCCACAATTATGAGACCATGATAACATGGGCTGATCTATCTCTTCTCTAACCCTTTATGGACCTCACAGTCTATTAACGCCTTATGCTCTTGATCGCCATGATGAAGGCATCATGACGACCAAGGACATATTGCATAGAAGAAATATGCGGCACTAAAAGTGTTAACGGTAGGCATTGGTTTTGACCACCTTGGGTCTGCACGGAGTATATTGGGACCTGTGGGATGGGAGCTGTACCAGCAGGAAATTGATCCATACTCTCTCATTGTTGATAGAGGATATTGCAGTCTCTGTTCTCTCTTCCCTTGTGGCTGAGAGCTTTGACCAGCATTGGCCAGGGACAACTGATTCTTTCGTTTCATTGTTCTCTGGGTTCTCTATCAGTCATCATTTCTGCAGATGTAGACAAGCTGTATATATATTTATCTATAGAACTGTGCTTAAATGTCAATCACTACAGAAAATTGATTCAACTCATGTCCCCCAGATTAACTATACAATTAGGTTTTAAAATTAGGAGCTATTAAAATCTTTTGAGGATTTTCTTAAATCTTGTTAATTTAAAAGGTCAGTATTAATACAGAGGATTGCTCAGTCGGTTGAGTTTAATCGCCATATCAGTAGGCAATTTGTCACAGGAAGGGAAAAGGTCAACCTTAGAACAGGTTTCTCCATAGACATCTATGAGAGATCTCCACAATCCTTCAAATGCATCCAGATTGCAGGCCAACTTTCAAATTGTTTTCATTTATTGATAAACCTTCCAAGGATCATTATGACTCAAGGGTAATATTGAGGGTGATGTAGGTGCTAATAATGTGACATGACATTGTGAAAAGAAATTCTGTATAAGGAGAGTCATATACATCCGGGGACGGGATCGCATACTTAAGAGGGGTTTGATAATACCAACATCCCATACTAAGTCTTATAGGATTTTTTAAAAACATTTTCTAGAAAAAAGGAGAGGAAAACAGAAAGAAATACACAGATGCACTCAATCATTAAACTTAGCATTCCTTATTTACTGGTTTCAACGTTTTCATGTCAGGGCGGGAGTCAACCCCAAATAGCACGATACACCCATGGGATGTGGCACTGGCCCAAAGCATTGAAAGAGTTGCTCGCGAGTTGCTCACCGGTGTTAGGTTGATGAATCACAATGGAAGTGAACCCTTGAGACATTAAGAATATTAGCACTATTTTAAATTATTGTCTTAAAGCTCCGTCTCGATATTACATATACAAAGGTAGACTGATAAAATCAAAGTGTCTATACTTGTCAAATGGTCGCCTTATGAGAAGATTTTGTGGTATTCTAAGTGACTGTCATGAATGAACAAATTAAAGGATGTCTATCTGCAGACATGCCAGTTTACCAGCCCACAAGAGGGGGCATTAGGCTTGTTTGACTGACAATGCAAGCCCAGGTGGTGGCACATTCACAAACCTAGAAGAGTGAACCCTTAAACCACAGCATACTGCTAAAAATGTGCTTTATACCCTTTGTTGGTCTGATGCATGAATGTAGCCATGGAGAGTCTGTTCGCTGAGTCTGCATCCATACATCATGCTGACCCTTTGGAAATGTATGGAAATGGAACAGTTATCAACTGTGGCATAAATTCTGTTTTGGGCTGGTACATGCCAAGCTGGTCTTCTATTTGACTATTCCCGCTAGAAGACCCACTTCCTTGTCACTTAAAAGAGTCTGTGGACAAGTACACCTTTTCAATGAAGGATCGAGGTATTTAGGTGAGATAGGTATGACTTGGCAGTCATTGTCTGACCCTGGGACCAGGTAGATGAAGGACAGGTATACCTTAGAGAGCCACAGGTGAGCAGGAGACACCTGGGACTTGATGTATAGTTTGTCATGGGCAAAAAATGTGTCGCAGTGAAATGTGAGGAGAAATGATAGTCCTAGATAGAAATGATAAAAAGGGAATTATCAGAAACGTGTTAAAGAAGACAAAAGTAACTATTCTAAGGAAGGCATAATCATTATGTACAGTGTATATGAACAACATAAGGACGTTTTGAAGAGATTGGAGAAATTATTTCGCAAGGATAATCATGGCATTTGAGCTTTAGCAATATTGTGTGGTAATGCTCCATGGTGTTATGGACAAACTTAAAGCGGCATTCTCACCAAGGGTCTGCATGTAATCCTTTTGATACTGCTCTAGTTGAATAAGGAGTGACAAATTAGTGGTGAGAGGATTGATTGGTTGATTAAAAAAAACTAGATTGCAGTTTGTCCATAACGGTTCCAAAGAAATAAGCTTCACAAAATCGAACGTATTAAACTAATTTGCTGGGTAGGTTCTACATGTGTATAGAGATATATTAAACAGTATCAGAACAGACTGGAGCAGCAATGAGTGAAGATAAGTCGCACTATCTATACCTTACTTTAAGTTGGAAAGCAAGTATACCTTCAGATTAAGTGCCAGTAGTATATATACACTGCAGGTCCCAGACTGTAGATAACATAGGAATTGGATAGAATGCATACATTGTGAATGCTAAGGTACATCCTCGTAGATAAAACTACACTTTCAGATACACTCCCTGCAATATTGCAATATTTGCCATGCCAGCGATAGGAACTAATGTAAAGGCAATTGCCTTTGTGTGGGCAATAAATGACAGGTTTGTTATATTGATAAAATACAAAGCAGCATACACAGTGAAGCAAACAGGCTAAGTACAGCTGTCTGCAGTTCCTGATGAGCTTTTATCTCGTAGAAGACATCCTTAATATCCCATCCAGGGTATTCTATCCAGGGTTTAATAAGGATGAGTTCTTAAAATTGTGATTACAGAACCATATTGCTCCCCTCCTCCCCTACCCACTCCGATATTCTTTGGCTCACCCTACGACCAATCTCCAAGTCACTATACCGTAAAACCTCGCGTATAAGCCTAACTCGCGTATACGCCGCACCCCCAGTTTGGTGCGATCCTATAAGCCGCAGAGGCCATCTGAAAATTGTTAATTTGGTACTGCAGTATACTTATAAAAACTCTCGTATAAGCCGCACCCTCTATAGGCATGTTTGGTATCAAAAGAAAGCTGAATCTGATTCGCGTACAAGCCGTGGCTTATACGCGAGGTTTTACGGTAGTACCTAACCAAGTTAGTCATTTTTTGGCTTCCTATAAAACCAACTTACATTAGTTGTCAGGTTGGTTAGTACTGGCCAACTCACCTTAGTCTTCTCAATTTCAATGAGTTTTAGGCTGAGTTCTTTTTAAGTAATGCATTAATCATTATGTTGTTTTGCCTCAGTTATTCTTGAATAGCACTTGGTCATGCCTGACCTATGTCCCCATGACTAACCTGGGATAGTCACTTCAGACTAAGGGCCGGGGCATTTAGATTTTCTGTGAATGATGGTCCTGCTTTTTGCCAACATTTCCAGTATCTGGGTGTGTGTCTTTAGATTAGTATGTATCTTGTCCCACTCATCCGACGAGAAGAAAATCGAGGTAACAAACAAGGAAATATGTAATACCAGGAATTCCTCTACCTTAAAGGTAGAAGCCAGGGTCTACGCATACAGCACCTGGTGTCAAAAAAATGAAACTACCTATAATCATCATAAAAGCATATTTCTCTCTTGTTTATGTCCTAACTCACCATAACTAACACATTATATGCCACATTATGGTGTTCTACACATCTTGTCATTGTTTTTCATTGTTGCTAAAAGATGTGCGCTACTTTATTATCGGTGTTTAGACTGACTAGAAAATATTTGAATAATTCCCAAACTGTATTAATTCATTAATAAATCACTATTATTTTGATAGTATAATGTATCACATGATCTTATATACAGATGGCTATGGTTTTGGTTACAAATTGTTGGCAATATTCTTTTCTGTGTTGCAAAATGTAGAAAAAATACAATTTTCTAGATTTGTTTTTTTCCTCTAAATCAGTCATGGCTCTTCAGTTTCACCTATGACAACTAATTTCTTGGGATTGGTTGTGCTACTAATGATCTCCTCTAAACATCTGAGGAGTTTGGTTGAGAAATTATGGGTCAATTTTTCAAAAAGTTGAAAAAAAGATGAAAAAATAGGGATTTTCCCATAGCCGGCTATTGTTAAGGGCGTCCTATCTTCAATTACCAATATATCAAAATCTAGCACTATGAAGTATTGATTTTTTTTGCTTTTATTACATCATCATGTATCAAACTAGTATAGTCCAAAGTGATTTAGAGAAATTGTTGGTAGATCAAAATCGACCGAACCCTGGCTTCTACCTTTAACAATAAGCGCCATACCTATTACTCTGGCCTAATAATGAGTGGTGTCAATGTGGGAGGCGCTCACAAAATGGAATAACAACACTCAGCCTGTATATGCCTATACACAATGTTTGTACAAAATTCGAGCCACATAATCAGAGCTAGTTAGATTGCCATTTTTGTCACCCATAGGAATTGTTCTATTTCATCTAGATGATTAAAGAAGGGCAAACACAGGGTTCCCTGTTATACCCAGCTGGGGTGTATTAATGGGATTTGTGGGATTGTATGCCGATATTCCACAGGAGTGTGGCCCCATATTCTGCAGGATTGTTGGGTTATACCCTCCGCCTTGGGGGAACAATGCCATGCACATTATTTTCACCATTATAGATCATACGTATCCTACACATATTTCCATGAAATGATACCAGAAGTGACGCGCCTTAGATGAATGGAAATCGCAAAGGAAAACAATTGAAACTCTTAGATGGTAGTTTGTGCCAAAGTCATTAGAGGTTTCTTGCAGTTACACCTCAGTTAGGACCCTTCTCGTGAATGAGTGCCAATGATTCAAATGTTGGATAGTCACATATATTATATTCCGATTTAGATTTAGAGATAAGTCCCCTTCCGAAACAGCTTCCTTGTCGATTCACAAAGATTTTCCACCAGCATTGATATAAATCCCTGAATTTGGAGCACGGGTCGTTACATAAGGGAACTATCACAGCGTCTGTGGGCACGGAAATTACTATTCCAATCTATACACCAGGTATGCATGCTGCTTCCTTATGTAACAGCAATGTATAGGTGATAATGAGAGTAGTGGGCTTGAATCATATTATTGCTTAGGGCTATTCATACATCGGGACATAACCATGTCTGATAGGACACCTAAGTGGAAAAGCCAACATGTCCTATTGTCATCGGAAAATATACATGAAAATGGTGTGGAATACGTCCCTGCACCACATTTTTACAACACATCTATTATCATACTAAATAGAGCATTCTATTCCAATAGAATACTTCGGTAAAATAATTTCTTAAATTGATTTAGCATTGGTTACTATGGAGACCACTATTACACTAAAACGTACGTAACAACTATAAAATTCACAAACAATCTACTTCTGAAAACAATGTAGTGAAAATGATAAGCTAGGTCAGAGGTTTGTTGTTGAACTTAGCATATACAATATATATAATCATATACTTAGCATATACAAACTTAGCATATACAACTTAGCATATACAATATATATAATCATATACAGTATTTAACAGGTACACCACATTGCTTAGGAGGGTGTCGTAGACATTGTGATAAGTTATTTTAATTCTCGTTAAAACCCACACATTTTTATTCAAATTTGACTCTGATCCCTTTTCCTGTCTCACTCCTTCACTAATGCAGGACATAGGAGTACCTCACTTACTCACTGGTACATATAATTCATTAGTGTATCATGCCGATCTTTGGCAGTGTAGTTTGATGAAATCGGGGGGGGGGGATAGGCGGTGCTGTCACGATTTTCTCTAATATGAGTTTTGTGAATAAGGGTTATGATGTCATGTTGGGTCACATTATAAACAGGACATTTCCCATAATGAGTGGCATTTCCCTCAACTGGTTGCTCTGACAGTAACGGTGAGGTATAATAAAACAATGCATGACGGCCGTCATTTGCTTTCCAAGGACATGAGCGATTACAAGAAATATTTTGGTGGTCATCACGTATATTTACACTACAATGGGTAAATTACCTTTCCAACCCTTACAACACAGCACCCAGCATGACAATGAGATGTGATGATAATTGTTAAAGGCTCCCAACATGTATAATGCATAGGTAATTATAGCACCAATATAGAACTGGATAAGTTTACAATTATTACCAACTCCGTCCTGTCAACTGAGGTCACCATGGCTTGTACAGGTCAGGCAATATATAATAGTTTAAATTCCGTTGTTTTCCCTGGGAAAAGACATTTGCACACAATACACGTACAAAATATGTTTGGAGAGATCATACAGAGAGAGTGGGGAGTGTGTGTGTGTGTGGGGGGGGGGGGGGGGGTGAAAGCCATCCCCAACAACCCCATACCTCCGCCATCTATAAGAGTCTGTCATGTGATGATGATTATTTTCTTTGAATGTTTAATTACAATTTGGAGATATTCCCCCACAAGCTACCTTACGTTACACATTTAGGACAAGCAGCAAAAAAAGCTGATGCAGCAAAAACAGACATGGTACATTCGAGACCCTGTCATTTCGGGTCCTGATATGTCATGTAGGCAGGCCTTCATATTGTCAATTCATAAAGTTATTTGACCCGAATGTTCTATATTTAGCCACAGAGAGAGGGAGAGTTTCTGTTATGATCACATAATATATGATACCATATGTGCTAGGAAAGATTTTGAGCTGCTGTCGAATGCAACATTTTGGGTAAATGCATAGTGAAAACTGACCCCTCTCGTTCTTTCCATGCGCGTTATTTATGCGAATTATGAATACAGAGGCTTTATACCTACTGCATGTATAAGGTAACATTTTACAGGTGACAATATGAGATTGAGTTACGTCTTTCATACAATAAGAAAAAATACAATATTCTACTTCAGGAATTGATCAGGAGGCTGATACACAAAAAGAAATTGTAAACATGTTATTATTTAATAGACATTGAAATTGGGAATTTAGTCAGATACGATAGTGGCATATTGGAGGTGTACTGGTTTTTACTTATAATATCTGTTTAGAATCTATGTTTAATGCAATATACCTCGGATTCACAAACTAGTTTAGGATGGAAAAAGCATGTTCAAAAATATGTTAAACAGTCCAAGAAAATGGTGTTCAATTTGGTACAATGCCACAAATGCGAATTGTTTGTGATTCCTCGTCATAGATACAAAAACCATCCAAAGTACCCTTCATCTCAATCCATACCCAGAAGATAAGGCATAATTGACAAAATTGCCTAAATACTACACTATTTACATCACCTTGGTTTAAACTTTGTAGATCAGCCTCATGCCACAAGTATTTAAATAATATCACGGAGACATACTTTGTCGAGGTGGTTATCTAAATGATGTTTCATCTCCAAAAATAATTATGATCGCAGGCACACTTTGTATAGAAAACATTACCAATTCATTTAATCTGTCATTAAGTGTTTTCTGCCTTAGTCCTGGCAGATCTCAAAGGCAGAACTCTTGACTGGGGCTCCAATACACCCATTTACGGGTCCTTCTACCGAAAGTAGCCTCGATAAGGCAATATCTTACAATTGGAGACTTTCTGTTTGTGGCAGCGGTTGTGAGAATAGCTCCCTTTCTAAGTCAAATATTGCGTAGTGGTACCCCAGGTATCGATGTGCAAGATGTATGTCCCTTACACGACAGTATACTTTGTAAATAAGAGTCGAAACTAAATTATATTTCTACAATTATATTCTATCTATGAATTATATTCTTTAGATAAAAAAATCTGAGCTATATTTTTGGTTCCAGTTAAAGATAATACCTCTTTATTATGCCTTCTGTGCGGGATATGTTTTGTTCAGGCACCTTATCAGAACGTGTTATCTCAACAACAGACTATCCTCATTCCATAGAAATATGGTCCCTAGCCGCTATTATCACACAAAAAAGACACAATAGAGCAGGTCGGCTTTCTACAAACATGATTGAGATGAATCTCCGTTTTCCCATCCCCACCACAGAGCAATCTCTCTTTCCATATTTATTCTCCCTTTCCTCATTATAAAAATAATGAATCTTGAGCCACAGACACATGTTTTCGTCAGCGAATTGTAAAGTGGAAGAAATTTGATTATGTCTGATCTATCATGCGCCTTTCTAGCCTTCCATATAAATCATGTTATCATGACATTTATGCAGTGTCAATGGCCTAGGGGATATTGCTTGCATCATTTTATTAATTTAATAATGTATCACCAGCTGGCCATAGGCTCATTGTCACAAATCCCCATGTGAGAAGAAAGAACAAGTAATAAAAACTGAAGTTCCACTTCAGTCCAGTAAGTCTACTTTTGTATTGGCCTACACAATGTGCTGCCTGCGTGGGTATTATATGGATATGAATGAGATCAGAATGTGATATGAGATATTGTATAGAGCTAGTGTTTCAGGGCATTTATTGCCTTCATGGATCTCTCATTTCTCACCATGTTTCCCTCGTATCAAAGTAAGCAGTTTCATTATGTGGGACATATTGGATGGACATTATGAAGCATCTGTGCCTATTACATACCACTTAGGCTCTTGTATCCATGCATGGATATTATAGGGTAACCATAGTAAGGAAATGGTCACAGTCGCTGACATTTCTTTTAAACGAGGACGCGCCCCACCACCATGTCACATGCAATGATTCATAGATGCTTTTTTAATACATAGACAAAACATGTACATAATACTTCACAATCACATACTTACTTAGTTGAAGTTGGGGCGTATATCAGACAAAGCTGAAGGCTGAGTGTAATATGCCTCGACTTCAATGAGTGATGTATGATGTACATGTACATGTATGTTAATATGTGTGGTTTTGTGTTTATAACATGGCCCCACTGCCTTAAAATCAAGAAAATCAACAAACTTGGAAAGCCATGTAGTATATGGCTATTTATAGGAATCTGGAATTATGTCCAGTGGGTCTGCATTTTTTATTTATCTGGTTGCGGTTAACCCACTGACAAGGTATATCACTATGGGTACAGATTGGAGACAAACAGGGGACAGACTTGTAACCGTCTTATCTGCTCTTATCATATCAGTGCTTGTCATCGTCACCAGCGCACCTCCCTCCAGATCCCTATACGCCATAGACCGTGGTGCCATGGAGTATGGAGCTCCCAAAGGTTTCACATAGAGAGTGCCATGTAATAAAATGCCATACAACACACAGTAACAGTATCAGCTGACTCACCTCCTACATGTATACATTACAGTAAACTGAATAGTTCCCCTTTGTTTGTTTCAGCCATGTGAGCAGAGTGTGTGTCAGCCGCTGAGCAGGGTGGAGGACGTGACCAACAACACACTTCTACCTATGTCTGCCACCGACAGGCAACACCTACATATTACTATTAACCTGATGGACAAGCCGCCCCCATCACCACAAAGGTACTGTCACTGCATGGAGCTTTAGATTTAATTATGAATCAAAGCTGACTGAATTAGATTCTTTCAGTAGCTTAAATCAACTATGTATGCGCAATTTTAATCTGACTTGACAGTTATACATGTTTACTACAACTTGAACATTATGAAGCATCTATGCCTCTTGGATTTTCCCAATACATCACGGATTTGGGTATTTATATCTACAGCATTTGATTCACAAGTCTTTCAATAATCATCCCTGATGTATAATACTATATAAGCCTCAATTTCCTATTGGTTAGTTCTTTGCATAAATGTTGCTAAAGATTAAGGTCTTCCTTTGTTGATAGTTTTAACGGTCAAAACGATCAAATTGAGAGATATTATCATTCATTACTACATAAATGGCTTTATGTACTCTTAAACAACTGAACACTGATGGTCATAGCAGGAAAGGTTAATTAGGATGTTTGGCAAATTTATGATGAATTTGTTCTTTTTGGTTGCTATGTTCCCATGAAAGAAAATGTCATTTGATATTTCTCCCAGATATTTCAAAAGACTCATAGAATACATTTCAAACAAATGTCACTTCATGAATCTATATTTCGCTGAGCCAAGCCTGCGATACGATGCAATATTTTAATTAGAAGTGGGAATATGTCAACTGATATTGGATAGCAGGTCATGACATTTACAATGCTATAAGACTAGGATTGCCCCACGCACACAGAAAAGTGAGAGTCATTGTCGCTAAAACTACCCTCACCTGAGAGTCAGGCAGTGCATGACCCTCAGGTGAGGGTAGTTTTAGCGACAATGACTCTCACTTTTCTGAGGGTGCACCTGTTGATAGAGGCAGCATATTCCAGTGGGCACAGAACTTTGACTCAGTCATGATATATGGTTGATAAACGTGGAGCAACTGATTTTCAACATTGATTCAACGTTGAACTGGATGTTGTGCCCACTGCATTGGATTCAAGGTTTGAATTCTTTAAACGTATGCTTAAGTTGTCACAATGTCATATTATTTGATACTCGGGGGATGTATAAGTTTCTTGAAGCCTTGGAAAACTAATCCCACAAGCTACAACTAATATCCTGAGGATAACTCGAGACGTTCTCGTGTCATGCACGACTCGTGATCCCTTCAGGAAATGTGAACAAAGGTGACCCGAGAAAATCTGGACAGCTTTTCTCGAAAGGCACATGAGACCTATTCTGGTGTTATATTCTTAGGAATATTTTATTGTGTCAGCGAGTAAAACTCAATAAATAAATAAACATCACCATTCAATGAGTGGACAACTTTCCCCTAGTATAAAACCCATAAAAGGCTAAATCGGTTTTTGCTTGAGCACATGTCAGCACCTTGGTTTTATCTGCACCAGGGGCTGGGTTTCAGGCAGGGCCCGAACAGGGAAAACCGATCAGAACCCGTCTTCAGCACATTGGTTTTGGTCATTGAGTTTCAGTGTGGCCCACACAGGCTGCCCGATGTGGGCACAGCTCAGTTTCAATTATTTCAATTATTGAATCGCTCATAAACCCATATTTTACCCAGGTGATGCCACATAACCAAATTGGGTAACCCGGCCAAACCCCAAGCTAAGCCCAAATTGGTTAGCCCGTGTAGGGCCACAGCAAAAAACAATGACTGAATCCACTGGCCACATCAAGAGGTACAAAAGACACCTTCTCGTGCCATTCCCGAGGGGGAGAAATCATGTTCAGAACACTTCTTCATCCTTTTCTGGGTTATCCTAGATCCCTGGTTGAAAATGTTACACTTTGATGGATCCGGTGTCACTGTTATTCTAATGTGCACTAAATGATTTAAGAAATAAGTTCATTGTCACACCCCCTGTTCAGCTTACCTGTATCCCTCCATATTGTTTAGTCCACAGTAAAAGGTAACACTAAACTCCTGTCCCCTCCTTCTTCTACTCCCACCTCCCCCATTCTCCTGTATCAGATGCTCATTAATATTGTCCTGTCAGGACATTCACAGGCAGTCGGTTTCCATGCCTTTAATTGGACCCCCTGGCAGTGTTACTCTCCACTTGGCCGAAGTTATCATATCAATTTTCAATTTAGCTCCCTTACCTTTCACTTGGAAATGGCAATTAATTTCTGTGATTATATGAATCCGTTACAATAGAATACAGGGAGGGTCCTGTCTGTACATTCACATGCATATTGCTTTTATGAATTGCAGCTGACTTAGTAAAACTTTCTAAGGGTCGAAAATAAACTCAAATGTCACAGATCAATGTTCATTTACCTCGGATTACCTCTGAATTACATCTATGAGGTGGAGTATAATATTTATCTAAAAGCCTGAAACATCTAAGCCACTAGTAACTGATGCATTATGTATTAAATTCAGATCCAGACATATGTTGGACCCTGAAGGATTGTCATGGTGTACAAATGCATCATGTATGGTCAGTATACTCACCGCACACTGAAAAAGTACACTTGTCTCCAGACTGTCATAAAATAAACAAGTCAAAAGTTGTCTAACCTATCAGGTTACCATCCCACAAATAGAATCTGGAGCTAGCAAATGTCGGGTTTTGGGCTGGCAGATGCCAAGTGGGTCTTCTATCTCCAACTAGAAGACTTGCTTCCTTGTTACTTAGACGAGTATTTGACTCGTTTATTTTATGACAGTCACTTGGAAGAGTCTGGAGACAAGTTTACTTTTTGAGTGCGGGTGCATACATGTACCCAACACAGGTCATTATGCATTATAATTAGGGCACTATGCAGAACTTAAACCCACAGATCTTACTGCACGTCCAGTAACAGTCAGAGTGCAGTCAGGACAGGTACTCAGCCCTATATAAAGGGGCGCTGGGGTTTAAAAGGTTGAAAATTGTACTTTAGAGCTGCAGACTGGCTCCGATACTGATTATACTGCCACCTAGTGCATCAACCACTAAGGACTATTTTAGCAGAATGGCCGACACCACCTCTTGCCAGAGGAGATAATGGATCTGTATTGGCAGAATTCATGACGTTGTTGTTTCACCCTCTATAATCCTGTGCTTTAATGTGATACGTCATTTATGATGCACTAATGCAACCTGGTGAATGACATGTCAGTGATGCATCTAAGCATTGCGTGACCCCTACAAGTACAATGTTGATACCCTCTCGAAGGAGTTTTTTGAATTTGAGTTTTGACAAAGTTTATTGACCGAGGTTTACATAATACAAGTTGAGTCTTTCAGAAATCAGTCAGAAGGGGCGACGTGATGCAGTTATAAATCTGTGAGATACTGTTACTTTTAGGTAAAATGCTGTCATTAATCAGGGGCTAGAAGGATGTCTCTTCCTCTATGTTTCTGGATTTATTTAAAGGGCTATGTAGGATAGCTGCCCAATGAGAACACATGACCTTTTATAGACATCAACATTCAATGTATGCGTAGAGCCCCTCATGATATGCGGCTGTTAAAATACCTATCATAACTCTTGTTAGGAACCGTCTAATCTTGTGTAGAATAGATGGACGTCCTTGGATTGATACGCAATATAGCCTTGGTATTTATGTTTGTTGTAGGTCGTGTGTCCATTAAACATAATACTCATGGCCACTAGGGTATATAGGCTTGTGTTGCACTTAAAATTGTTCATATATTGTATCAGTCACATTAATCATTTATAATTTAAATACTGTATGGTGTTACATTTCCACGTATTGTATCACTTTGACATATTTTCAAGGGCATGAGCATAGTTATGAGAGCAAGGAAGCACACCTGACAATGTCAGCGTATGTGATTGCATGATATTTTAAAACTTATTATCATTGTCACCTGCGTACTACGGAAGCCGACGTGTGCCACATTAGATATGCACAATGGCTGCTACTAGAGCGTAGGAAGCAAATCTTCATTGGGGGGGCCCAGGGGGGCCCAAACCGACGGGCCTTGAATATCGGCTTTCAATCATGAGAGTGCATATACACGCTCATATAGGAAATGTATAGAAAAGTAGTATTTGAGCCCCCTTTAGTAATGATTGGTTGCCAAGCCTCAACGTCCCCACTTTTCCCTATGTGGGAAAGGTATATTTTGGAAAGTTTGTGCATTACATCATAGGGTCTTGGTAAATTTTGGGGGGGCCCAAACATATTCAGGCCCCCCCTACTCTGTGATTGGGGGGGCCCGGGCCCCCCTGGCCCCCCCTTTTCCTACGCCACTGCTATTTTCTGTTTGTCTGTCAATTTCTGCATTGTTGTTAGTGACAGGAGGAAGGGAGGGAGGGACAAAGGACGGAGGGAAGGCATATTGAGGGAGAGAGGTACAGGGGAAGGCAGGCAGGCAGGCAGGTAAGGAGGGGAGGGGATGTGAGAGAAGGAAGGAAGATGGAGGGGGTGAGGGACAGACGAGGAGACGTAGACAGGGAGAGGGAGGGAGGGAGGGAGGGGGGAAGGAATGAAGGAAGGAATGAGGGAGGGAGGGAGGGAGAGAAGGAACGAAGGAAGGACCGAAGGAAGGAAGGCAGGAAGGAGTGAGGGAGGAAGGAAGGAAGAAAGGAGGGAGAGGAAGGAAGGAAGGAATGAGGGAGGGGGAGGAAGGGAGGGAAGGAAGAAAGGACGGAAGGAAGGCAGGAAGGAGTGAGGGAGGAAGGAAGGAAGGAAGGAAGGAAGGAAGGAGGGAGAGGAAGGAAGGAAGGAAGGGAGGAAGAAAGGAAGGAATAAGGGAGGGGGAGGAAGGGAGGGAAGGAAGAAAGGAGAGAGGAGAGCGGGAGGCAGGGAGGGAGGGACCTGACCCCTTTCTCACGCTCATGCCACCTGCCATGCTTGGGCCTGGTTGTCCCATCGCTGCCTCTGCCTATTAGCTCTTTAAGGGATACATAGTCTATCGATATCTTACTCTTTTGGTCGGCATAATGCACTCATGCATTCCAAGTCTACTTACCAATGCTGCATGCATACATCAAGCCGACCCTTTGGGAGCGTATCAACCATGTACAGTTGACATGATGCTCAAATATAACCCTGGGAAGAAGGCTAAGCGCAATGCACGACTTATTGCATTATGTTGTTCTTAAAGAGGAACGTCATAATTCGCCTGCCTTCCGACATGGTCTTAAACACTTATGGGCAGCACAATGATTTGCTGTACTATGACCTTTTGTCACGGTGATATTAGAATTTAGACCTTCTGATCTACTCGCCAGTGCTGCAACCGTGCATCATGCAGAGTGTACGAGCTTGATACACTCCCAAACGGGTCGCATATGATACAACAATACAGTGTGGTACATCATTACTATAAATCGGTATAGAGCATTCATGCTAGCACTAAAGGTTTAGCTATGCCACCGAAGTTGGCACCAACCTTTACAACTGTGTAGAGTTGCTTCAGTCCTTGGCACAGGGAGGAATAATGGAAGCATATTTTTTCCTCTTTTTCCTCTTTTACATCCCTCCCTCTCCCCCTCCCTCCCTCCCTCCCTCCCTCCCTCCCTCCCTCCCTCCCTCCCTCCTCTCTCTTACAAGCACTCACCCAAGCCATCATTAGCCACCCACCCATGCACCTACCCACTCGTCCCAACAAGTACCTCGGGGATACCTGTCACAAACTACAATGCAGAATTTGACAGTCAGACAGAGGGTTGCTTCCCACTTTTCCCTTGATAGTACATACACACATTTAGTATGTATGTCTATAGGCACGTTTTTGTATCAGCCATGGTGCATAACTAATGTGGCACCCGTCGGCTTCCGTAATACTCCACCCCCCCCCCTTCGATTCCCCTCAGGGTATTTGTATCCTATTGAGTCCTGCCTACCTGTTTCATATTGGCCTGTTTGGTCTATACAGGCAGCACTTTATATTGCCTGCATCTTGTCAATCCCCAGTGGCCTGTTTCCCATGAAAGGTAAAAAAAATGTTCTAGCTTTCAAATAGGGGTTATGAGGTAATGTGACCTTCTACAGCAGAACACGTTTTATCACACACACACACCTTGATATTACACTTGCCGGATATATAAAGGAGATTATATTACCTATGAAATTATTGTTTTTACCTTAGAGAGTGTTCATTTATTAATTACAGCGGAACTATAGTAACATGCAGGCTTTTTTGCTTAAAAGGAGCTGAATCTTTTACGCCCCCCACAAGAGGGGTCAGAATTCTTTACGCCCCCGCTCCCCTCAGGAGGGGTCGGAAATTGTTATGCCCCCCAAACCCACCAGCCCCCCCCCCACCCCAGAACTAATAAATGAACACTCCCTTATGAAATGATATCCAATAATATTAAACTGCGGCCATTGGTTGTCTGCAGGGTTCACGTGGACGGGGGCTGTAGTATAGAACACGGCGGGATGGTGCGTGTTGCTGCTGCTATGAGGCGGCATGAACAGTTCCTGGAAGGTCTCCTGCTGAGGAATATGGACCATTCACGTGAGTCTAAGGCCAAAAAAAAAGGTGTGTTTCAGGTTACCCGACCCTACCTAGCAAAATAGGGCTGACCCTAGAAATTTTTATGCAATTTTGAAAAAATATTTAAATTTTGGGTCATTTTGGGGCTTTTTAAGGATCGATCTGATAGTTCACGAGTCGAGGGGGTCGGCGGCGAGTCAGCATTGTATTTCGTGAGTTGATTTCTGGGTACATTTCAGGCTTAAGTAAAAAATATTTTTAAAAAATCAAAAAAATCCGACCTACCTACCCTAGATTTTCAGACCATGTAACCTGAAACACACCTTCTTTTTTTTTGGCCTAACGGAAATGGATGACCGTATCGGCTTAAATAAGTGCACCTCCGACTATGACATTCAGATGGTATCATGCAATTACCCTGTGCGTTTACAATACAAGACCTGCGCTCATTCAAGATACAACGATGGCCTAAATTTCCATTCCAAAACCCTCATTTAGTTTATCCTGCACATGTGTTTATTCAAGACATGCACTTGCTTGAGACCTCTGCGCTTATTCGAGCCACTACGGTGGTTATGAGGCCGTGTTATTTCCCACCAAAGTAGCATAAAAATGGAGAAATAACAGCCGTATCATTTTTAATTCGCCTCTTTTTATCCACAAAAAAATAGAACAAACTGTCGGATTACTTTTTTGTTCAAATTAAATTACCAATTTCCATATAAATGCACCTATTCCCATCCCATATACAACAAGATCATGGGTGGGCGTTAGATAATATTGGAATTACTTTAAAGTAACCGTTGATAATGGGAGGTGGAGATATTACAAAAAAACAGAAGCAGTCAAATTAAAATGCATTTGTGTTTATTGCTGAAGAAAAGTACTTGTAGTTTGTATAAGTTAATGTTGGAGTGGCATTTATATATTCTATTTAAAAAAAAGAAAACTACTTCTCGATGTATTAAAAACGAGCATAACCACCAAATAAGTGAGTCGACATGCTGTATTCAGTTATTTTTAATCTTCTACATGAAAGTTAATCCGACCGCCACATGTAACCATGAAAGGACAGCCAAACGCAATTGGCTTGGGGAACACATCGCCAATTTCCTTTGTAGTCCCTACGTAATCATATGGCATTTGTAATAGAATACGGCATATTCATCCCTTGATTAAATGCTTAAAAAGTTAAGTTCACTTAAAAGGATGATTCTTATGTGCATTTAAGGACCACATAGATGATAATACTTTATTGCAACATGCCCCTTATCATTATGGTGGATTAATACATCTTGATGACAAGATTACATTGGAAGGTCAGCTGTGCATTTATCGTTATCTGTGGTTGCTATACATCGCCCCTCTCTACCTCAGTGGTCATGCCTGGTTACCTATGTGTATTTCTATCCCTGTCTCTGTCTCTATATCTCTATATATATCTCCACGTCTCTGTCTCTGTGTGTTCTCTGTCTCTGTCTCTGTTAGTCTGTCTCTGTTTGTATGTCTGTCTGTCTGTCTGTCTGTCTGTCTCTGTCGTGCTGTTACTCTCTTTCTCCGTCTGTTTCTCTCCCCATGCTTCTCTCTCTCTCTCTCTCTCTCTCTCTCTCTCTCTCTCTCTCTCTCTCTCTCTCTCTCTCTCTCTCTGGTCATCTCTCTTACAAGTGTTTCCACATTGAGTATGAATATGCCTCTATTTCGCTGTGCTGCAGGTCGGTTCCCCTACGTGCTGTATGCGGTGTTCAACACGGCTAAACATGGCCAGTACCTCCAGGACCCACACATGGAGCAGGACCTCCTCCAGGGCCTGGGGCCCGAACTACTCCTGCACCTAGGTCGGTAGATTAATATATTCCTATATGTATATTAGAGGGCTAAAGATAATACAGTTCCTAGCACTAATGCTACCTCCAATCTGTGTAGGTGAAATTAAAACTGTAAATAGTGATAATGTAACACTCGACATGAGTTGCATATAATGATGTATTGTTTAGTAAGGTATAGTACCAATAGTGCTACACTGAAAACCCTAACTGTGTCGTAAGTGTTCACTCTTGACCACCTTCAGTGACTTTGGGAGTTCACTGGGTGTTCATGCGCTGTCTACCACCTGAGGTGATCATCATGATGACCTAAAGTGATCACTTTGGGGATGCAATTTTGCTACTAGAGGGCCCTACTATACAAAAATGTAATACACAGTACTGACTGCAGTACTGATTAATGCAAAAACTGATCTTGATCAAAGGAGTCATATGAAGAATATTTTTAACATTAGAGATTCCAGTAAGTTTGAAGTAAATCATGGCAAAATGATCAAAGAAAGAGGTATAAACATGGACACCTCATTGTCTCTGAAACTATAGGCACAAATACAAGTGTGAGGAGTATTATTTGTTATACACACAATATAACCCTATTGGTTCTATGATGAGTTCTATAAGGTGCTCTTACATGCATCAGCATGAACACATTCATCCAGGCCTGGGTGATCACTATAATATGACCAGGGTACTCTCCCAGATCACTATCACCATGATCACCTTAACTGTTTAGAAGTGGACACTCTAGACCCCCATTGGGGTTTCAGTGTAGGCCTGCTGAACACTCCCGATTCTATATACTACTTACTCATTTCTATACCAGGAGGCCTTATGTGGGCGTCCATTCGTTGACAGAGGCGTAGGAAGCAAATCTTCATGGGGGGGGGGGGGGACCAAGGGTAGCCCACTCTAACCAACTTAAAGTATCGGTTTTTATGCATGATGTATCATATGCATGCTTATATTAGATTGTATGAAAAAGTAGTATTTGAGCCCCAGTTAGGTCTGATTTGGGGGCCCGGCCCCCTCTGTCCCAACTTTTCCCTCTGCAGGAGAGTAAAGGATTGAAAATTGTGTAGGCCTAAATTATATTACAGATCTTGACAAATTTTTGGGGGGGCCCAAACATAGTCAGCCCCCCCCCCTCCTCAGTGATTGGGGGCCCGGCCCCCCTGCCCCCGCCCTTTTCCTACGCCACTGTTGATCTGGTACTGGCGAGATAAGCCCTGATAGCAGCTATCGCGATGGGTTCCATGCAGTTGTTACATAATGCCCTTTAAGAATTTCGCAGTGAAGGCCAAGGGAATTATCTCATTGGTTCATCACGCTATACGCCTATAGAATATCGTACTTACAAAGCCAGGCTTACTATTCTAACGAAAACCTTGGTTTCAGTGTACTCTAAGGTTGCATATTTTTTCATGGATAAAACACATAAAGTTATGATCTTTCAGGGAACTACGAAGAGATGTACACATTCATCGATCCATCCTTACCATTTCTGCCCAAGAAACCAGCCAATCAAAACGTCGGTTACATTGTGACAGTATTCCGGTCCATTGGTAACCAAGCAACGCTGGACCAATCATGGGCCACGTGGAGCGGCGCCAACTTCATCGCTGCGCATGCGCCTCAGGAACTCAAACTACAGCGTCTCTCCCTGCACCGGATGTACATGTGTGACCCGGAACCGGAAGTGCCAATATCATGTGACTCTCGATTCTCGTACGTTCTCGTGTGTGAGCTGGGCGAGGCTCTGTCACACCTGTGTATAGCACGTGAGTTTGTGGACAAACTGTGGACGCGTGAGTGTGGATATACGTCATTGTACGTCCTAGACATGAGCTTCTAACACCCGCTGAATCACTTGGATGTGCTTGACAAACATTTTAAAGACAACACCTGCTTTCTTTTTCAAATAAGTTTATTGACCAAAAAAACTCAAGTGGAGGATTAATATTGCAAGTATAGACTTACAATGAGTACAATGCTTTATATCATGGATAAGTGTGTGGACTAAGTTGAGAAGTGTCCTATACAATAATAGAAATATCATACGTAAATTCATGCTTTATATTCAGAGATTCTGGGATCATTTTTGGGGGAGTGGATTTTCCTACCAGTATACCTGTATTAGGGTCGTCACATTTCCAGTCAGGCCCCAGCAAATTAGTGTGAGCATCAAACTAATTTGCTAGGAATTGGCAATTATTCCAGTGCCTAAAAGTTTCATAATGAGAGAAAGTATCACCGCTGTGCCATTCAATGAACTATTTTTTCGAGATTTCCTACCGTTAAAAATAGTCATACATGTAATAATGTCTGTTGTAGTGGTGTGTTTGCCGGGCTAGTATTTATAATGATTATTATTAGATTATTATTGTGCAACAGTAAACATTTAAAATAAACAAAAGTGTGGCGATCAGAACATTTAATATTATTTTTTGTGTCCAAAAAAGCAACCTAGATCCACACTTCCAGAAAGGTCTCCTCATGTATTCATGAAAACTACTGCATGTTGTACTTCAAATATCTTTTACAGAAATGAAGTGAGCGTTGCGCCTCAGAAAAAAAACTACTAGTAGGCCTACATGTATTAAAATTGTATTTTGTATTTCGCTATGGAGGTTCCAAGTATCATTACCAAAGAACTACTCCTAATGAGACTAATAATAACTGGTGAAGTTTCGTGGCAGGTCACATGTACCTGATTAATTGAATTGGACCTAAGAATACATAACGTAATTCCCACATGTTGTACCATTTGCGGTTCTTAAAAATGGTATTGAATAAAGGAATCCAAATATCTCATTATCAGTTGGTGATATGGGTACTTTCTCCGTTACGCCATATATATATTTGTGAGACAGCGTTATAGTGTATACCTCAGTATTAACTCAGTGGTATCACTAGAGTCAATGGATTACTATAAAATTGATTAATATTTACCAAAAAGATACTCTGCAAGGTGAGTTAATTGCTTAAGGTATAGTTACATTTTTGTTCTATGTTATTTAGCTTCATTGTTTATATCCTAAATATAATTAGACAGGTTTTGTACATGTTGAAGAAATAATTAATGGGCTATTGACATTCTCGTAATTCAGTGCAGTATGACAGTGGAATAACTAAGATGGATATATAGACAAAACTCCACGCCATTGACATACATGCACATCATACCGTGCGAGTTGAAGCTGGGTCATATCACACGATGCCGAAGTGTGATGTGCATGTCTGTCAATAAGTGGGGTTTTGTCTATATATCCATCTTAGTTACTCCACTGTCATACGGTACTCTCTAAGTTAAACATATTGGAGCGCTGTACTCAATGCCCCCATGGAGAATGGTGTAGCCACACTTCATGGCCTCAAGGTTTGTTGATTTTCTTCATTTTAAGACAGTAAAGCAATCTGATAAACACAAAACCCCACTTAATAACACGAATGTACATCATACATCACAAGTATGATGTATGTATGTCAATGACATGGAATTTGTCTATGTTTTTTGTACATTGCTTGAACACAGCTTAATGATATTAAAGGCTTTTGACCCGATCGCCAATGACACCTGTGGGGTGTTTGACTTACTTTTACCAAAATATTAATGTTAGTCTTAAAGTTGGTATCTCAACTGTTGAGGAGACGAATTTCCACTTCCAGCATTGGGATAAGCATGCTGATGTTGTAAGACACATGTGAAAGTATTAAAGCTCTACAAGAACTATTTCCATACAAAAATCCCCACACAGTAGCAAAAATGAATTTTCACTGAGCAGTCAAAAATAAAGCAATTAGCACGCCTCTCTTCTAAACCACAAGGTGACAGCTGTGTATAGTGTTTACAAGATATTCCCATTACAGACCCAGTAGCTCAACTGCATTCATGAACACATTAGTGCATTGATATCTGCACAGGTGGCAGCATATCTCAGATGGTTTGCCAATGCTTGAGCTTTCTCCATGAAAGCTGTAGATCTAGATGTTATTACACACTGTAAATTAAAGCTTTAAGACTCCTCATAACCAGAATCAAGCACCCATTTCAGAAGAAAAGTTTACATTCAGGACTTTCAGGTAACTATTGAGAGGGGTCAATTCTAGTCACCCCAATTGGGATACCAACTTTAAGTTGGTGTTTCACAAGCCACATTATTATCTTCAATTGTATCTAAGTATATGACCATAGATACATTTGAAACTTGTGAAACACCAAGATAAGATTAACATTGGATGATATTAAGTTGGTCTTAGAAACCATATAAAATGAATTGTATCTATTTTCCCCTTGTGAAACACCCCACAGGTCCTCTTTTCGGTTTGAAATCAGGCTTTGTTACTAGTTTAATCTATACCTCAGAAGTCCAACGTGGAGATTCTGCTGCAAGGCAATACTTATCATAATCATTGAATAAAATCAGCAACACGATCAGAATGCACTATGACATTCAAAATAATGGGAAATAAGTTCTTGCCCATGGAACTCTGTAAATGGCATACAACATCTAAAGTGGGAAATGTCGCTTGCATCAGAACAGTTTTATTGGGAATGAAGTGCCTCTATATGGGTTAAAAATCGACACGGCCGACACGGCCGACATGGCAACACGGCCCTTTTAAAAATCGACACGGGCGACACGGCCCTTTTAAAAATCGACGGACGCAGACCTCTTTATAAGGTCCTAGTATGTTCTATATACATAAAATTCGACACAGCGACACAGCCCTTTTGCTAAAAATCGACATGGCGACACAGTCAATACTATGGGGACCCATATAGAGGCACAATGAACACAGGGCCCCAGACGGTGAGTAGCTGTGTCGCTTGTCGAATTTAAGAAATGCCTATGTCCCTTGTCAAATTTAAGAAATAGGCCTCGTACCTTGTCAATAGCGTAAATATTGTTTTAGGCATTATCAGCTTAGTGAGTGACATCTGGTTACATTACCATGTAATATATTAGACGGAAAGCAAGGTTATATCATTCTGATTTGGTATCAGGTTTGAGGCTGTTGGTTAGGCTTGGTTTAAGGACGACGACTATAGAACTTTGTAACAATTGCTACGCTGAAAATAGTATTTCGTCAATTTGTATACTTTGTCGTGGATGTTTCCAGATGTATGAATGTATTTATGTATGTATATACATGTCAAATGAGTAGGTAATTGACCCCCAGTGGGCACGATGAGATGAATCAATGTTGATAATTGGTCGATAAAATGTGTTGATCCTGTTTAACCTCTCTTCAGGATACAGGTAGAACCAACATTAACATTTACATATCTGATATCAACATTATCACTGCATTAATGTTGATTCAATGTTGCTGTGCCCATCGTGCTTGTGCTTGTGCAACGGAGATAACCATATTACAATGTGTATACATTGATGCTTTATAACAATCATAACCAGCTGCCCTCACAAAGACGTGATAATTATTACAGCCCCCTATGTTCATAGATACCCCCAGGGAAATATTGTTCTATGGTTATGTGTTGGTGTTGGGTTTGAATAAAATACTTTTGCAACTGAATGAATTATGGTTTTCAATCTTGGAAAAGAGAGCCTGATTGTAGAAAGAGGCATTGAAGTGTGTATGTCCACACTGACATCATATTGAGACCTTTTAAAAGAAATCTAAATCAGGAGTAAAATACAACCTTGAATATTAGCCCTCTGATCAGCAGCATCCCTTTATTCAAGTGCTAGGGGTAGGCACTTGGATATACTTTTTGAAACGGTTACAATATATTCTGTCTGGAATCATGTGATAGAGCACATTGATCCCCTCTCAGAACATTTGGAATTATATTTGTATACTAAGTAGAAGTGAAGAAATCAACCAGAACATGCATAGGCTGCAGAAGCAAGCTGGTGCTATACAAATGTATACAGCCTGGTGTGGCGAATTGGCACCAACTACTAGAGACTCTGTTCTCTCTTTAATTGCAAGGTAACATGACATATTAGGCCAGGGGTAGACACTAACTATTTCAGCTGTGGGCCACCCGGGCCCGTAGCTCCAAAAATCTATGGGCCCAGACTTTTAGCTGTGGGCCAGCAAATATATTTTACTTTTTTCAAAGAGAAAATCATATAAATTTCTGATTTATCAATGTTGAAATGACACCAAATTGCTTCATTTCCTCACATTTTCCTCTTTCCAACAGTATATTACATGTCTATACTGATCAGTTATATTCCTATCAAATATCTTGCAAAATTTCCTGTGGGCCACCCGGGCCCAGGGGAAGGGAATTCTGAAGAAAACTACGGGCCCGGACCCAAAATTACGGGCCATTGGCTCCCGGGCCAGTGTTAGTGTCTACCCCTGTTAGGCTTGCACAATGTTACAATGTTACTTGTGTAAATATATCTCACTGATTGAACCCGAATCCTACAATATGTGACGTGTATAGCACATTCTTTTATTGATTAAAATGAACAGTGATACCAGACTCAAGTGGTGAAACCACAGATTAGATCTCAACCATGACTCACCAGTGACATCTGGTGTTAGGATCTAACATCTTACCAATAGGCTTACATAGGGATATGAAGCAGAGCCACCTGCACCAGTTCTATGGCACTAAATCTTTAAGGTGGCTGTCTAGAATGGATCGAAAGTTTTTGAATTCCCACCAAAACGTTTCTCCTGGTTCTTTGCATAATTCTCAACCCAATAGCAAAAAGAAATATGGGTAGTCCCAGGCTACTTTTTTAAATATAGAATTTTGAAAAATAAAAGTATTTCCCTAAGATCAAAGAGAGAAAATAGTTTTAACCAATGAGGAATAGTAGTAAAAGTTTTTGAATTATGCTTAAACTTCCACAAAACATACATACCATCATTTCCAATAATCAAAGTAATTTCAACATAGGGTCCCATGCATTATTTTAGTTTGTTTAATCATTTTGCCCTGAGGCATATACTTAAAGTGTTCTAGTGAAAAAGCCCTATGCTGGGAGAGTGCATGTTGATTTATTGGCCCACTACTGCCCCTTAGTGTATTGATAGAGAAATGCCTTTATGCCTGTACATAAGGCTATGCACATCATGTTATCCGGCTAGAGGAACATTTGCTGCCCTGCCCTCTAGTATGTGCAATGAGATGCGCAGTGGGTCCGTTTTTTATCCTAGATAGCTACCTTAAGTTGGACATGTAGATGTACATACATTGTGGTCATGTAATTCCTTTGTTCTAAAGCCAATCCATACTACAGACCCATCATAGTTATCATAAAGATAGCTGGTCAATAAAGGACATACACTGAAAATCCATAGATTGAAAGGGTTAGTCAGTTCAGACTATCCTAGGTTGGTCATATGAGTGTTAGTCATAATGGCAAAGTTATATTCAAAAATGACTGAGGGGTCAGTCAGTAGTGGCTAACCTAGGTTCATCATTGGTGTGTTGTATTTGTATACCACTAGTTGGGGCCACCTGTCATGACCACTCAGTGGCTCCCCCTGGAAATAAAAAATCTAAGGTGGGTTGGTCAGTACTGACCAACCTGACAATAATAACTGACCTAGGTTGGTCGTATAGGGATCCAAAAAATGACTAACTGGGTTGGGCACTAGTGACTGAGAGATTGGGCGTATAGGGAGCCTAGGAATATCAGTGTACTTGTGTTGTTAAAGGAGGCATGTCCGCTGTGCTATAGCCTATCCAGACTGCTTAACACTGGTATTTCAAGACAGAACATGACTGATTTAGGGGAATGCAGGAAACCTCTTGGGATTCCATCCAGGAGGTCGGAAACGGACATGTAGCATACTATTGATATGTAGAAAGAGGGCCACATGTTAATACAAAGGGGCCATGTCTCAATGAAATTCACTTAGTTAAAGTTGACCTTTACATTTGGATAATTGCCATATTAGGACTTACAATTAAATATATTCCCAATGATAAGTAGCGGATAGCCATCCAAAAGAGCTTTCCAATAAGCTAGTGCATGCTCATTTATCCCTGATACCGTAAAATCTCGCGTACAAGCTGCAGCTAGTACGCGAATCAGATCGTTGGTGCGGCTTATAGAATTGGCCCAGGGTCCAGGTGCGGCTTATACGCGAGTTTTTGCTCCTATAGTAGAGTACTAAAGTCACCATATTCAGATCGCTGGTGCGGCTTATAGGATCGGTCCAAAGTCGGGGTGCGGCTCATACATGAGTTAGGCTTATGCACGAGGTTTTACGGTAGTGGCTGAATAGGAGCAAAAACAAATAGGGTCATTTCAGACAGGCACTCATAAGGGTGCCAATTTTAGTGTGCCACCTGTGTCTGCTGGTTTGAGCCCTGGAGTGCGGTTCTTCCAAGTGCCTAGCTACAGCATAGAAGCGTTATCAATTGAATGTTGTTTCACTGTTCTCTTTAATGGGTTTGGGACATGCTATGCATAAATCATATTAAGATGCCCACAGCTAAATTCATTTGGGGAGGTACAAATTGTACTACAATATAGGTGGTAGTAGTAGTAGTAGTAGTAGTAGTAGTAGTAGTATAGTGGGGTGGCCTTTGGATCAGGCGGTAATGGTAGTTTGATAGTGCCCCTCTTTCACACCAGCCGGCAGCACGAGCTGCACTACCTTGCGCATTTACCTTGGCCATTGGCTTTGGCTGCTAACCATTTGGCAGTTCCATTGGGCACACCATGAACATTATACTGCGTTGATTCGAGTAAACATTCCCCTTCGGTTTACCCTCTTAGTGATATGCATACAATTCAGGAGCATGAAAACCGTTATGATAAATCATGTAATACATGTGGTATAATGATAGTGTAATCTTATTTTCATGATACATAAACTTTAAGTGTTGGTATTCTATTTACACACTGGTAATGGTGCTATCTGGCCCTGCATGTTTTCCTACAATAACTACAGCCATACACGCCTATCAAAGTATTCGTCTATGAATCGTGCACGAAATATATAGGAATGCAGATACATCTATATTGCCCCTAAACATGGATATTAATCAGTTTTCTAAGGTCACTCGCATGTTTCACGTGTTGATTTTTCACAAAGACTACAGTGATATCATCGACTTTCAGAACACAGAAGACCATAACGTAGGACCTATACACAATGGTAACGAGTAGAGAGTGTCATATATAGCTGCCATCAACTCCTGGACAAATTCCATGGATACTGTATGCAGATTGATTCAGCCTTGAGGCATCTTACATAAAGGAACCTGCAGAAACAGTCACCGGGACCAATGTCATTCAGTATAGCCTTAACTTATGATAATCCCAGGCTCTGAGAGGTGTAACCTATGACCAGGCACGGCTGTTTAAGCTGTTATGTGGCCACCACAGTTTGTATCAGGATAGTTTTTTTAAAGATTTTTATTAAGGTTACACCCAGTATAGTATGTTAAAACAAACAACCAGAATCTGGGCTACGGCTAATACCAATTCGCCACCCAGTCCTTCTTTTATTTTTTACCCTATCTGACTATTCTAAACATAATAAGGTGTAATGGCGAACAAAGTTCATAATTATCAAGATTCAATACCACAGTGAACATAATATAATACTCATTTCGACACAATAGTCACCCTATTGGATGGGGTTGGGGGGGGGGGGAGGAGGGGTATAGGTTTGGTGTTGGATGTGTTGGTGTACCTTCATATGTTACAAACAGTACAGGTTCATATTCACATGATCTTAGAAACTGAAATTACATTTACTAGTCATATCTATAGAGAGTGACACTAGCATTTGTCGGTGGCAGAAGCAGTGACAATAGATTTGTACCTAAGCAGGCACTCGTAAGCCTTTAATCATGTATACATGTATAGAGTAGGAATGAATATGACATAAAGTATAGCAGAAGAGTATCCTCACTGTATCCTCATTGATCATCCTGGATATGAATGATTCATGTTAATTAAAGGAAGAGAATTCCCTACTTGCGTTTGTGTGCTATAATTGACAAACCTTGAATAAAAATTGATATACCTTTACAAACCAAAAGTACAGATGAGGACTACACGTATATACCTTAATTTAGTGATACTGCCTCATCATGTTACTTAATTTGTGACTTGTGATAAGCGAAATACTTGTGTGGTCACTAAGGTCTCCTCCACCACCCCCGTAGATGCCTTATAACAAATGATATTGCAGAGAAGCCCTATTTACGACCACCATTCCATCATTGTGATTGCTTGCACCTATGTCTGACTTATCATGCAGGCCCAAAAACTACACATGTGATCAGCAAATCCCTAAAGTATATAAGCTATGTAGTTTATACATAGATTATCTCTGGTATAATAAGCTTAAATATGCATGACAGGTCAGCACTTTCCCACCATTTGGTGCGAAAGGGCATTCACGAGACAAGAAAATAGGGTCGTAAAACTGCCATAAACCTGTCCTTATGACTATTTTGGTCGTGAAGACGCGTCATTAACATAAAGATATTTACGTATCCAATCCCAAACTATGCCACCTAGGCTATATTGAATACCTGTTATTTATTTCTCCCTTTTTTTATTCAAGGATGTATGATCAATAAGAGGTAATTTAAAGAATGAAAAGACTAATTTTATGACTTTGGGAATTAGTGAAATACAGAGATAACATTGAGACGGTTGCAAAGTTGCATCAATACATGCATTGTAAGGTAAATACACTGATGCATGAATCATAGATTTATGTAGATTCATTTCTTTATACCAGGTGCCATATCATATAATCCCTTTGAGTACAGTTGGCATCCTGTCCCTACCTTTCTATATTTGACATGTTCTGCATTACTTAGTAACTGGGTTACACGAGTATGTGGTCATATAACTGTAAGTGTGTACGAAGTGGAAATGTGCATGCACACATGTGATTGCTCACACTACAAGAAACACACATGCAAACCCTTTCTATAGTTATCACAAATTGTTGTACAGAAAATTAATAGCAGATGAGTGTTGGGTGATGGGTAATTTGTTTCGAAAGCAGTGTTAGTAAGACAGTGTTGCATTGTGTGTTATGCAATATCTAAAAGGCCATTTAGGTTATAATGTCAAGAAAGAAAAACCTTTTGATCTATATCAGATATGCAAATGCACCCCCACTCCCACACCACATGCAATGTTCCACCTATATAGTTATAGTTACCCCTTACCATGCAATGACCCTTGCATGGTCTCTCTCCCTCTCACTCAGTGAGCTAATATACATGCACTACCCCCATTATCCATGCCATCACGGGAGGGGTAGCAGAGTCCATTGTAAGTGGCTAAATTGTCCATTGTGAGTGGCTAAATGGTGTGTCTAATGGAGGTGGGAGCGGTGCCCAGTCTTGTGTATCTCACCTGTGTTACCTGCACACAGGTGACAAAGGCTGCAATTTGATGCATGAAGGCACCTGGCGGATGCTCTGCCAGTTGGTGGATCAATAATACCACTGTGGTCCATACTTAACTAGTTATAAGGGGGCCGCATGATGCTATATTGTAACGTGGTAATGATACATGAATGCAGTCCCGGTGAGTAACTCGCCGGTGATGCATTCAACCATCATGCCAATCTTACGGGGTAAATACACCCCCAAAGGCTCGGATAAGGCAAAGGCCTTGGCGAGTAGACTTACCAGGGCTGCATTCATGCATTATGCCGTCCAAGGGCATAATGCGACCCTTAAAGGGTTAACTGTAACTGGGACATGAAGAGTACTACTGTTACATACATGCAGCCCCAAGGGGAGGGTGAATGACGATGGGTAATTTGGGATATTCAATCACACACCTTTTTACACCAAGCACATGGTGAGGTTAATATAAGTAAAGAATTGGATTGATGAAATCATTGGAACATGGAAAAGGTAAAATGATGATTTAGTAGGCCTATACATAAGTTCTGCATATAGTACCTGAATCTAGAGACAATATTATTGCATAGAGCATCAGGTTCTTCATATCACAAAATATCTTGGTTCACTTATAATCTATTGTCTCAGTAAAAGCTTTATTGGGTAGGCGAAATTCTAAACAACACTGAAATAAAGCAAATACCGTATTTCCCCGTGTATAAGCAGGGGCCCGTGTATAAGCCTGCCCCGTGTATAAGCCTGGGCAAAATGTGATTTAGTGTTGTATAAGCCGGGCCCCGAGTATAAGCCCGGGGGGTGCAATATATACTTAATAAAAAATCATATTTCAGGCCATAACTCCACTTCTACTTGGTGTATTTACATGATTCTTTCGGCCATGTGACCTCTATTTATTCCTAGCCATTTTAAAGAGAAATAAAGCTTAAATTGGTAAGAAAATTATTAGAAATGTGGAAGTAAATGTGTCAGAAAAGTATGTAATTCAGAAAATTGTAAGAAGGTATCAGGGTGTTTCTACAGCTTAAGGAATATAAGCCTGCCCCGAGTATAAGCCTGCCCCGTGTATAAGCCTGGACAGTTTACCACTTAGTACTTGTATAAGCCCGGGCTAATACACGGGGAAATACGGTACTCGACTCGCATTTAACTAGTGTCATAATCCAGGGTTACATTGTATCATGTATGGCTCTTCCCAGGGACCTGAACTGTATGAACACCTGTTGTGCAGATGTATAGATCTGTCTGATGTTAACCCTATCTGTATCAATATCAATATAACTGTACACCCATGCCTACCTGGTGTACTACATCTATGTATGTCTGTGTGGGGTGAGGGGAGGGGACTTACACCCTATACTTTGGAGGCACACATTACACAGACATGTACTATATTTGAGATCTCTGTGATCCGCCATGCCTCCTTGCTGGCCAAAATTGGACGGATGGTAAATGTGGCGGTTTATAGAGTATGGTATAATATGAAAAGTGCCCCCTTTTTGACCTGGCAGTAGGTGAGACAGGTGAACTATTGGATGGCGGTTTATAGAGATCTCTCTTCCTTATTGTAATATTTTTGGAAAGTAAAAATAATGCCGAACCATAGAGGATCAGATAATATAAACTATAGGCCTATAACTTTGAGTGAGGGAGAGCCACACAAACTTTGGACTGCATTTTGTATCATACATTTTGCATGTTGCCCATCCATGAAATAGGCCATCTCTGTGTATTTCTCATAAACGCTGCAGTTCAAAAGACATTTTGCTCGTGGTCGATACTTATAAAAATCATATTATTAGTCAACATAGATCTAGTCTAGTATTTTCCCTCTTATTCTCGCTTTGAGTTAGGTGTTGGCTTATATACATGTACATGTACTACTTATACCATGAATTCCACATAAAACTTAGTAAAGGTCCCAACGCATTTAGTCTTTGTATGTAAACTGACATATAGATAAGTCTCCTGATGCCTAATTAGATTTAGCCCCCATACATGTTTGATAAACCCGATGCCCATGAGAGCTGCACCTATATGCAATATAGCAGTCAGATACACATTCAATTAAAGTGAGTCGGGCCCTGTCAACTCAACCGAAGAAGATAATAGCTGAAAGTGAAATGTATAAATACATAATATTGACAAAATATGTACCTTTGAGAATCCTATAATTCTTTGTAATATTATTTTTAAACTTTTAAGATGGCCAAAATAGCACACAATGTATAGTTAGTTTCATTTCTGAGGCTGTCACTTCGGTTGGCCGGCGTTTAAAGTGTTAATCCTTTCCATGTTGACATACGATGCATAGCACATGAATGGACATGAATACTCAATTGAACATGGTTCATGTCTATTCAGGTAACATGCCTAACCTTTCACATGGCTGCGCTTTAACATTTAGATCCATACACCTCACATGTTTGATGTCCGATATAACTACTTACAAGTATACATTCTCACCCTGACTGGACCAAAGCGTGTGAATGTGGGCGTAACTATATAAAAATTGCTATATATACCCATTTATTGAATAGGGATACATGTATTCAACTTATTGGGTGAGGAGCTAATTTGGGGGTATATTTTAATTTTCAGCTACACAATGTATTTGTGTTTATAATGTCTATAATAAAAGCAATGTGGGTGTACCTTTTTAAACCCCTCTAACATGCATATCATGTGCATTTATTAATTGACACCATGCGATTTATTAAGTCCATGCTCTATTTCAAACATTCTGGATCTTCAGCAATTTCGGTTCTAACCTAAATATAACCCTATGGCAGTAGGTTCGTCATATGCTATTAGTATGGTCCCATAAATCGTTATTAGGTCTATGATTAATGCCCATGCATGGTACGGGGGGTGGGTGACTCATGGATATTCTCACTACACACTGACCACACCCCTTATAGAGAGATAGGCCAAAAGGTAGGGTCAAGTCTATCATATAGCGGCATAAATTGCCACTATGAAAATCCTCAACATTGGATAAAAAATACCCATATAAAGCCTTCCTACAATCAACGAAAAAACTAAATAACTATGATGAAGACCAGGCATCTCAAATTGACGGAGGTATTAAAAATATTTATTCTATTGAACAGACATGTCGTGGGCAAGTCTAATATTGTAGATACGCAGAATGATACTGTTATCTAAATCCCCGCCCCAGCACGACCAGACCACCTGCCTGACTCGTGCACAGGCAGGTAATTAGGGGCGTGATACCTAAAAGACTGATGGCAATTAGATAAGGTGTCCCTTGTTCGTGGGACTGGGTGGGTGGGGGTGCGGCTGCATGATCTAGGAGGGATGACAACGTCTATTTTAGGCGGATGTATTTCCATCCCAGGCCTCTGATTGTGACATTAGGCCTGTCTCATATTGAGTAAAGTGTTAGGGGAAAGAAATTGAATTACATTGTCAGACTTTGTGCATAGTTAGTTCTAGTACATGCCAACATGCATGTATAAGGAAATACTATTTCATAGCGTGATATATTATCTGCTCCAAAACTCCAATTGCAAATGAAGAAGGCAAACACCATATGATGATTATCATTGTGCATCGGTTGCTAACAGTGACAGAGGGGTTTGTAGTAGGGCTGAGTATTATAAAGCAACAGGTTGCAGGCTAACTAGTTCTTTCATGACACAGTCATATAGATACGCTCCCATTCATTGTACTATTGGGATACTTCTCCCCCCTTTCCCCATATATTGCAGTCCACATGTGCAGCGGCATAAATAATCGTGCTGCAATAGTATATATCATAGGGGGAGGGGAAGTATCTTTATCTCTTTCAAAGTGACTGTCAAATTCTCTGCACTAACGACCGCTCTACTGCAGTTTGGCTGTTTCGGCAATGTCCGCTGCTGCCGGAGACGGCCGAGTGCCATGTTCCTCGGCATAATTATATTATTCGCCAACAAAAATACTCCATAGACATGCAGCTGGCAGAGGGATACAGCGACAGGGATTCCTTCCTGATAAAAAAGAAAGCCAGCGTCCGAGGCTTTGTAATCAATTCTATGCCGTATTGCGGGAAGTATGGGTGATGGTGGTGGGGAGGGTCGGGGGGGGGGGGGGGGGGGGAGGGGGAGGGGGTGAGGACTGAAGGTGGGAGGGAGGGGGTGTCATCGGGTGATGTCGTGTCTGCCGCAGCCATCGACGCAGGCACCCACAGGACATGAATATTTAATGGCGTGGGAATATGGGGCGCCGTATATGACGATGGAACCTTTTTTTTTAATGATCTAAAACATATTGGATCTGTGAAAGTGATATTTTCCTATACTACTCACTTCTAATATGAAAGTGTCAGCCCTCTTGTTGCTATACATACAGGTGATTGCTGATTATATTAATGGTGTTATAGTGATACATAGACGTATCTTGAACTATGACAACGTGCATTTTACCTTGGATTATACACAAGCAAGCTTATTTTATCCAATTTGAAATGTCTCTATCATCCCATAATTTCTCGTATAAAAAAGACGGGAATAGAAAATTGAGTAAAATTAAAAAGGGGTGGAAGTGCAAGTTGGGGCCGACAAGCCCCCCCCCCCCCCAAAAAAAAAAGAAGAAAAAATGCCTCTCTGTCTTCTACCGTGAGCAGGACCGTAACCCTATTGGCAGAACACACTGGTATAAAGTCACACAGTTACAGTTGGAATTATCAGGCCCACACTATTAGCAGTAAATGTAGCTCATCATTAGAATCGAATGTGGTTTTACAGTCTATACTTATGATACTATGGTGTTACTGTATATATTAGCAGTGGAATCTACTGTCGGTTTACAGTATGAACGGAAGTACTTTTGGCTTTACTATTTACAGTGAAGGGTGTCGGGGATAAACCCCCGAGGGTTCATTAGAGGTTTCTGGCCTATATCCTTGCCAAATTCCATCCGTTGTCGAGGTTTCTATGCTTCGATGGGAGTCATCTGACTCTGCCTTAGAATGGACACACATATCAGGGCAATAAACACTGCAATGAATCAATAACAAGTAATAGAAATATAGAATAAAAAAAACATGTATCTGACTCTGCCTTAGAATGGACACACACATCAGGGCAATAAACACACCAACTAATTAATAACAAGAAATAAAAATATAAAATTAAATAAAGACATGTCAAAGTGTGAGTGATTGATGAACACATACTGACGCACTTGGCGCCCCATAGTGGCAGGGCAGGGGCCTGGATGGTACGGGCGCTGTGAGTGGCTGTCCCCGCGCCCTTTCCATCTCATTATAACTGCCGGCTGTCTGCCATATTCCAGCACACAGACAGCACAGCTCATCCAGCCGCCTTCACCGCCGCAGTAGTCAACACAGAAACCGTTACAAAATGAGAGAAATCGTCCATCTCCAAGCCGGCCAATGTGGCAACCAAATCGGCTCCAAATTCTGGGAGGTGATCTCCGACGAGCATGGGATTGACCCTACAGGCAGTTACCATGGCGATTCCGACCTGCAACTGGACAGAATCAACGTTTATTACAATGAGGCTGGCGGTGGCAAGTATGTGCCCAGGGCCGTCCTGGTCGACCTGGAGCCAGGCACAATGGACTCAGTACGGTCAGGCCCCTTTGGACAGATTTTCAGACCAGATAATTTTGTCTTTGGACAGTCTGGTGCCGGAAATAACTGGGCTAAAGGACATTATACTGAAGGGGCTGAGTTGGTAGACTCTGTCTTGGATGTGGTGCGCAAAGAGGCAGAGGGCTGTGACTGCCTCCAGGGTTTCCAGCTTACACACTCCCTAGGTGGCGGCACTGGTTCAGGTATGGGTACATTGCTTATTTCTAAGATCCGCGAGGAATATCCTGATCGTATCATGAACACTTTCTCTGTGGTGCCCTCACCTAAAGTATCAGACACTGTCGTCGAGCCATACAATGCCACCCTATCTGTTCACCAACTTGTGGAAAACACTGATGAAACCTTCTGTATTGATAATGAGGCCCTCTATGACATCTGCTTCCGTACCCTGAAACTGACCACCCCAACCTATGGCGACCTGAACCACCTTGTATCTGCTACCATGTCTGGAGTAACCACCTGCCTGCGTTTCCCTGGCCAACTGAATGCTGATCTGCGTAAATTGGCTGTCAACATGGTGCCCTTCCCCCGTCTCCACTTCTTCATGCCTGGTTTTGCTCCTCTGACATCCCGTGGTAGCCAGCAGTACCGTGCCCTTACAGTCCCTGAGCTCACCCAGCAGATGTTTGATTCCAAGAACATGATGGCTGCCTGTGACCCCCGCCATGGCCGTTACCTTACCGTAGCTGTTATGTTCCGTGGCCGCATGTCCATGAAGGAAGTCGATGAGCAGCTCCTAAATGTCCAGAACAAGAACAGCAGCTACTTTGTTGAGTGGATCCCCAACAATGTCAAGACCGCTGTTTGTGACATCCCACCCCGTGGCCTCAAGATGTCCGGCACATTCATTGGTAACAGCACCGCCATCCAAGAGCTGTTCAAGCGGATCTCCGAGCAGTTCACCGCTATGTTCCGTCGTAAGGCCTTCCTCCATTGGTACACTGGTGAGGGTATGGATGAGATGGAGTTCACTGAGGCTGAGAGCAACATGAACGACTTGGTCTCTGAGTACCAGCAATACCAAGAGGCCACAGCTGAAGAAGAGGGTGAGTTTGGAGAAGAAGACGAGGAGGAGGCAGAACATGCCTAAATACATTTAGTAAATGTCAACCGAGAACATGAATCATAAACTTTAAGTATTCCAATAATATGAACTTCATTGACAAATGGAAATCTACAAACCCGTTGTACAATTATTTATTTATTATTTGCAAGCATGCAAACGTTTGCCATAAGCCTGGCCAGTGGAAATACATTTCTGAAGTGAGAACATATGTAAAGGAATCTCTGAGGAACTGAAAACATAGAAAAACCCGTTGCCAAAAAATCCTCTCATTGATGAGTGAGCTACTATGATCTGAATGTGTGTTATGATTGCTGCATCATTTTAAACCATTAGGGTATGAGTTGAAACTTTCTGAATTCCATCCCAATATCGGACCACCAAGCATCAATGCATTAAAAATTGAAAAAGAAATACATTGTCTTTATTTCACTTGTAATGAGTTGAATTCAGCTCCTCAATAATCGTAATGCTATTGTTTAGCAGTTGATTCAATGAATTCATGTAAATTCCACTCTAACTTCTGTACTCATTTATTAGTGTGACTCATTCACAGTGGCGCCTGTCTGTTCCTAATGCCCAGATGGGGTTCAGTTAAGGTCAGGATAAGGGTGTTTAAACGGTAAATATTGCTAATCTCTACACATCGTCATTTGGGTGGGATGAGTCACTCACTTAATGCATCCTGTATACTTGTACACTATGTGTCACGCCAACCCCATAACCTGCAGTGAGTGGGAAACTCCAACCTCCATATCACCTGTATGACATCTAGTTTGTGGTAAACCCCATACCATATGTGGTAAACCCCATACCATATGCAATCTATTATAGGAACACCTTCACTTGTGAGCAGGCAAGCAGAAAGGATACTCCGTGCGGGATTAGTTCCGATTTTTGCCACCAGGGGGGCGCCACTATGGCCTTAAAGGAAAGAAAAATGGTAAAAATAGCTCTAGGGTACTTTTTTCTGTAGAAAAAAATGGGACTACACAAAACATTCAATTTCTGGTGAAAAGCCTCTATATTTGGAATGTAAAAAAAACGTTTTAAGGCCTAAATGGGTGTCCTTGTTGATATGTGTTGCCATGGAAACATGGTTTTCATTCCAAATAGAAAAATTAAAGATAGCCCTTGACAGAATGATTCATGGGGGTTACTATGGTCAAAACAGAATAAAATTACCATCCCTAAATCAAATTTTATGACTAAAAGAATGAAAATGTATGATATATTTCTCATTATCATCATTATACTAATTAGATAGGGATATCTGGGAAAATAGGAGACTTAGAGCTTATTGGGCTTTTTTATAGGGCAATGCCTACACATATTCAAGAAGGCATTCCTCAAAAACTAGAATTGATATCTTCAAGTGTAATATATCACTGGAAAGCTTATGACATCAATTTTAAAGTTGACTTTTTCCTTGGAGTATCCTTTTCCCTTGCCTCTACACACTTATCAACACCTGACTGTCAATCATGCAAGTATTGAACGCTCAATTTGATAATACTACTATCCATTCAATGCGACAGAGAAAAAAAAAGCATTTAACATTTAGGCCAAATAAAATAAAATAAATTGTTTCAGGTAACATGAGAAGAAACTCTAGGGTCGGTAGGTCGGATTTTTTTGATTTTTTTTTTACTTGATTTTTTTTTACTTTTAATCTAAAATTGACCCCAAAAGTGTTAAGACGGGGAATTTGTTTCCAAAAGTTTGTAAACCTAAAATTGACCCCAAAAAAGTATAAAAATATATAAATTTCTTCAAAATAGCCTTAAAAAAACGTAGGGTCGGCCCTATTAAGATAGGGTCGGTCGGGTGACCTGAAACAAACCTTTTTTTGGCCTTATCATAATTTGATCGGTCAATTTAACCCTTACATTAGACTGCCTCAACTAGTATCCTATATTGCTATACAGCAAATTATATTCAAACACAAAAGTCATTGTCATCGAACACAGACAAATGGATAGAAAGAACGTCAGAATTATAATGGACCCACAGTGGTATAATAATAACACTAATGGAACGTCGCCGGGAGGTCGCCTACATTGAACCGACTTTGTACACCATATAATAATACCTCTTCTCTTTGCCATTTTATTTTGAGTTAAAATACTTTCACATCAATTAAGTTAACTTTTCTGCAAATTCCCTGATGGTAGTACTATAGAACGGAGATGAGTAAGTAAATATTTATAGTATATATGTACAGTAACAGAATGAAGGGCTGGGTTGTATAGTATCTAGTTTCCCATATGGCACGTCCCCAGATACACAGCGACCTTCCCACACCCCACACCCCACACCCCACACCCCACACCCCACACCCCACACACCTGGCTGAGCAGACACCACGACCACCTGGATCGATACCACCTGGTCCTGAACCTGGCAGACCAGCATAGGGTAGCTTGACCTCGAGTCAACCACTATATCTTGAGATGTCCACCTCAATTATGTAGTTATTAATCCAGGGTACCCTCTCTGTTGGCCCTTTGCTGGAAAGAGCAATACTTATAGATAGTACTGCTATACGCAAAAATAGTTTTTTTGTGCATGAATGACTACAAAGTTGAGGTGGACATCTCAAGGCACTGATTCAGGTCAAACTACCCTACGTCACTACAGGTTAAAGGCCCAGTTTAATTACACCAAGTTCACTAAAAATATATACAGTGTAGCGCCTACTTTAACCCTATATTCTTTAACCCTTTTCTACATGATGTATACTGATGATTCGCCAATATAGGATTGGCGAGTAACTCGCCAGTGCTGCATTGGTGTATCATGACCCTTTGGAAGTGTATCTATTATTTGTGGCCGACATGATGTATGAATGTAATATTTGTGTTACCAGTGCTGCATCCGTGGATCATCACGACTAATGGCATTCTGCATTAAATCATAACATATTGTGACCCTAAATATACTATATTCATGCCTGACTATATTAGGGATGAATCTAACTGCAAGTCGAGACGAGAACGAAGAACTGTGACATTTCTAAGACGAATGACTGATAAAAAGATAGTAGTATTGAACAGCAGTGTGGATAGTCTCCGATCCTCTAAAGGTCATATGTAGATGTCCACTCCGTCCCTACCGTTCATCGTATCTTATATTTTCATTAATGAATTTGGAAATACCCTCTCCTACAATATGCAATACATCTATTCCATCATATCACTATTTGATTAATTCTAATCAAACAGGGGATGCAGTGTTATTAGTCAAGAGATCACATGACTTGAAAAAACACCAAGGGAGGAGTGGAATTTCCACCTACCTGTCAGATTCGAGTAAAGTGGCCAAGTTTAACAGTTCCTCGTCTATTCAAACATAATTATTTGATTGATTCTTATTCTTGGTTCATCGATTGCATTGCTATTACATTATGTTAAGTGACGGTGAAGTAGGTATACCTGTTCTTCGCCGTTTGTCCTATACGGCTCATGATCAAAGGAGGGGTACTCACTTGTAAACACCCTCCTCTTTTATAAGGAGATACTATTACACTGCGTGCACACCGTCTTTGATATGTTATCAATCCATATAGTGTATAACTATTCTATAATTCCACCTGTCATATACCAGTATGTGTGTATCGGTATCGCCACCCCCCCCCCCCCCCCCCATCTTTCTCTTGCACTTTGCCCCCACTCGTCACCCTCGGTGTATAGTCTGTCTCTGTCGTTTCTTCTTCTACATGTATCCCTCTCTATATGTCTTTCTGTCTGTCCGGCTGTCTATCTGTCTCTCCTTCTCTCTCTCTATGTGTGTGTGTCTCTGTCGCTCCCCCATGTCCCTCTCTGCCCCACCAATCCTGCCCCCCCCCCCCATTCACTATGCACTACGCCTAGGAAGCAACTTATTGTGGAGAGGGAGGTCCTCATCTGCTTTAAGACTATATAATGTGTAAGTGGCATATACACGATTTGTATTACAAAAGTAGTGTTTGACCTCCTTTATTTCAGATTAGGGCCCTAGGCCAGAGGAATCATATTCATTTTATAATTGGTCTTGACAAAGATAAATTCTTGGGGAGAAGGGGATGGGGGCATATCCCGCCCCCCCCCCCCCCTTCTCCTGTGATGGGGGGGGGGGGGGCATTTCTAAGCCATGGTACCATTAAAGCAACCATAAGTATACTAATACATTGTAGGTTCCCAATTTAAACCACATTTAATGCTGGACACGTACCAACAGATGGCACAACATCCGACACTATATAATAATCACATCCCATTGTTCCAGTTGACAACCGGAAGGTATCCAACTTGCATCAGAGCGGCAAGACATTCCATACCAGTCAATGCGTTTACCTTACACCCCTTTCTGTTGCTACTTTCCTAATGTGCAGGTATACATCCCAGTATTGCCATAGATTTGGTGCGAAATGTGATGCAGGTTCTAACATTTTAACAAAGGACTATACCTGGCAGTTTGGAATAGTCCTTAGCTCCCGTGAGCTCAGCAAGTATTATATTCCCTTCTGAGGGTTTGTACAAGGATATTACCCGTTGCCTAGCAACGTATTCTTAACCAAAGGTTACCATACCCGGTTGCTTTGTGGTACTGCACCGCAGGCTGTGTATAATAGCGTCTTTTGTGTTAGGCGAGTGTTAGGCCTGTCAATGGTTGAGACCCTCCCCCTTTTCCCACATCCCACTGCTTGAGCCTAGTACATATTTGCACACTATCGCCAGCATGGCTTTCCGCTGCACATAATGCCTACAGAACAGTCTCTCCTGGGAAGAAAACGTTGCTTATGATATAACTCAATACCATGATATGGTCTTACTGCAATAGTTATGACTTTATGGGTATCCAGGTATGCACCAAGGCAGTTAAGAAATCTTGTCGACCAGTCCTCATCATCTGAGTATCTGAGCTAGTGGTTGATATTCCAGGTCGCAATCATTAAAAACAAAAGCTTTTTCTTAACAAATGAATTAGGCAATTACAATATAACATAGGAATAACCACAGCAGTCTGGATAACAACTTTCCCCTTGGTCTTACATTAGCAGCTAGCAACTTTCTTTATTTTTACAATCCAACTTTATCTGGCATTTTTATAAAATCACAGTTACAATTTTTTTCCTTCGATAACAGTGTTATCTAGCCTCCATCGTAGTCATTCGTGCCTGACGGATATAAGGCGGGGCGATATCACAGGAGGATGTAGCGTTAGACTCGGCTGGCTACCTCCATCGGGGCTGTGACTATTTGGCTAGGCAGTCATTACCTATTTCGAGTGATTGCTCACTTCCCGCTACATGTCCAGCTCACCAAGTTGGCAACCCATCCAGTAGCAGTGGCAGAGCATGGTGTGGGAAAACGGTGTAGCACACACAGCACCACCACCTGACTGATAACATTAACCTACATTGTGAAGCAGCAGGGGGATGTTTCTCCACAAAATATGGACATCCGAAAACAGGTTCCATATATTGCGACACCAAATAAAAATGATGAATAAAATCGTGGTTTTGTGTGGGTTTTTTGGGTACTTATACATACAAATATTGACGTCCGCATGATATGGAGTAGACAAACAGAAACAGTTTAGCCCAATTCCACAAATTGCAGCCGTACATACTTTGTGGAGAAACAGCACCCAGTCCCCACCACCTAGCAGGCAGCCCACCCTGAGCACGGCCACCATTTACAGGTTCCCACCTGGGAACAGCTGACCATAAAATACCTAAAATACTGCTACTCCTGCATGCTGCTTTAACAGCAGGCAGCGCTGTAGACTGGCAGCAGTCCCATGCGCTGTCCTGCAGTGCCAACCCAGCATGGAATAGTCAACGCAATTTAATGATAAAGTAACACCGTTCCCAATGCGGTGCCTGGGACATTCCGTATCTCTCATAATCAGATAATATACATAATATATATCACAAATATCTCTTATAATCTTGATAGAAAAAGAAAAAATATGGGGGCCCTAAACAGCCCCTATAATACAAGAACTTTGTTCAAATCTAGCTGTTCATCGATGTCATATTAAACACAAATAATTTCTGATCATAATTTTATAGCAATATAATATACACCTACATCATTGCCGCAGATTTCTCTAGTGCCAGCCCCTCTCACTCCTGAATCAATATTTATTATCGATTTAGTTTTTCTCACGAAGTATTCTGAACTTCAGAAGGCCCCTTCAAAATAATAGTTAAATAAAGTTTTCTTTATTATGTGCACGTCTAGCATCGACCCTAGCCTGAGGGGGTATGTAAAGACACAGAAGACACCCTACAGCGTGACCCGCACATTATAGTATAGCAGAACAGGGGAGGGTGAGGCCAAAACAAAGGTTTGTTTCAGGTAACCCGACCGACTCTATCAAAACAGGGCCGACACTACGTTTTTTATGCAATTTTGAAGAAATTTTTGTATTTCTACCATTTTTTGGTAAATTTGAGGGTTTTCGAAGAGGCCGGCTAGTACTTTCATGTTAAAAAGAAAAGTTTTTTTAAAAAATCCGACCTACCGACCCTACATTTTCTTGCCATGTTACCTGATACAAACCTTTTTTTTTTGGGCCTGATTATAATTTTGTAGCGTTTTTCCTTCAAAAAGTGTGACCTCAAACAAACTATTACCATGATAACCTATTGTGACATTCAGAGGTACCGTTAGAGGTTTAGGGAAGGTCTGTCAATGTCTTTTTTTGGAGGTGCTTTCCATTCAGTCCAAGGTCTATGCGTGAATATAGACCTTTTTTATGACATGTACTGTTAGTGAGGACTGGGCTAGATTGAATGAACATTGTCTTTGTCATTGGACAGTTTGTATCTGGATGCCATTACTCTCTACTTAAATACTCCATCATAATGAGAGCTACTTGGCAAATCTTAAGTTTGCCAGCCTGGACTAGGTCCAGCTTTGGGAACTACTTACTCATACCATGGAGAAGGGGTGATAATAGTCCATTTAGACACCATGCCATATATTACATGTATCACTATCCACACACCATCCATCAGATTTGTGGGAGGGTGGAGGGTGGAGGGTGGAGGGGAATTCGACCCATCCTGAGGAGGGGGGTGGCGGCAAAGAAAAGTGTGTCCCTCTTTCAGGCCTGTTGCTACCCTTGATGTTAACTACACCCTCAGAAAAGTGAGAGTCATTGTCGCTAAAACTACCCTCACCTGAGAGTCAGGCAGTGCCTGAGGGTAGTTTTAGCGACAATGACTCTCACTTTTTTGTGTGTGTACACCGTCAGAAGCAGTGCACAGTAGGTATCTCCCAGTGAGTACTGCATGACTTACTAGCCGTTGCCTGAGTAGCTAATTTCGTTGCAGCCATTACTAACACTCAGTAGCTGTCCAAATTGGTAATGGTATTTTGAGTGAAACTTAATAGCTGATGTGCAAGTAGATTCAGAAATTATCACACATTGGTATAAGATTAGCAGATTGTGTGTTTTATTACTTTCTGCACAATTTATCACTCATTCTTTTAGAAATTTGCAAACCTAAAATTTAAGGTCAGAAAAACCGTGAACATTATTTACATCGTTGTACCGCGAAGTACAGTGGAATGGTATTCCTAACCCTGACCGATTACAGACCAGCCTGCCTGCGGGCTTACACCTTGAACGGCGATCGACCCACTTAATACTCAACTAACCCCAGCTTCTATAGCCCTTTAAAGCCTCGTGGTGCGTTAACCATTTAAAGGTATTCAACACAATCTAACTGATTATAGATCGACCAATAATAATTCTTAATGACTCTTAGGGATGTTAGCCTGATGCATATGGAAAACATAGAAAAGAAAAAAATGCTATGTCACGGGATTTGTTTGCCTTTTGGAGGGTATACTAATTTGGGTGAATCATATAGGCCCTCTTGAGAAAATCATATTTTTCTACATTATTTGACACAGAAAGAAATCTCCCAACAATATCTCTATAAAAATGCAGGCATGCATTTAGATGATCATTAGGAGCATGTTGAAAAGAAAAAAATAGGGGGTCACAGGCAAAATGATTATTCAAAATAATTTCTTATCTATTCACTGGATATGCCTATGGGCATGGCAGATAGGAAATATAGTGATCAGGATGCATAGAATATCAAAGTGTGACACTTGGATGGCAGATAAAGGAAGATCATGACATATAAGTTGGAGAAATCTGCAAATATCATGGTTTTAGGTAGTTCCAGTTTTTGCCACCAGGTGCCGTATGCGTAGATTGTGTTGAGTACCTTTAAGGTCAGTAAAGTGCTTCTTATGTCCTATGCAGAATGCAAATTTCTGTCTTTAATAATGCACTATGCCGTTTTTCGTCAGGGTGAATGAATGCAGCCCTGGCGAGTCTACTCTCCAGGGCTGCATTGATGATTCAGGCATCATATAGCGTCAAAGAACAAAATATGCCAAATCAGTATGCTGTCCTTTAAGGGTAAACCTGCCCACTAACAAACCTGTATGCCCATCACGCAGCTGTAAGTGGGATCCAAACGGCGGCATGCCATGTTGCACTCACTGACCTCACAACACGTGATGTAAGGTACTCGGACGCTGCACGTGTGAGAGGTGGGAAGGGCGCCAAATGTATAGCCAAATGTCGTCTGCTTTGGGGTGAAACGATTCCGAACGGAAAATGGAAGAGCGCGTGTGTTTTTTGTTGTTGTTATCACACAAAATGACTGGATGACATGATCTAAAGAGCAGGTCGAGTTGATGCTAAGGTAAGTTGTACAGAAAGACATGGAATAAAGACCAGGTCGAGTTGATGCTAAGGTAAGTTGTACAGAAAGACATGGAATAAAGAGAAATTATTGGCAACTTGTAATCGCGGCTGTTATGTCCACTTACTTGCATCCCCTATAGCCGTACATAAGACGGTTTTTAGGGAAGCATTGATTTCTGTTGATTTGGACAGTGCTGCATGTGGGGCTCTGATGCATACTTAAACATATACCGACATCATTCCTTTTAGACCGACATCATTCCATTTAGTGCGAGACGAACGTCTGTCAGCGATTGTTTTAAAATAGACATTATTGATCCTGCTGGCGTCAGTCTGTATAGTACTACAGTGTTGGCCTCCAAACACGTGCGTGTTATCCAAACATCTACCATACAGACAGTTGACATGGTTCTATCCCACTGCTAACTAGCGGCGGTTTAGTGCACTACATTTGTATTCAATTTTGTTACCATGGTGCATGAATGCTGACCGTTGACTTCCTAATGCTGCATGAATGCATCATGTCCGGCATCTGGTCCAACATGGTTGACCTTATTGACCTTATTATATCAATGCTGTACAGACGAGTGCTTGGTTGATGCATCAGGACTATAGTATAGGGCACATGAAGACATTATGCCGCCCTTAAAGGGTGGATGGGGCTGGAACTTAAGGGTGGTAGGACTGGGAGCCTGGACATCAGCAGCTGCTTCATGATGAGTGATCAGAGATAGGCTTCTTGCCAAGGTATGTTGTATAAGACAACCAGGGACAACTAGCCCCTGACCCATTCTCTACACTATACATATTGATTAGTGCTATATGTTAATTGTGCCCCCACCCTCCCCTCCCCTTCTGGCATACACAGCTCATCACCCACAGATACCTGCATAAGTATACAGGGGTAGTGGATCAAGGGTCACATCAACTGATGACGTCATATACTGTGACGTCATTGTGTCTGTAGTACAATATGAGTCACCCATAAAAATAAGTGGTGACGTATTCCCCTCCATCGACAGTCCTAGGCACCTAGACTACAACAGTGGATCACATGTGGTCAATATACAATGATTGAACAAATAACTAAAATACTGATTGATAAATTAATCAAATGAATAAATCAAAATAAGATTTAATTTTATATGGATAATTGCCGAGAAAAGTTAATTTAGTATCCCATTGTTCCGGTGGCTTATTCCGACCTTTGACACGACGATGAGCATGGTAATTTTCTTAGTCATATATGTCAATTAAAGTATTAACTCTCTCTGCGCAATATTTCTATACGAAAGTCCCAACATATACAGTTGGTGAAATTAAAGTCCACGGCTGCAGGAACAAGTCATATTCTGCATTAAAATAGTACCACCCCTATGCCGCCCTTATCGCAATTATAATTATATATATTATAGTGTTTGCAACTTGCCTATAATTATATTACCTCGAACAAGGGTGGCACAGGGGTCTTGGCTTGGCAGATACCAGTGTCACCGCCTTGACTTTTGGCCATATTCACTGGAGAATGATAACAATATTGATAAATAGGGCAATTGGCATGCTTCTCTTACAACGCACAAGGTGGCACCTGTGTACAATGTGTACAACATATTCCAACATCAGAGCTAATAGTTCCTTGTGCCTTCTGTGGCATGGCACAGGTGAGTAAATAGCATAGCTTAGCTTAGCAGCACAGTGGTGCCACCCTGTGGAGATTATAGAAATTAGTTTGTTATATGAATGTACTGGAATTCACACATCACACTAGTAGTTATGGTATCATGATTCTTACTCATAAACCTTCTGTCTCCCTTGAGACTACTTCACTTTTATATGACATTGCATATCATTCTGTGCATTGCTAATGTTATAGTTGATAGAAATCTACTGAATAGTGTGAGGGACCTTCTCAAAGATAGTTAACTGTGGGCTTTCAGAAGACCAATCTCCAATGGGATTCCTGTATACCCCTGCATGTATATCTGTTTAAAATGTATCAGACACATTGGGGATAGTTAACTCAATGTCTCTCTATAGACTAGTTGATTGTCAGATGTGGTATTATTGCAGTGTGGTGAAATACATATGTGACACGATCTGGGAAGTGCGGTGTGCACTAATGTCCCTTTTCCCATTACATGCCACATATATTGACATAAAAGTATTTAGGTCCACAAGACCAACTTTAGTTCACATGTTCCTCACCCCATGTCCTCACACTGGAAACTCACCCCCTTCCCTACACCAGAGCTGTGGATCTGGTTATCATACACCTTACCTTTCAGTATCAAGAACTTTTGGTAACAAGCATTAAGAACCATTTCAAAAGTTAAGTAATGTCGGCCGTTTCAATGGATTAAAATTTTAATGAATTAAAAAAATTAATATATTATTATTATTAATATATACAAGGGTAGTATCCGATCTATTAACACTTTATTTGCATTATTTTAATTTCGATTTTTGCTAGATGTACCCAACATAAGCTCGGACTCCACTAGGGCGACACAGCTACCTGCGAAACAGGGCGTTCTTTTAGATCCTTTGTTCTCTAATAGATCGCCCTGTTTCGCTATGTTTCGCCCTAAATGTCGCCCTGTTCCTAGGGGGTTAGGGGCTGAACTAGGGGTCCCATAAGCCGACGGCCTATATGTAGCTATACCGATCAGACAGCATTTGGGTACCACTACATGACTTATTAAAAAAATAGTTTAAAAGTGGGAATTTCCAAGGTCTGTTTTGAGTTTTAAGTACATGTAATGGAGGAATACCCAAGATATTAAGGAACAATATACCCCATCTTAAAAGAATAATGGAATGGTTTTTGATGGCGACCAGAAAGTTGTTGTAATTATGTGACAACTATCAATACAATAGACACTGTTCCATTTACATTCCAAATATACTAGTACCAAAGATGGGATAATTCTATTTAAGACTATTGTATTCTACTCTAGACCTTTTGTGGTGCCATTTGTCATTCTTTTGCCATCTTCGTGCCCCTGGTGGTCAAAACTAGAGTTGCTGTTTTTGTGTGTTTTGTCGATGTTTTTTAAGGGGGGACACGGTGGAGGCACGTTTCCCCCACCTGGTCAATTCAAATTAAGTTTAATGCTGTCACTGTTACTATATGCATTACCATTAAAGCTGCCATACCACCTCAGACATATAAATAGTTTACTTTCTGCATATTCATAATATCCATAATGGGTCTTTTTAGTGCAGTGTACTTGCAAAATCTCAATCTAATTTGTGAATTTTAACTGTGCTAAATTCAAGGCTATGGATCAGAAAAAATAGAATGCTTCCAGCCATCTGTAGTGTTACACCAGGTAATAGTAGACTCTGTTGGTAAGATCAGCACTGAAAGACTTTTAGGTAGGAGACCACTCGGTGCTGCCACCTGATGTCCCTTTTCAACACTAAATAACCAAACCCCATCAGAACATAAATAAAAGTTGGAATTGGAGTCTTGTATTGCACATATTTATTAACAATCTCTTGCCAAAATAAATGGCAGATTATAGGGGAGAAAGGGTTATACAATCATCTGAGATACAAATGAAAAAAATGTAGGTTTGAGTGTGCCAACTGGTATAGCAGCTTTAACACGAACTGTTTGGGTACAGTGTACTTAGATCTGACCTGCTAATCTACAAACTATTGAACTACAGAAGGCTACATCATGATGATTCAACTTACCACACTAGGTGGCAGTCTAGTGCCGTGGACCCTTTGACTTTGACTCAGTGTGTATCATAAATGGCACAGGTGGAACAACAAACACAAGTGCCTAGAGGTACATTTTGTCATTGTGTACAAATAGACCGCAATATAACATGATATATGATAGCTATAATCCTCTTACATTGGTCATATTTATAATATTCTTAGCAGGGGTGGTCAGTAACGCTGGCCTGAGGGTCAATGGCCTGTAATTTTAGGTCCAGGCCGGTAGTTTTCTTCAGAATGACTGATATTTGGGAGTAATATGAGTTTAGTCATGTGATATGACTGTCGTTAGAGAGAGATACATGTGAGCAAATGTGGCGATTTGGAATCCTTTTTTAAAAAAAAGTAGATTTTATTCCCTGGCCTAAGACTGAAAGTCCGGGCCCATAGAATTGTCCAATCTTCTATAAATAAAGGCTTATCGTACCTTCTCCTAGCCTACTTCATACGGTAAAAGTATGTGACTTACAAATGATTCCATTCTAAAGGGGTGCACATCATATGGAACATAACAGTGGATCCATATTATGGATTTAACATAATTTAAAGCATACCAGAAGGTATCCTGACTGATATCGTGATAGCGGAAGGAAAATATGCACCCACATTACACAGGTATGATGTGTAAATCTATATTTCTATTCTGGAGATTGGAGTGGCCATTTTGACAGAACGGGTTGGGGGAGGGTTAGGGTGGGGTTGGAGCCGGGTGTTGCAGGAGCGAAAAATAAAGTGGACCCTACAAGCGCGGAGAACATTTTGCCACGCTCGCGCCGAAATCGCCCCCTACCCCCATTGTGAAAAAAGGAGTACTCCTGAAATACTAAACTATATGCATGGCATGCATGAGTCCTCTTATAGTGCTCGTAGATATAGCATTGGTACATTGGAACATATAATATATAGACAAAGGAGCAAGAGTAGAGTTCCCTACTGAGGGTTATTTGATGAGGCGAAGCCGAGTGAAATAACCACCAGTGGAGACCTTTAGAGTGCTCCATCGTGTTTATTTCATGTCACTATTTATAATATTCATCAGAATTCCACTTAATTGCCCTGAAAAAGCTAATTTACAGTGGTCAAATCAACAATTTTGATGATTTGTCAGGCCGTGAAATACGGGGGAGGGTTATTTCATAGGGGGTGTTAAATACGGCCTTCTTTGGTTAAGTCAATGGGAATGCCGTATTCACCATGAAACAGATATTCAGTGTGCTGTTGGTATACGGCTTCAGTGTGATACTCAGGAACGCAAATTGGGGACCTGAAAACTAGTTATTTTCCATCTAATTCTTTAATATTGATATTGTGAGAGAAGTATACAAAGTAGAGAGTAGCATGGTAATGTTACCACTGTAAAGCTCTTTTAATGCTGATCATGACTAGATTCATTTTCATGTGGCTTGAGATAGATTGATGGTGTTTATCAGGATATATATCTGGATAAATATTACAAAAAGTCCCAATAAATAGTGTGTTTCATTTGGCGATATGGACATTAAAGAAAACTTTTTGTCTATTTTGAAGTTGTTGCATTTTTGATGTAGAGAGGACACATTAGGGATTAATTATTTGTAAACAATTTTAAATTCCAATGAAAAGAAAGTTTTCTGTGACTTTTTAAGTCAGAATTTGAAACGAAATAAATTAATTTTTTTCATAAATCAAAACCTTGGGACTTCTGCGTTATCTGATCACAATGTAAAGGGCTCATATTAGAGAACTCTCCTCTGGTCTGAAGGTGACATGACAAATTTGTTTTACAAATTGATTTTATGTTGCGCAAATTGCACATGTTTCAAATGATTACAAATGAGGGTCTAAATAATATGACTTTACGATGGCTATTTATGCCTATTGATTTGATTTTGATTTGATTTATCTTTATTGTCGACATTTCCCTTATCATTCATGACAAGTTCTTTCTCTCCAGAGCTGATACAGAACAATATACTCGCATCCTTTTCACCAGTTATTATGAGTATCTCCATCAATATTTCTCCATTATACACTCAATCTTATCATACATGACAAGATTTAGTACGCTCTGTTGGTTCAGCATATGCTAACATTTACACTTCACTCTAATAGTTTGAATAAAAATAGATATTTATTTCGACTTTTAAAGAAGGGCTGCGTTTTAGCCGTTAAGCTAATTCGAGGGCAGCAGCCGTTTCCATTATTACAGTATTCCTAGTAGTCCGGACAAATTCGGACACGCGCTCAGCTTTCAAATACTTTGTAATTCCGTACCTATGGCAATCTTAATTGTTCCAATACATGAAATAATGGAAAATTGGGGGAAATTACAGAAAATGCTAAATCTAGCACAATTTGGGCTGAAACTTTGATATGTGAAAATATAATTTATTTCTATAATTTCTGCCTACCTTAGATAATATTTTGCTAGTTTTCTTGAGTTGCTTAGAGGTGCTTTTGAATATTTCCTTGTTTATCACCTCTAAAACACTGGATAGGCCCTAAGTCCCCTATTTGCCTTCCTCACCCTATAGTACATCTGTGCTCTGTAGAAAACGCTATCTTGATCTGTGATTCCAAAACTTTACCTCTAAAAACGTTACTTCTAAAAACAACTTTACCTAGATAAACATAACTGTAACAAACCTTCCTAGCAGCTTCTTTGCATGCTAAAGGCTTTTTTGAGTAATAAATCAACTTTATTCACCAGAGAAATGAGGTCGTTTTACAGCGAATTTTCCTTGCGTTATCATTTTGTCAAATCCTCTGCAACAATAATACACATACTTCTTTGCTTAGCATTTATTTATGATAGTTTGACATAAACATTTGACATTTGAAATGCCAAAGTTAATCTGCATTTATCTCGTTTCCGTTCATCATGGAATATTTATGAGTACATACAGAGGAAAATTAGACATAAACCATTCGGTGAATAATAGTTAATGATTGCAGCGGTCAGTAAAACTGTTGCTTGCTACAACCATTGTATGAATAGCTCACATACATGTACCATTTTAATGAGATAACAGTCTACTTGAGAAGAAATATGCGGCACAAATTTTACTTTAACTTTTGCTGATTGTGATTTCCCCCCATGAAAATTTAAGATAAAAAATAGTTACACTCAGGCATTTTGCTCTTGAAGACCTTGTAGCTTGGGTATGCTTTCCATCATGCTAGATTTAGACAGGCTTTTAAATACATCTATATTCTCCTTACTTCTTAAATCAGTGTTTAAGGAGTTCCAAGCTCGTGCACACACTACTTTCGGACTATACTCATACGATCTACATTTTGGTATATCATACCTTAACAAGGGGGCAGTAGACAGCCGGGTAGCTCTTTGTATGGGCTTTAAATACAAATGAGATTTGGATCGTTTATGTGCATACAGTCTGGCATGATAAATTCTTCTATTTTCCAATGTAGGAAGGTTTGTCTTAGCATGAACATATTCCGTAGGGGTTAATATATTTAATGATAAACATGTTTTTAGGCACTTGTTTTGCACACGCTGGAGTTGCTCCAACAAATCCACCTTGCTCCCAGTATACAAAATATCACAGTAGTCCATGACAGGAATGATATGAGACTTGTACACATGTAATAAAGCGGTCTCCTGCATGTAGTCCCTTATTTTGTACATTAAGATAGATTTGAACCTTACATTTTTTATCAAATTTCTGACATGTATATTGAAGTTAAGCTCTTCATCAAGAATTACACCTAAATACTTGTATGATATTACAGACTTTAGTTCTACCCCATTCATCATAATCTTGGGTTTATGCAGTTTATTTATCTTTTTCCTAGAGGCAAAAGTCATAACCTTAGTTTTGGACTCGTTAATAGTTAATTTATTAATTTTTGTCCAGCTTACAAACGAGGCTAGAGCGGTCTCTAATTCATTAGATAATACATTGTGGTTTTTACCAGTGACATATAACACAGAATCATCTGCATAAAGTACAGTCTTATGGTTATCATACATGGAAATACAGTCATTTATGTAAAGTAGGAAAAATAATGGGCCCAAAATTGAGCCCTGTGGAACGCCACACGTCAATGGGAGAATGGATGATTTAATGTTATTCGCTACCGTACATTGTTTTCTGTCTTTTAAATAATTTTCTACAAGTCTGTAATTTTTTTCTCTAACCCCATATTCCTCTAATTTTTTTAATAATATACTGTAATTTACGGAATCAAAAGCTTTTTTAATATCTATGAATGCTGCTAAACTTATATTACCTTTGTTTCTATTTTCTAAGATGTCGTCTACAAAATTTGAGATTGAGTCTAAAGTCGATTTGCCCTTCTGATACCCTCCCTGTTTTTCGGTTAAAATGTTATTTAATTCCATGTGATCTGACATTGAGGTGTGTATTAAACGTTCCAATATCTTTCCAGGGGCTGGTAAAACACTTATTGGCCTATAGTTAGAGACATTGGTCAAGTCCCCACCCTTGGGAAGAGGGGTGACTGTCGCAATTTTCCAACTATTTGGAAATATACTTTTCTCCGTACACAAGCGTATTATTTTAATAAACCTGGAGGGATTACTTAACACAGCGTCCCTGAAAATTGTAGTAGGCAGGTATGGAATGGCTGAAGACTTCGATGTATCCAGATCTTTTACACATTTAATTATTTCTTCATCAGTGAAAGACATTTCAGGCATGTCCGGTTGACAACGTTCACCCTTAAACTCAAATGGCTCAGTATGCTTTTCAGCTAAGGTAGGCCCTATATTTGCAAAGAATGTGTTGATAAATGAAGATGTATCGTCTCCGGCTATGGGATCCCCAATTTCATTTACTAAATTAATCTTTTTTGTCCCGGATTTTTTTGAAGGTATAATTTCTTTTATAATCGCCCAAAATTTTTTCGAATCCTTAATATTATTTTCAGAAAGCTCCCTATAATATTTCTTTTTGGCAGTGTCCAGCTCTTGATTTACGGTATTTCTTAAATCACGTGCTAAGTGCCATGTTATTACACTAGTAGAATTTCTTGCTTCTAATAAAAGGTTATTTTTATCAGTAGACCTTTCGATCAGATAGTTGGTCATCCAGGGATCTGCTTTGTCTTTAATTTTAAAGGTTTTTACCGGACATGAGACATCTAACATACGCTTCATCATGTTCTCGTATACATTCCAACATTCTTCAGGATCTTCACATGCATTAAAATACGTCCAGTCACAGTTTTCCAGACTAGCCAGGTATTCTTTCTTATCATACTTCCTGTAGGATCTACCTGTAAAAGTCCTAAATTTAGGCTTAGAAAATTCTTGTTTTTTTATAACGTGTACAGGCAAATGATCACTTAAGTGTACATTTAGTGGTCCGCTAGATGCAATCTCTAAACAATTTGTAAACACAAGGTCAATACAGGTATTAGTCCCTGAGGTTGTGGTGATCTCATGAATAAGCTGTCTACAGTTGAACTGGTCAAAACATTCATAAAGCATGTCTTTTTGATTATCATTTACAAGTACATTTACATTAAAGTCTCCTAGAATAAATAAATCATTTGTATCTAGGTTTGGTATTTGTAAAAATAGAGCTTTTATCGTATCACAGAAATTTACCAAAGATCCCCCAGGGGGTCTGTACACATTACATATAATAGCCTTCTTGCCGTTACCCTTAAACGATACGAGCCACTGGATTTCAATATCCGTGTTGGTTCTATTCAAATGGCTTAAGACGTCAGCCGAACACGACACACTCTCGTCAACATGAGCGCTCAATCCTCCTCCTCTATACACACTGATTCTGTCAAGTCGATACATGTTATAGCGTGGGAAAGTATACAAGCCATCCTCATCGTCTTCATTTAGCCATGTCTCAGAAAATAAAATAATATCTATGTCCTTATTATTTAATTCTAAATTAATTCCTGTTCTTTTATTCCTAACACTCCTGGCGTTTAAGTGCACTAAAGAGAACCCCTTTTTGAAGTTGGGTAACTCACCCATTACATTTGGTGGTTTCTAGAGATGAAAAATTGAGGACAACAGCCTGAATATTTTTGAGAATGTAGGCTAAACCGATTTGAGTCAGACGATGAGCTTGCTCCGAGTGATAAAAATAATAATAAAAAAAGAATCCCATAACCCAAAAAATACCCCCCAACATAGGCTTTCGGCTCTGATGGCCACCCATGTGCATATGATACTCCAGAGGATCACAGTCTAAACCGGGTCCCCCTTTAAGACAACTTACGTACGGGGCTGGTTGGCTAAGAGCATTTCAGAAATAATAGAGATCACTTATTCCACAAAATATAATAAAACTAAAAATAATAATAATACCGGTAGGTATTCTAATCAGATGAGACACGAGACACTAGGTGAAAAATTATAGTCATTGGTTTCACAAAGTAGAATGAGTTCAGTAAGTACCGGTAGATATACAACACACTTTTCATGTTACTATATAAGACTAGGAATTAAACAAAATTTTACAGGAATTTAACCAACATATATTTGTCATTGGTTTCACAAAGTAGAATGAGTTCAGTAAGTACCGGTAGATATACAGCACACTTTTCATGTTACTATATAAGACTAGGAATTAAACAAAATTTTTACAGGAATTTAACCAACATATATTTCTTATTGAAAGCTATTTTTTTACATAGTCCATTGACCTAAAAATATTATTCTTACGTAAAGTTTTAGTGACATGAAATCTTGTTATAATTTATGTATGTCTAAACATTGACAAATTATTTAATCCAAATTAATATCAAAAATATATGTATGTAAAAAGTTCATGTTTTGAGGCTTGCGTGTGGTTGTTTGAGCTTCACCCAGTGCCAGGGTCTGCCTGAGGCTGTTGTTCGTTTTCGTCTGGCTGCTCGGGAGCTGGTCTCAGTTCTGCTCTGATCTTTTCTAAGGACTTGCCGTGGAGGTTGGCTCCAGGTATGTTTCCATCTACACAGTGCGCTGCTTGCCCCAGGTGGTACCCGCAACCCCAGACGGGGTGCAGGCTGGCTTCATACAATCTCAGCTCTTCCGTTGTCATCAGGTAGTCCTTGAATTCAGGGATGGTGAATTTAACCATATTAATGTCATAAAGTGTCTTCTCAGCTACTTTCGCCCAGGCCTGATTATCCTTTACCTGCTTTGCGAGACTCATCATAGTATATGGGCATTCCTGTATCATGATTTCATCGTGAAGTTTTTTTGAACCACATTTGATTGCCCGGGTTGCCTGGAAGGCTTGCTCTACGCTGTTGTAGTCTGCTCCCTCGTATGTGATCTGCACTGGATATAGGTTGGACAGCCTGTGGTGACTAGACCTAAACATCAACCCGTCGTCCGTGTATACCTGCGTAGCCAACTCTAGATTCAGGTCTTCAAATGGTAAGTTGTTTAACCTGTAGTGTGGGAAGCTCTCTTTCTCTATGATCACCGCCCTCTGCCTCAGTCTCGCGTCGTATCCACATTCTTTGGCTAAGAAGAACACCGAGCGTAGATCTATAAACTCGCGCCTCTCTTTTTCATTTAACTCGTCCCCTACAGACACATTGGTCCACCTCACGTTGTGTTTCAGGAATTTCAGACCTTTCATCAGCTCGGATTTGACAGTTTTCTTGATAAATACCATCTTTATGGAGCGTATTCGAGTTTTTCCTTGTTGTCCGCCAGCATCATCGCGTCCTGCATGGGCGCCGCCATCTTGGTTCCGGTTGGGTCTTGCGTTGTTTCGCATCTGAACTTTTCCAATACGAGTAATGGATTCGACTTGTTCGATATTCCAGCCCACACGAGTATCATTAAATAATCCACTCATAATTGTGTGTAGGTTCTCTCCTTCGTTTTCTGGTACTCCATCAAGAATAACGACTTGCCTTTTGTAGTCATCGTCCATCTTCTCGAATCTCGTCTGATGTGCTGTCAACATGCGGGTCTGGGCGCTTGACACTTCCGATTGCTTTTTGAAGGCTTTTTGCGATTCTTCCAAAGTCTTAGTGACCTCCTGCATGGCACCCTCAGAGTCTGTCAATCTAGTCTGGATGTTATCGAATGTCTTGGCATTAGTGACAGCAGTCTCATTCAGGGTTTTGATGGTGTCAAGTATACCGACAGTGGCCTCTTCCTGCGTTGTCAGACGTTTTGCCAGTGCGTTGACGGCGGCTATGACCTCAGCGGGGCTCGCTCCAGGTGCAAGTAAGTCATCATCCTTAGTCACTCGTGGTGGTTGTCTCCTACCTCCTCCTCTTCCTACTCCAGCCATGTTGTGTTTGCTATACCTTTATGTGTATGTATGCCAAATTTCCAATCCCCTCAGTTAGTTTGACTTGAGTTTTTCGTCAAAATGTCGGGAGCCCGTTCACCTCACGATCCTACCTGGTTGCCGCCATCTTGTCAATCTTCTATGTTTTCGTGATGACTGCAGCCATTTGGGAATATAATTACCAAGTATCTCGCCGCGGCTGCTCTTATGCCAGTGCTGACCCTATATAATATGGTGTTGATACACTCCAGCATCGATGATTCGGTGCATCATGATGACAACTGAACATCAACATGCAGGCATCATGCAGCCCCCAAAGAGTTAAAGGTGGTAACAGTCTCCGATCTTTTTTAAATAGGTTTATTGACACATCTCATGTAAAATACACGCTCCTCCGATGATGTCATAAGGAAAAGAAAAATGAAATAAATGATAATAAAGAAGATGTGAGAACATACTCGAAGGTATTTTGCATATTAGGAGCTAGATGAAGAGAGCTCTGGAGTCTTTGGGCCAGTGACGGTCATTTCATATTATTTTAGGCCAGTGTCCGTATGAGGTTTTACTTCACCTTGGTATGAGGCGATAGTTCTTTTACAATGTAAGTAGGTGTATGTGATATATTATTATGAATAGTGACGGAAAATTACAGGTCCACCTAGAGAGTGGGAGTCATTACACAATTTTAAACATAATTAAATTTTGGTGGTAAGCTAAGGAGTCCAGGGAGGCATTATCAATATTCTTATATGGCGGGAGGCTATTAACAGCCTGTCAAGTAATGCACTCAATTATGTCATCAGGTGCAATTACGCCTCATATTATAATCCGGTACAGTCACTTGAAGAAGGACTTAATCCTCGTCTTAAATTGTGCCACATCAGGCAGTTCTTGTAGGAATAAAGGTAGTTCATCCCAGATGAGCATCCCTCTATAAAGGGGGCCAGATCTGTACTTTGAACGTTTAGGACGTTCCACGCGTAGTTTCACCTTCATATCACCGCGGGTCCTTCTGTTCGGTCGTGATGCCAAGTTTGACACATGTCTGCTGTGTCTATACATTAGACATGCTAGCTGTCTTTTTCGTCGAGTTTCTAGTCTTTCAACCTTGCAAGTTTTATGCAGTTTGTTAGTCGACATCTCGCCCACCCTCTTCATCAAGCAGATCCGTAACCCCCTGTTTTGTAGTGGTTGGATCTTTTTAATGATATCTGATGGTCCTGAGTCAATCATGAAACTGCAGTATTCTATCACTGGGATTATGGCCTGTTTGTACAGGACGACAGCGTCCGACACATTCATGCAATACCTGATTAATTTGAATTGAGTCAGGTTTGCAGCTGTCTTGTTGCATATGTCCTCAAGTTGTCTCTTAAATGTCAGGGTCGAGTCGAGCCATATGCCAAGGTATTTATAATCCTCAACTTCTCCCAATGGGGTCCCTTTTATAGTCATAGGATAGTTGAGGGTATTGTCCATTTTTTGTGACGAGGTGAACCACATTGATTTTGTTTTGTCCACGTTCGGTGTCAATCGGTTCTGGTCACACCAAGAGATTACTCGGTCCAGATCACTTTGTAGGTCGGTTGCTGCTGCCAGGGGTGTTTTTGCACTACATACCAGTATTAAGTCATCCGCATATAAGACTGGAAGACATTTTTTTACAACACTCGGTAGGTCGTTTACGTATAGTGTGAACAATACCGGTCCCAGGATGCTTCCCTGTGGGACCCCATATTGGATGTCCTGTGTGACTGAGCGTTCCCCGTTTGCCAGGGTACAACAAGTTCGATTTGTCAGGTAGCTTTCAATCAGTTTCAGGGTTTTGGTACTCAATCCCAGTTCAGAAAGTTTGACCATTAGGCGGCCATGATGGACGACATCAAAGGCCTTTTGTACATCGAGATAAACCGCTGCTGTGTATTCACCTTTGTTTCTTGAGCTGTAGAGATAGTTCACAATTTTGAGGATAGCAGTGGCGGTGGACCTGTTAGGCATAAAGCCATATTGGGCATCGGTTACAATGTTCTCAGAGACCAGATAGTCCATTAATTGTCGATAAATGACCTTCTCCAATAGCTTGCCCAGGGTCGGGAGAAGAGTTATTGGGCGCCAGTTTCGAACTTTTTTCAAATTGCCTGATTTAGGCAGAGGTATTATGGTACCACTCTTGAGGCTTGTTGGGAAGATGGACCTATCAATACACGAGTTTATCAGTGATGTCCATATGCCAATGTTATTGTTTAAAGTGTCTTTAATCACTGTTGTGCGTATGTCCTGGAAGCCTAATGACTTTGTTCCATCAATATCTGCCACCATGTACTTCAGTGACATTTCAGTAATAGGACCAATTTCCCGGTTCGTTAGATCTCGTTCAATACCGAGTGCTTCTTCCTCAGTCGCGAGTTCTACGGCATGACCTCGGGGATAGTCACCAGGCAGTCCTATGAAGGGAGCTGCTAGTTTCGATCCAATGCCGCAGAAAAATTCATTTATGTGTTCAGCAATGTCGCCATAGTCAACGTCGGCTCCATTGTCCATTGTTAGACATATGTTATTACTGCGTTTGCGTCCTTTCCACAGTTCATTTATCTTTTCCCAAAACTTTCTCGGGTTTTTCTTGTATTTCTGTAGATTCAGCTTTACACTCTTACCCACATCTGCACAGAGAAAAGAGACAGCGTAAAAAGGGAGTCCAGCTTGCCTCCAGAATGACTCCCCTCTTTAGGGGAGCCCAGGCTGTTTAAGGGAGTCTAGGTGACTCCCTTGCTGACTTATGGGAGTCACCTTGGGGAGTCACATAGCTCACTGACTCACCTAACCGAGTCACGTACGGATCTGGGCTCCCCTAGAGAGGGGAGTCATTCTGGAGGCAACCTGGACTCCCTTTTGACGCTGATTCTTCTTTCTGTGTGAGCCTGTTTTATCAGACTAATGCAGACGTCTACCTGTGTCCCTCACCTGAGCTGTCCTATAGCTGGGCCCAGGTTCTCCACGCACAATAACAGTGGTTATAAAAGGTATTGCCTCTGGGTCCTATTCCATTCTTTCTTCTTTTATCTATTTCTGCCAGACACATACTGAGGTAGCTTGACATTTGATATCTGTTTTTGCTAGATGGAGTTTGCATAAAACTGAATCAATTTCTAAATGATATGTCATTTAGGTTGCTATTTCTTGGTAAAAATGAAAAAAACGGCCGTACAGATAGACACTTTAGTGATCCACTGCAATCGGTGTATTGTCACAGTGGACCAAAAATAATCCATTATATGGAACTAATTTTTACCAAAACCACAGTCAACTTCCAGCTTTACGGGCAGTATCCACATAAATGATATGTCATGGCATATTATACATACACAAGGCTGTATTGTTAATATTGATAACAAATTTCATATAGTATCATTGTTATAGTTTCTTTTAGGCAAATAGAAAAATGGAATATCAAGTCTGTGCTATTATCAGTTCACCTGCACATGGACTGCAATACAGTCATGCCATGGTTACAGTCTGACTTGCATCACAAATAACGTTTAATTGACGTTCAACCAATTAATAAAACCAACGTTGGTCCATGTTCTGAAGATTGATCATCTAATCATTGTTAATTAAAGAATACCTTTCAAACGTTTCCCCAGCATTGAACCAATACGCTTCCCATCGCCCTTCTCCTCAAAACATTAATGCAACAACCTTTTACAATTGTCCAGTGAACAATTTCCGACACCTTGAGGGAGGGGGAGGAGGGGGGGGGGTTGGCATTCATTCAAACCCCTATACCCCCCTCTTCCTCATGTTAAATAATAAACAGGGTAAAAATGCAGACTGAGGGGATAATCCATGATACAATGTCCATACCATGACACCACATTCCGTCACGGTATGGGGATCACATGGAACCCGAGCTCAGAGGCGGGGATCCTCATGAATAATTAACTCGGGATCTGGGATCTGGGATTAGGAAGGAATTGCGATCGGGGAGGAAATCAATGGATCCTATCGACCCAACTGTAATTGGGTGTTGGAGATCGGATGACTGTGTGTGAGTATGGGTGTGTGTGGGGGGGGGGGCGGGGGGGGGGGGGTGGACTACGGGGGGTGCAGGTGAGGAAGTGAGAGTTGGGTTCAAAGATGTACATCCTCCTATCAACGAGTCTATTTTTAACTGGTTGCGAATTATTATTATTATTATTATTATTATTATTATTATTATTATTATTATTATTATTGTTGTTGTTGTTGTTGTTGTTATTGTTGTTGTTATTGTTGTTGTTGTTGTTATTATTATTATTATTATTATTATTATTATTATTATTATTATTATTATTATTATCCTCCTATCAACGAGTCTATTTTTAACTGGTTGCGAATTATTATTATTATTATTATTATTATTATTATTATTATTATTATTGTTGTTGTTGTTGTTGTTGTTGTTGTTGTTGTTGTTGTTGTTATTGTTGTTGTTATTGTTGTTGTTGTTATTATTATTATTATTATTATTATTATCATCATCATCATTATTGGATTTGAACTGGTGCTATGAATATGATAGAAGCATCTGTGGCCCATGCACAGGATCATTAAACACTAAAGATGTGAAAAGATTCCTGGAGGCTCTTTCAGAACAGACTCGTCAGTCGTCATATTGCGATTTTCGTCAATATTGCAATATTTGCAATTGACGATGGTATTTGTAGCTGGCAAAATGTGGTATTTACATTAATTTCCTATAGATTTGTATAGGAATTCTTCTGAAACAATTTTTACTACTGGTCGTCAGACAGGTCTCGTCACGTTACCAGTTCCCTACGACCACGTCAGTTGTTCTGAATAAGCCTCCTGGACGTTCATCCCCGCAACCATTAGTGACAATGTCGAGGTTTTGGTTTCGCATGGTGGTTGGGTCGACAGAATGATGTTAATTAAATATTGAGCACTGTTGAGAGATGATTGAGAATGATATGTTTATAAACAGGTTCATATATGATATGAATGCAATCACAGAGGTCCTAGCGGGAGTAGTGCAATACGCCCCTGCTAGGTTTAGATGCAGATATACATTTATCTTGATGTATCTGTATTTATCAAACTTTTTTTAAACACATGTATACCAAATAGGACCACCCCGGCACAAAGTGTACCATGACCCTCCGCCTTAATAGATTCAAGGCAATTATGAGAGCAAACGACCAACTAAGTAAATTGACACTCATTAACTCGCCACATGAGCCCCCCCCCCCCCTCACCCCCATCCCCACCACCTACAACATAACATTCATGCTAATGTACCTGTCAGTAGATATCCTGTGGGAAGCCATTTGTTCACCCTCAATATCGAAGTTTCATTCTTTGAACAACTAGTTGTTCAAATCGAAAATGGAGTTATCGATAAACTTCCTTTTTACCTCGAAAAGGGAGTTTGCAAAAACTTTGATATTTCAAACTTTGATATCGACCTTTTAAACTCTGATATCAACTTTTTAAACTCAGATATCAGAGATTTAAACTTCAATATCAAAATAATTATTTTAGAAAACTCCTGTTTCGGTGAAAAAAGTTTTTTTTGTAGAAGTGCATTTTCAGGTAATAGAAACGTCATCATCAGTTGAACGTTTTAGGCCTACACTGGTTTTTCGATTTGAAAAACTAGTTTCTTTATTGGAAATACTAGATGTTCAATCCAGAAACTCTGATATCGGGGGTGAACATATCGCTTGCCATAATATCCCCTCCCCACGAACTAACCCCCAACCCTCTAACCCTCGTCAGCTATGTGGGCATGCAACGTAATCCAACGCAGTGGTCATCACGTTACTGTTAGAATGAAGAACCCTCCTGAGCCTAGAGCCCTGCAGCAGTATGCCATGACCCCACATATAGAGGCTCAGATGTCAGACCCCACACACGACAACAATGTCATAAACCATTGCTAATTAATAGACGACAAGAATAGTACAATGCTTTTACAGTCAACAACAGCAGCAATAATAGTATGCAACAAAAACAACAACAACAACAACAACAACAACAAGGAAAACAATAACAGCCACGATCATTTGGAAAACAAATTGTCATTTTAGTAGAATATTAGATAGAACAATGTTTGAGTCGATTTGATAGTCCATCAGTTCAGGCTGCAATGAGCACATTTTTCGAGTCCATTTCTAGGTATTTTGAGTTAAAAAAAAAGAAAAATGATTAATTTAAAGCCGACACACCTACCCTAGATTTTGTGCCCATGTCACCTGAAACAGCACACTTTTTGACCCCATCACCAATAGAGGTAAATTGGTGCCTAGTTACATGTAAACATTAAACACCTATACAACCGTCTCGTATTACCCGCCAGCACCGCCTCCTCCAGTACCCTCTATACAACCACCCCATTCCTCCTCCTCCTCCTGCCCCATTCCTGCATCCAATCCACCAATGGACAGTCAGCTACGTGTATCTGCCTACCCACCACCACCCACCTCCCACCACCTCCTCCCCCGACCTACTATATACCCACTGGCCAGCCCTTCACTCGATCCATCGATCGATCGACTTCAGATTTATTATTGCTTCTGCCTTCCTCCGGCTCCCCACCCCTTACACGTATCCACACTGTCTGTGTTGTTAAGACCATGGTTCCTCCAGTAGGTATATGCCTTAATCATAAGCCTCATCTTGTCATGTGAGGAGGGGCACAGGAGGGACCAGGAGGCTTCTTACATGATGTCTATATTTTGGGGGTTATTTCTGGATACTTCAGAAGGAGACTTTACCTCAGGTGCAGGATGAGCAGGAGGGTGGCAGGATACCTTGCTGCATCATCAACATCAATACAGGACTTCCCATAGTGAAGTGGATATATATACACAGAGAGAGCTGTTTTACTATCTTTTGAAGCATTTCTTTTGCTATTTGATCTCTTTTTATCTGTGGAGCTCTATATCGGTGGATGCATGCCTGGATTGGTTATCGTATAGGCCCTGGAGGAGAGTGGTAACCACTTGTATATATACATAGCATTAGATTGGCACTATACCCACAGGTAGGAGGACCACCACACAGGTTACATGTGTACATGCTTATCCACACCAGGAGGCCACTTATGCATACATACAAGTGTATCATGTATATGGTACACAGTCAAGGATATATCACAACTTGACAGGATCATCGACCATTGAAACATCACCATTGTCAGCTTAATCCTTATACATGTGAACAATCCTACCTAGTACTAGAGGTGTGGAGGGATACAGGTATACTGGGTGCTACCTGGAGGGTGTTTACACAAACGGACAGACAGTTCCTAATTTACCTGAGGAAGCTTATTTTGCTACTCTTTCTGGGTATGAGGGATGCCTGCGGCCTTAATGCACCCCTATATATTGGAGTGCTAGTACAAATGGGGATGGTACAAAAGAGAAGATTATCACATCAATAATGGCGCTTATGATATCATCTCAGGTATGAATACCAGTGCAAACGCAGCTAGCAATAACAACACCACTCTCAGTGACGCTACTACATCAAGAACATCACCTCAACACCACAACATCACAACACCGTCAACAACAACAACAACAACAACAACAGCAATAACAGCAGCAGCAGCATGCCTACGACCATGCCAGAGGGGCTGTACACATAACCCAAGTCCCCCAATGAAGTACCAGTTTTGATCTTGAGGATCTAACTGCATAGCAACACGGCTAGGAGGAGATCTGGAGGGGAGGGTATGCGGCTACAGGAGAAGGGGGTTGGTGACACTGGAGGAGGCCATCAGGATGGCTCCTCCAGGGGCACCCTGCCCCCTAAGGTGGCATTGGTGCCTGGAGATGTCATCAAAAAGTTCTCCCATACCAAGAGGGTGGGCACCTACCTGCTTGGTAAGACCCTGGGGGAGGGGTCCTTTGCCAAGGTAAAGGAGGGTTTACACACCCTCACAGGGGAAAAGGTGAGGAAAAACCATTTTTTATAAATAGAGTTATTGAGCTAAAGATCATAATAGGAAATAAACGTACATGTGCCTAGCTCACATTTAGTGAATTATGCATTCATTGAGTGCAGGTATATCTATGATAAATTTAAATAAGGTCATGCTACAGGAATAACACTAAATCATTGCATTTCGATCTCGAATCTGTAGATTTTGTAAAACAATATTAGATAAATCAGCTTGGGATAAAAGTATGCGTAACATTACCTATCTATGAATACAAACAGGATGTTTTAGTTGCACGCACACACATCTCTCTCAGTACAGTGGTTATTAAGATAACGCTTAGTCAACACGCCAAAGGGCCTTTACTTTTAAGAGCCTCCTTACAAGCCATTCTTGACAACATTGCTATCTTAATGAGCTTTCGGTATAATCTCAAGATAAGAAGTGCCCTATCCTTAGTATCGAAGTGCATTGCTACTTTTTCATCTACATTGTATAAGATTTTCGAGCATTTTAATAGTCAATCTCTATTTAAAAGCTGCAATTGAAGTGTAATAGAAGAACTGAAAGTTAGTGGAATTAAATTATCCACACACATATGGGGCAAACACTTTTCATAGTTGAATTAGGATGTTTTGTTTGATATAGATAACCATCTGATATAATATATGCCCAAAGCAAGTTCAAAGGGTATGCTTTGGAGGGTACATCTTTCATAAGACTCATTTCAACCTAAGTTTCTCTAAGTAGTGCGTCTCTATACAGTACCATAAAAATGTATCATAAGGTTATATGGTGGACCGTAGCAGCCTGTACTGTGACATCATTATTAAAGTCTATTGTTTTTTTTCAAGTAGTTTTGAGTGGGTACACATGACAGTTATAGACAGTATACTTAACAGTATAGGAATCCCTAGTCCAACCGTATCTATAGTAGTGAAGTTAGCAGTACTACATTATATGGCTCAAAGACGTCAACCTGTCAAAGACGATCCAATTGTTACAAAGTCGTGAAACTGAGCCAGATACAGTTGGTCCTCACCCCGCATTTGTAAAATTTCGGGGAAAATATCTGAGGAAGTAAATTATACGAGGAATTGAGCCCAAATATAACAACATAATCATAAGGGCAGTTGCGAGTGAGGAACCGAGGTAGTAAATGTTCGAGGTAGTTAAGGTCGAGTGTACACACTTAAAGCTGTTATACAATCTGGCACATTCAAACCTATTATATGTTCTTCATTTGATTCTCCCTACTTTAGAGGTTAGCGAACATAATATATATGAATAGAATCCTTACTGCCCATTGATGGTCACACATCTTCTGAATATTCAGATGTGTTCAATAACACAAAAACTAACCTCACGTTTCCTCATTCAGGTGGCGGTGAAGGTGATTGACAAGAAGAAGGCTCGTGAGGACGTGTACGTCAGGAAGAACCTACGTCGGGAGGGTAAACTGCTGCAGATGGTACGTCACCGTCATGTAGTACGTCTGTTTGAGATCATGGAGACTGAGAACTCGTATTACCTGGTGACAGAGCTGTGTAATGGGGGCGACCTGATGGAGCATATCTGTACCAAGAAGAGGCTGGATGAGAAGGAGACCAGGAAGTACATCAGGCAGATCCTGTCTGCCGTAGACTACCTCCACAAACTGGGCATTCTACACAGGTGGGTCATATATACATCAGACAGATCCTGTCTGCAGTAGACTACCTCCACAAACTGGGTATTCTACACGAGTGGGTTACATATATACATCAGACAGATCCTGTCTGCAGTAGACTACCTCCACAAACTGGGCATTCTACACAGGTGGGTCATATATACATCAGACAGATCCTGTCTGCAGTAGACTACCTCCACAAACTGGGCATTTTACACGAGTGGGTTACATATATACATCAGACAGATCTTGTCTGCCGTAGACTACCTCCACAAACTGGGCATTTTACACAGGTGGGTTATAAATACATGAGACAGATCAGGTGGGTCATATCATGGGGTATAGTACAATGGATGAGAATCGCCATAGCATTGCAGTCTAATCTGTCTGCCATGGGTCACCTGGTGAAAGAATAAGGAACTAATGGCAGTGATGCAAATTGTACTCTGAATGACCAACTGGAGAAAATTAATTTGTCCTACTTAGAATTATCATAGCACTCATTCAAAATGTGCTAGAAAAACCTTGACGTGTTGTTTTTAACTGACCATATGTTTTGTTACAATATTGAAAGGGGGTGGTTTGGGAATAGGGTCCCCAAATTTAGGAATATTAAAAAAAAAAATCACCGAAATTCTACCCCCTAAGAATTGTTCCCTGCCTGATATCAAATAGAAAACCTTTCAGTTGCAAAGTATGAAATCAGGGCTTTCCAACCATCTTTGAATTATTTCGATATGAAAATTCTAAGTGGCAAACAAAAACTCTCTCCCATAGGTCAACTATCACATGTAGTTCCGTTTTTGCCACACACGCCCCCCACCCCCCACCCCTCGGAGGTGGCGCTACTGTCAGCCATCTCACTGAGGGAGGGCCAGCAGGCCTACTTGCGATTCCCCTACCTTTCCCTGGTCATATATATACAACAGACAGATCCTGTCTGCCGTAGACTACCTCCACAAACTGAGCATTCTACACAGGTGGGCCATATTGATTCTTCTGCTGAGGATAACAGTTTAAATCTTGGGTCATTACAATAAACATGATGCCAATATGGGAAATGAGGACAACATTTTGAGGTAGATAGATTCCTGAGTATAGGGTTGAAAAATGTCTTCATCCTCCCACGTAAAAAGACTAAGGGTAAACACTATTTAGCTTGCCAAAATAAAATTAATCTGGTGTCCACAATAGCCTCTTGACTGTGGTATTAGCGGGCCTCCGGGGGATGGCCTGTTGATGCTGCATCTGGCACGCTATACCCAAGGCCGCCTCCCCAAGGCTTGTTGTCTAACACCCCACTCCATGTCCATGGGGAGTGGGGAACAAGAAGAACACAACTGCTGGAGGTATAGCCTTAATATCCTTCAAGGCTCATTGGACACAAGCCATACCCCTCGTTGGTGTTATCAGGTGTGTACTGGGATGGTAACCATGGAGCTGATATCTTAAGGGGATGTGTTATCCAACATCTTTAATCATGTGCACCTTTGATATTATAATTATCTTGAATTGATCTCTAGATTAATCTCCAGCCCTGGCACCTGTGTCGGGTCAGTGCTCACCAATGATTATGTTGGAAAAGTTGTTTGAGGAACTACATAACTATATAAGAATCCTTCCCATACCATGCTACTCATTATAGGCTGGTTCTGCATTAAAACATCATGCTGATCATCCTGCAGGATCCTTATGATGCATGCTACCATTGCGGACAAAGGAAATGGCACAGAAAAGCCCTTAACTAACTTCAATAGAATATTCAAGTCCTGGTTATAAGTGTGATTTCTGTTGGGCAATGTTCACATTCTCCCTCTATGGGGGAAACTATGGTGGTTTTGCAATGTATATAAGAATGGACTTTGTTGTTTGAATATCATATTTTAATGAGCAACCAAGGTGTCTGATGCTGCCCTATGAGAGTTGCCATCCAAATATAGGCTTACGAGCTGCAGCCAAGTACATACTGATGCATTATAAATGAACGATTCATGTTTTCATGTTTCAGAGACCTTAAGGTGGAAAATCTACTTCTAGACGAAAACAAAAACATCAAGATTATAGGTAAGTGATTACTAGTAGTATCGTCAGGCTATAAAGCATGTTGAATCTGAAGGAGCAATTCTAGAAGGTTCTTGTAGTGGTTAATGGTTAGAACATATTTTCTATTCTCTAGGTAAAGTTATAGAATGACAGCTACACTGTCCTGGAAGTGTTTAGGAACAAGACGTGTTTAGCATCTCCATGTGTTAAGGATGTGTTTCATTTCTAATCACTTGGCATTTTTGTGTTTAAACCCTAAGCACATAGGGGTTCTAAACAGTATGATGTACTTTTTCTAGCTACTAAACACTATAGTGTTTAGGTATATCCCCTCTAACCCCTGCTGGCTACTCCCACCTCAGTGGTAACCTAGGTAACCTAGGTAACCAATGAGCTTAATGTTGTTGTTTCATTTCTGGATGCCATGATTGTGTCGATGGGGTTATATCATTGTACTTATCCCGAATATAATTCACGTTTCCATGGAATATGTTTAATCTGATAGTGGCACATAATATGTTACCCGTCGTGACAATACCAGCCTCCGTATATATTCTTTTTGTAACTGGTCTTGGTACCGGGGGATGGCGACATTGGGAAAAACAGACCGAAAATGTACGTTCTGGTTGCCATGGAAACCATTCGATTACTCTAAATGGAACAGTTTTGGCCCTTGTCTCTTGGAAATCCAATCAGTTACTCAAAACTGAAAACAGACTTTGAATATTCCTTCTACAACCAAAGCTACACTATAACCCAGTTGGCACAAAATCCAGTTCAGCGTTGAATCAACGTTGAATCAACATTGTATCCACATTGATAACAACTTATCAATGTTGATTCAATGTTCCGTGCCCACTGGGAAAGCCACACACACCAGTCAAGGTTATTTTTCAATAGATTTGTTCTTTTGACATTATCAAATTCACAACGCAGTAGATAAAAAGCGTTATACAACATTTTTAACGTTATATAACGTTTCTTTACGGTGTGTTTTTTTGTTAGATGAGTAGTTTCTAAGTTCTTATTGCGGTTTGATATTGATATTTATAATGATATCCACTGAAGCTGGCGGCTGTAGAACATGGTTATGACCTTGCCAGAGTGCATTGTCCATAAATAGCAACCCCACCACAAGGTTCCAGGTATTACATACTCACTATCGATCCCCCATTATCATAATTCCCCTTGATGAGCGAATTCAATAGGGAAGGTCTCCATATAATTGTGGAATAGACAATTTGTAAACCAATCAATTAATTGCTCCATTGTAAATCACCTGCTGGAACAGATTGTCTATATGTACAATCAGACAATGAGGCCTTAGGTTACATAAATAGTACATGTATAAGTGTAATAAAACATGGGCATATAACATTAATTCGCACATAATAGGAGATGTGTATAGCGTTCTGTACAATCCACCTGTATCACGACACAACCAGCATTTAAGTTAAATCTTGGGAGAATTCTCGTGAACCTTTGTCTATCTATACCAGGCTTCACTGGGTATTATTTTTGGTGAAAATTTCTCACTCTCCCAAGCCTAACGTCTGACCTCCCCTGAGTGTTACCGGGTACCGGGGAAGCCATGCATCAAGGCTTCAATCATAGTTATTCATATCGACTATTTTCGAGTTCTTTTCATTCATTGCAGACTTTGGTTTGAGTAACTCAGTCGAGGTGACCAACAACCCCGGGGGCTCTACCGTCTTCCACGAGTTCTGTGTCACTCAGTGTGGGAGTCCTGCCTACGCCGCCCCTGAGCTGCTCGGCAACAGCAAGTATGGACCTAACGTGGATATTTGGAGCATGTGAGTTTCTACAAGCCACTCATATTTTTCTTCTATAACTATACAGGATCAGGATATGACTGTTCACCGTATGTTAATTTGTGATACTGTGCTATATAACTATTAAATAGAGAGAATTACCCAACACTTGATTAAGTGTTTATGTGTTTAAACATCAAGTGTTTAGATCCTGCATGTGTTTAGGGTTTAAACAGCGTTTACAAAATATGGTATTTAAAGTTAAACACCTTTTTTAGAGTGTATGATGAGGCATAATTGTGTTAGGCCTTAAATTTCCTTTTCACCCTTTGCTAGAAATGGTGAGTGCCTTTTGGTCACACCATGGTTAAAAGGACTGCTCCCCTTGTGGGATGATTGAATTAGAGGGATGGTTGCATAAGGGATGGCTGCACTAGAGGGTTGGCTGTTATGAGGGAGTTAGCTGTTTCATAATGACATGGTCGCTCTGGTAAACATTGGTATTATGATGTCCAATTCAACATTGAAGCAATGTGCAGTATCATTGATCTGTCAATACCAGTCGAATTTCAATACAATCCGACCCTCAACAATGTAACAATGTCGAATCAGTATTAATCAAAGGTTGAATAAACTATTAAACTTCCCATCTCCTCATTTGGATTAGAACTGATGATCTCAAAGTAATTTGTACAGGACGGCTGTGATCGATGGCATGATCTCTCACACACAAAACACATACATTCTAACCCAGGATTCTAGTATATAGCCTTGACTATCTGTATCTCTTGTGACAGAAAGAACATTATCTTCATGATTCCTCTCTGACATATGACGCTCTTGATTTCCAAACTATCTTTCTCCACTCTTTTCCGTCTTTGCCAGCTTATGCCGCCTCTTTCATGATACTGCCCTTAAAAAGTTCTACCGTAAAGTGCTTTACGTACATCGTTATCTCCATATTGGACAGACATTGCGAAAACCACCCTGTGTGGTGAACTTTGGCTACACATCGGCTATGGGAAATGGGTCTAAACTTGTGTAAATAAGTAGTACAGTGTACAATATACTCACAGTTAACTATTTACAGTGACACTTTGACCCATACGACACTGCCAATGTGACTGTAACTTATACTTATATTTGCTCAATCTGGCCTGGTCATTCAAATCAAATTAAAATCTTTTTTTGAACATTCTACCAAGAATTGAAACTATATAAAAAGAAAATATATGCATCACCAATACAACAACGTTTACCTGACACTTTGGTGTAAACGGTCAATAAAAGTATGTATGCTATAATTTTCTCAGTAAACCTATGGTGCCATTCAGCTATGTTTATCCCCTGTACTGTTGATCTAGTGCAAGGTAGAAATAGGGCATTCCTGGGTCTATTTTGGGGACAGAGAGCTGAAATATAAAACGCTGGTCGCTATTTGTTACTCAACAGCGGGTTTAGTTACTTCCAACGGGGAATTAGATTAAAACATCGTGCACCTGTAAGTTATATATAGTCTCCTAGTCCTGAATTATGGACATCCTCTCCTTATTTTAACATGGCCAATTCGACCACCTATGCTGCCCAAACATACACAATAATCTGTTCAACTTTCATCTTCATTGCAAATATCATCTTTGTACTCATCATGGATTTCATATGGTATCGACTATCAAGGGACCACCTTAATTGATTGTATTTATTATCACAGCTACAGCAGTGGATCAATCAATGTACGTTATGATTTAAAAAATTACTTCTACTACGTATTTCATTCAAGGTAATATTAAAGTTCCCATGAGCGCAATAATTATCATCATTTGCTTTGACATAATCTTTTTAATCATTCTTTTCTCTTTTTCTTTTTTTTTGGGGGGGAGAGAGTAAGTAGGGATATCAGGGGTAAGTAGGGATGTCATAGTCGATGTATAGCAATAAGACCTTGATGTATAGACACCAGACTAGATGTTATAAATCATTAGGTAGATGGGAGCGAGGTCAGCAGAGATGTTAATACGTGGGCGCGTGCCAGAGCTAGTCGTAAGGTGCGTGTTATGCTCACGGACGGAGGATTCAGGAACAAAGCGAGCAGCTCGAGTCCCCTGGGTCAAACCATAGGTTGCCCCGGGCAGCGAATAACTCACCAACATTGGGTGACGTAGAGAGCAACTCATCAGCACCGGGATCAATGGGGGGGGGGGGTATGGGATGTATGGGTACAATATTTTGTTATATGTTACCGTTTTTTATGTATAAAAATGGCATGGAAATACAATTTCATGAATTACAGTGTGGTACATTATGATTATAGAGGTGGTACATTGCGACTTTATATGAGGTGGGACATTAAGACTATACAGCAGTGGAGCAGTCTGACTATAGGGATAGTACATTCTGAGAATGGGAGATTGTGACAGCGGTACATTTTGACCACGCAGATACCCTCACAGACATAGACTGGCCTGCATCAGTGGGAGCTCTACCCCCCACGTACTAGCCCCCCACTCCTCCTCCCCTCCCCTGGTTATCTAGAATTAGACAGTCGAGAAAAGTATAGTTGAGAAAAGTATATATTTTGTCTTTATTCAAATTCTAGGACTTGAGCAAGTCTATCACATACCCTAACATTGCAAAGAATGTATAGCAAGCAGGAGCGTGGCAACCGGGACCTACCCTGAAAAGAAGGTCAAACTAAAAGGTCAAGCCCAAAAAATGTCAAAATTGGTCAGAAACTGCCATTGCCCCACCCCCCCCCCCCCTTTTGAAGCTGGGGCTGTCTGAAAGTTACGGACAAAAGAGTCAGTTTTCTTTTGGCTATCCTTATGTCAGCCAATCATGTAGATTTCTACACCCTATCAAGACATGCCTTGAGTGGCTGTTTATGCTACTTAGGGACTGAATTGGATGAGCTGAAATATACAACCAGGTAATTAAGGCCATGTCTAGACCAATCAATATTGGGATTCAAGGGAATGAAGATCTTCTGCCTCCTTTCACACTACCACCATCAAAGTGTCTCAACCCAGTGGGCACAGCAACACTTAATAAGTGACTAATAAGCTCTCCAATGAAGTGCTTATTATCCATCTATATTGTGGCTAGAATGTAAGAACTATTAGTCAGCTAATCTGCAGCACGTATTAAGCCCTTCAAAGCAGTGGTTATCAAGAGGTTCAATAATTCAGCTAATAAGGGCAACAAAAGTCAAATTTATTCAAAGATTATAATTGTGACACTACCGCACTGCTATAAAGCAGCACTTATAAGTGACTTGCTCTGCAGTTCTTATCAAGCACTTCAAAGCAGTGATTAGTAATAAGCTGAAGTGTGCCACCATTTAAAAAGGAATTCCACTGAAACTTTCTGCCGTTTATTCAAGCATATAACATTCATAAGCAGCTCAGTATACATACATTGGAAATTCATGATTGTTGTACAAATTAATGTTGTCAATGGGAATCGAACTCCTTACCTCCAGATGTAAAGTCCAGTGTGCTATTGCATGAGCTAGTGGGGCTGATGATAAGTGGTGGTCCTAAACCTTACTGTACCCCTAGCATACCCTAGGTACACTGCAAAAGCAGCTCTTCATACATCATGCTCACACACTGGCTAAAAAGGGCTTTATTTGCAGTGAGATACAAACAAAAACTGTCTTATTTGAATCTGATTGAATGAAAGACCCATTCAATTCATTTTGGAAATAGATGGGAAGTATTATTCTCTTCAGCTATGCACCCATTTTCTTTGCGTAAAGCAAAAACAAAAGGTCCGGATGAGTTTTCGGTTTTATCGAACCTCTCACAATATACAGAAAAGTGGGAATAGAAGTATTATATCAAAATTGAGTTTGTATTGACAGTGTACAAGTCATAGTCAACCACTGTGAACACATCCTAGCTCCTGACCCTGGCAAACCTGACACACCTGATAACCAACTGGTGACTGTGGTGCAATGTGCCTTGACCGTACTCACTGTCAGATAGCGTGGGATGGCTGCTGTCACAACCTTTTCTCAGAGTCTCCAGTGGTCCATTGTAGCCTTTTCCCCTCCCAGCTAGGGACACCTTCGTCAACACTGATATCTGCTATCTTTTTACCAGTCGCAAGTGTATTATGCTTCTAAGGGCTAAAGCGGATCTGTGCAAGTCTCATGGGAGACCAGGACACCGAAGGTTCACTGCAGTCTGTCTACTGACACTTACAGACGCGACTCCTGTCAGGACAACTCTTGGGAAAATTTGGTGCCATGGCTCCTTCTGGGATCGCACCCAGGACCTCTCACACACAAGTCCAGCGACTTACTCATTAGGCCACGAAATCTCCTTGTAGAATCATTGTGTATTCCCCCCTCAAATAGGTACCAGAACAGAAGACAACAAGGAGACACAAAGTATTCTCAAAGATCACACAACTATTAATATGTTATGACATAAAGTGGTAGTGCAAAAGCAGCCTTTATCAGGGGATGTTGATACACTGCTTAATAAGGGCTAAAAAGGTAGGCCTTCTTAGTTATTATGAAAACCACCATTAATAAGTCATGTTTCTGTAGCCCTTCAGCTGTTGTAGCTAACCAGGGTTGCATGGCCCCACCTAATAAGGGAGGCATATGTAGCCCTGCATGTGCATCACTTATTAAAAGCGTAATATTCTGTTAATTATTGGGTACAAATACCATGCTAAATGTTACCAACTAGTGTGTGCTGCCTGAATGGATAATACGCCCTGCAAGGTCATTAGCCACCAGAGCAGCTACTAATCAGTGGTGGCGTGCCCACTGGGAATGTGTGGAAATGAAATATCATCCAAAATTCAATTTATGAATTAATTATAGTAAACATATATAAGATGCTACTCATTGATTTATGAGTCTGTATATTCCAAATTAAACCCAGGGGAATGCGAGGCAAAATCACCTTGCATTTAGACCAAAGTTTCCAAAGCTTTCTGGACACCTCCGGTCAATACCCACAACACTAGTGCCCGTGGGTATTACAGGCTATACTAGCCACACAAGTGCTGTACAGCTGATGCAGTCTTAGAATATAGGAACAACTCACAGGCACCAGCTTAGGGTGAAGTAGTCTCTGAGTATAGGGGCAACTCACGGACACCAGCTTAGGGTGAAGTAGTCTCTGAATTTAGGGGCAACTCACGGACATCAGCTTAAGGTGAAGTAGTCTCTGAGTATAGGGGCAACTCACAGGCACCAGCTTAAGGTGAAGTAGTCTCTGAGTATAGGGGCAACTCACGGACACCAGCTTAGGGTGAAGTAGTCTCTGAGTATAGGGGCAACTCACAGACACCAGCTTAAGGTGAAGTAGTCTCTGAGTATAGGGGCAACTCACGGACACCAGCTTAAGGTGAAGTAGTCTCTGAGTATAGGGGCAACTCACAGACACCAGCTTAGGGTGAATTAGTCTCTGAATTTAGGGGCAACTCACGGACACCAGCTTAGGGTGAAGTAGTCTCTGAGTATAGGGGCAACTCACAGACACCAGCTTAAGGTGAAGTAGTCTCTGAGTATAGGGCCAACTCACGGACACCAGCTTAGGGTGAAGTAGTCTCTGAGTAAAGGGCCAACTCACGGACACCAGCTTAGGGTGAAGTAGTCTCTGAGTATAGGGGCAACTCACGGATACTAGCTTAAGGTGAAGTAGTCTCTGAGTATAGGGGCAACTCACGGACACCAGCTTAGGGTGAATTAGTCTCTGAGTAGTCTCTTGAAATTCACTGTGACCATAAGGATTATATCCTTGGTGGGTCCAAGTAACATGCGCGCCTTTTCTCTAAAAAGCTGTGAAATGTTATTTGCCCCCTGCCCCCTGTTGTTAAGAAATGACCACCCCCTAATATTAGCTAATATTGGTCCCGAGGGTAAAACTGCGTGGGACGGGGATTAACGTAGGAGGAGAGACCATCAGGTGTTGTCTCACGATGCCGCGGGGGGAGCCACCTGTCACACACCGCGCATGCGCCCAGGAGGTGCACTTCTTACCCCCGGCATCTTAGACTTATGACGTCACAAGCCGAGGAGATCGAATGTAAGGTGTGTTTGGGTGTGTTACCAAAGACGTGTGATGACGTACGTGCAATAAAGACGCCGTGTCTATGACCCGGGGGGGGGGGGGCACTTGGTACATTTTGTATACACAGGTGTGCGGCTGGCAAGGGTGGTTTTTGATCAAAATACCTCTAGCCAAGGGTCAGCTTTTGGCAAAATCCGTCTAGCCAAGGGTCTGTTTCGGCTAAAATCCCTCTAGCCAAGGGTCTGTTTTCCATAAAATCCCTCTAGCCAAGGGTAACTTTTTCGAATTTTCGCCAAAATTCATGCTAAAATGGTCACTTTTGAGTGAAATCCGGCAAATTTCTTTAAACAGAAGCATTTTGTCCAAAATCGCTCTAATTAAGAGGTGCGTTTCAGAAAAAAATTCGAAAACATAGGCCCTTTTTACCAAAATCCCTCTAGCCAAGGGTAAGGGTTTGTCAGAGGCTCAGCCGCACACCCTTGTCAAAATAAATTTGAGTACCCCCCAGGGGTCTATGACATAGACCTGTGGGTTTTGCGTTTCATGTAATTGTATAATAACAAGCGTAACGATGATCGACTTCACTCTTGTTAATGGGTATCACAGTGGTTATGAAACTAGGGAACACATTTTAACCGATGGACCTAATTAAATGGGCGTTGGTGTGGACAGAATTGGATAATATCCGATCAATTTCCATGTGCTGCTGGCCTACTAAACTATAGGCGCCTATGCAAAGGCCGAGTACACTGGCACTTTCAGTCTTGTGACGATGGTCCTATGCATAATCATATGGCTGTGTCTCACGAACTTGGGCCAATGTTTTCGTCTCTGACTGGGTGCCATCTCTGACTGGGTGCCATCTCTGACTGGGTGCCATTTCTGACCGGCCTGAATAGAAACGATTTATTTATGGCAGATGTAGATAGAATTTGGCTGAAAGGTTGATGGATGTTATAACTCTTTAAAGTAGTAACTAGTTGCCCATTTTTATCATTATCTGCCCCAAATTAACAGTTTTCATTCAGGCTGGTCAAAGATGGTACGGTACCCAGTCAGAGGTGGCACCCGGTCAGAGATGGCACCCAGTCAGAGATGGCACCCGGTGTGCTTTTTTCATACAAATAGGACACATACCACCCTCATACCACCCTCAGCTCTCCCTAACCAAATCAACCATGCCACATGCAAGCATTCAGTCACTGACAATGCCTTCATATACATGTACTATACAGTGGTTCCGAAACCGATACGGATCGGAGGTGCCCTATGCACACTGTATATGATGCAAGACAAGTCTAATTTTCCCATGTTGATAAAAGAATCTTCAAAATTCAAATCAATTTAGAAGTGTGGGTGATGAAGAAGGCACATGTTCATTAATCCGACCAGGCTACTAACCGAACTGCTGCACATATAATATGTATATCAAAATCCACCACAATAAGGTTTCTTAGTGCAACAAGTCCATTAGGCTCCTTGAACCAACCTTGGGTATGGTTGACCAGTGCCTTGGGGTTTGGTTCGATACACAAAGACAGGGATGAAGACAAGGGCTCTGATGTCACATGCTAGAACCATACTGTGTATAATAAGCTATATGTATATATATATATATATATATATATATATATATATATATATATATATATATATATATATATATATATATATATATACATATATACATGAAGTAGCCTTGACACAACCCTTTGTTCTGTTAGCTTGATGTTAGAGATCCACCCCCCCTCCATCCCCACCACTACTCAGACCATCCTCCGAGAAAGGCCAATGCCCCCTTTGAAGATCCCATGTATGTACACCCAGGCATGTGGTGGCTGCTGAAAATAGCAATATATACCTGGTAGCCTAGTAGTGGTAATAGATCTTAAAGTTTTTCACAGGTCTGCCATGTATATTATATATCAAATAGCTTGCTAATTATAGCTTCATGGAACATTTTTGCAGCATGCCTGGGAGAGTCAATATTGTACCTTCCAAGTTCCAGGGATCCATATCGACCATATCGCCTGATTGTGCAAGTTCACACATGATTCATGCTTGATACTGTGTTCTCATTACAGAGGTGTCAATATGTTTGCCATGCTGACAGGTAGCCTGCCATTTACAGTGGAGCCCTTCAACATTAAAGCCCTTCACAAGAAAATGTTGAAAGGAGACATGAATCCAACACCTGAACATCTCACCAAAAGTAAGACGTCATTCATGTCATTCATCTATTTTTCTCTGATTATTTGCTATTGTGCTATGGTTGATTCAATGAATAATGGTATTTTCTCTGAGTCTTTACAATACATTCACCAGGTATGATAATTCAAACACAGTACTGATCTCAGCAAATTAGTGCCAGCTTGTGTCCAGCTATACCTACTCAAACTCAAAGCCACCCATTTGGGTAGCCTTGGGTAGGCTCAAGCTGGGTACAAGTTCACAATAATTTGATGTGATGTGTAAACCTGATGCAGTAAACAGTTCTTATCGTCTAACTTTCATGTATCAATTCTATCATGTTTTCTTCGGATCTTTTGAATAACCTTAACCAAAGTTTCGCACATGCATTTACCATAGGGGCCATGATGGTATCTTATCTAGATTCAGGCTGATTTGACACTAATATTCTTCCCATCCTTCCACTTTTGGTAAAACGTTTAGTACATGTATGGTTATAATAGCCCCAATACCCTTTGTACAGATTGCAGAGATCTTCTGAAGAAGTTTCTTAATCCAGATCCTGATATGAGGATTAGCATAAGAGAAGCCATGAGGCACCCGTGGATCTGTGAAGGTAAGTTAAATTTCAAGCTCCTATATAATATATGAATTACCTATACCCTGGAGGTAGTGGGTTCGAGGCTCAGTCACACCGCAAAATGCCTTACAATGATTTTATATAATGTGATTTTAAAGCTGCTATACCACCTCAGACACTCTAACCTGCATTTTCCTCATTTGATTCTCAGATGATTGTATAATCCTTTCCTCTTATAATCTGCCATTTATTCTGACAAGAAAGTCTTAATATTATGTTAGACAGGATTTCAATCTCAACTACTATTCATATTCTGGAGGGCTTTGGTTATTCAATGTTGAAAAAAAAGAATAACATTTAAACTTTACCATCATACACAAATAAAGAGCTTAAAACGCTTGAATAACCACAGAACCAAGTGGCCGTCTCAAGGTATGTGTCCGACGCTACACTGTCAGAATTAACTGCAGCTGCACAGCAAATTATACTGAAGAACTACAGTATAAAAGGAGGTATTTTTGGTTTTGAAACGAAAAATACCTCCTTTTTTGAAACCAAAAAGACCTCCTTTTATACTGTAAATCTACAGTATAACTCGCTGTGCAGCTACAGTTACTTCTGACAGTGTAGGTGAATTTACCCTATCCCCTCCGACTGTTCACAGTGTGAGCGAGCTTAGTGGAATGATTGATAGAGGGCCTACTCAGTGAGGTACCATCGAATCACACCAGGTGGCGGAACAGTCTGCCCTGTGAATCGTTGTGAATGAAGGTATGTAGAGGAAAGCTCACACACAAGAGTAGAACATACATGATACTGTAGGGCGCTTACCTCGAAATCAGCATGACATGTCAATAAAAAAAAAAGGTGGACCTACCGTCAGAAAGAGAATATGTTTGGATTAAAATATAAAAATCTACTAGTACTTGCTGATATCTGCGCTTGATCCAGTGATGTTAAACAGAATGTGAGCGCAGGTCTGAGATATTTTGTGAACTGAGTGTTGGGAAATTTAGTCGTCCTACCTGCCACTGGCTGCCGCCGCTGCATAGCCTTTAACCTTACTCGGACCACTGCTCGGTGCAGTAGAGGTAGATACTTTATTGGGCTATCACATGTTTAACTGTCATTATAGAATATAATTTCTGAACGATGCTGAAGGCAAGATTACTGCAGAATTCATTAAAATCAATGGATTATGCTTAGATGACCAAACGTTTTATGTCTCATACATCTGTTGTTATTATTGTTTATTGAACTTATAATCCACACGTATCTGTACTCTGAACTTAGACAAATTGTATAGATATAAACTAGACTGTAGACAAAGGTATAGGCTAAGTGACCAAAAATCATGTGTGTGTACTGTAGCATATACAATTCTATATTCCAGATATTTATAGTAATACATTTATAAGCCGCTACGCATCTGTACGTATTGTAGACACACTGTATAGATAGAGGATAAGTTGTAGATAGAGCGGACAAAGTCATAAAATGCCATATATCTGTACTGTATACATCCATACATATATTTCTTTCCTGTATATTCTGAACCATCCTATCTCATCTCATTTCACACCCTAGAGTTATTTTCCATGTGTATAAGTTAGTTATTATTCCATGAAACTATGTATAGGCTCGATTCTCGGAAGCCAATTAGCATGTATTGCTTACTTAAGTTAGTAGTATTACCCACTGGGCTTTATGTATACCTGTTCAGCCCACCTGGTGAACGGCGGAAACCAGCGATTCTTTATATTTAAGTTGCTGTCTGTACTAGTTTAACAAATAAAATTTAAAAAAGAAACATATCTAGATATCCGTTGATAACTACTGGAATTACAATCTAACATGCTTCCTGAAAGCTTACGAAACACCCTTTAACTCTGTTATGATTGTAATGTTTTTTCTTGTCGTTCTGAGCTGATTATGTCTAGATTTCAATTGCAAATGTACAAGAAAAGGGAAAGAAAAATGGAACTAGCACCCAGATGTGGAGAGAAGTCGCATGATCAGTGTATCAGCAGAAGTTGTGGAAGTTGTCATAATGCCAAAATGCACAGAATTAGGATCGAACTCAGACACTCCACAAATAGGTCCACTCAGTGTAGCGACTACTGTGCGAGGGCTTATGCTCGGAATAACGATAGATAATGCTTATAAAAAATACAATATTCAGGTGGACTCTTACATGAGCGGATAGCTCAAAGTCCTGGCTTTTACGAGGTTTCGGAATATTTCTGAGATTCCGTTATAAATTTCATATTATAAAAAAATAATGAACACTGTACTGAAGTAGAGACCCGACCGTTTTTGCAGCTCTCAGTGGTAGTAGGTAAACACCCTATATACTGGACATGCGTAACCTTTTACGTGACATTTGCCGCACAAACCAGTGTCTTGTAATGCAACTACACTGTTACAAATTACCGTTGATTATACAGAGATTCACCGTTAAATTTAACGGTGCATCACCGTTACCCGATATTACGGTGAGGCAGCGTCAACCCAATTGCTTTTACAGTCAACCTCCGTAAACTGTTACGGTAAAGCACTGTTTTTTCCTTTACAGTGAAATTCCGTAGTAAAGGAAGTTCAATCTTATCCAACTAGGTGGCTAGTTCCAGAGGAGATTTCTCTGAAGCTTCAACAATGAAGAGTGGACTAAATCTATTAGAAATCAAATAGTTCTCGATTACCTTTTTCAATACAGCATCAACATTCTAGTCTTAACCTAAGCTTGATCGAATATTCATAATGAATAAGTTATTAACCCTTGTGGGACACCGGCAAGTAGTTTGGATACCATAGACACCTCTTGTGTGGTAATGAGAAAGATATATATGGATATTACTGGAGTTGTTGTTTTATAACAATCCTAGCATACTTCTGCTTGTAGATTGTAATGGTGATGTGACATGAGACATTTATCTATGTCTCTTAGTGGTTAATTCATGATAATTATGAATTCTAGTCACAAAGATGTCTTTATGAATTGGACATGCAGCCGAATCAGACATGGGGAATAATTGTAGTGAATTGAGAACATAATTATGACTACAGAATAATCTGTCTATGCAAATCACTATATAAAAGAAATAATCCTTAAAAGTTTGAGCCGCTGCAATAGCTAATTAAGCCTCTTTAGTCATTATTAAAAATAACGGTGAAAACCCATATACAATTACGGTGACATCTAAAAAACGGTGACCCTAAAATAAACGGTGAATGCTTGGCATCCATTGTTGCCAGTGAATCACCGTTTTTTCTACGGGGGATTTTTAACAGTGTACCTGACTAGGGCATTAGTGTGCACGGGAAGTAGAATCTCTTGTTCACAGCATGATTTTACAGTGTGGTGTCATATAATTATGTGACATATCTACGAAATGGGGTCTTAGTGCAAAGCCATTTTCCCAGTAATTGTGTCATATATATATATATATATATATATATATATGTATGATATCAGTCCAACCGGATAACATTAATATATTGGGAGCAGCGGCAAATGGTAGTTCCTAAGGTACATACCAGGGGGCGCCCAAGCTGGCCCCACCTGTTCATATCCGCCCACCACGGGCTCAGTCTGTTTGAAGTAGCCGTTGGATTAGGTCACCCCATACCCTCAGGGTCAAGGACTTATTATTCAGGGGTCAGGACATGGATGTTTTCATTACTAGTTCCAAGACAATCCAGTTTAAGGAGCGTGTCCTCCTCATCCCAGTATTGAACTCAGGGAACTCCCCATTGTGCCCGGTGGGTCACATCAAATCCTACTTGAATAATACGGTGTTATCTAAGGATGACCCTCTGTTCCCATATTCATACCGTGCCTTCTGCACTGAACTCCAGTCTAAGTGTAAGCGAGCAGGTCTCACGGGAGATTATGCTACGCATAGTTTAAGGAGGGGGGCGGCTACTTACTTAGCCTCCTTTCTGCCTCTTCATGAGGTCAAACGTTATGGAGATTCCTGGTAAATTGGCAAAAGTGTTGTTTGTTTGGGCTTTTGGCCTTTATCTTGTCAGATTGTACGTCAGGAATTTAGGCAAAAGTGTATCTATGTCTTTGTCATCCATGTCTATGTCATCTCATTCTAGCGCTCCAGTAATATATGTATGATATCAGTCCAACCGGATAACATTAATATATTGGGAGCAGCGGCAAATGGTAGTTCCTAAGGTACATACCAGGGGGCGCCCAAGCTGGCCCCACCTGTTCATATCCGCCCACCACGGGCTCAGTCTGTTTGAAGTAGCCGTTGGATTAGGTCAATTTTTTCTTTTGTTACAATAAAGAGGCCTTTATCTTGTCAGATTGTACGTCAGGAATTTAGGCAAAAGTGTATCTATGTCTTTGTCATCCATGTCTATGTCATCTCATTCTAGCGCTCCAGTAATATATATATATATATATATATATTGTAGCGTCCGCCGTAATTAGGAAGGAGACAGAACTCGTTAAGTACAGTTGAACCGGAGATAGTTTATTGCCCTGGCTCTCCTTGGCCACACCAGCTAAGTCTTGTCGGAGATCCTCACTGCTTCAAGCGTCAAACCAGACTGACTGAACCCTCGGTCCCCCCCTTCCTTATATAGCTTGATGATGTTTCTCCGACGCCGGAGACGTTCCGTCCTGGGCGCCGGCGAACTTCACCGACGCCACCGTTTCGAACGGCTCCGCGTCGGCGATATATATATATGTATAATGATGGCATTTCGAAGCTCTATTATAACGCACATCCGTTGTTCAGATGGTCACTGAAAGGCAGAAGTATGTTCCATGCATGTATTATAATAATAACAATATGACGAAGGAAGATGGAACATTACAGTTCTATCTCATTCAACTCTTTGTGTACGTAGGAGTTATGTAAAACATATTACTTAAGATACAGCATTATCTCTGAAATAAAAAGCTTTTTGTTTTTCTTCAAAATGTCGACACGCAAAAAAGAACAGTAGCATAACAGAGCATGGCCGACCTACATACTTTTAAGCCTCACAGAGAAAAGAAACAGCGTCAAAGGGGAGTCCATGCTGCCTCCAGAATGACTCCCCTCTTTAGGGGAGCCCAGGTCTTTATGTGACTCCCTAGGGTGAGTCAGGGTACTATATGGCTCCCCCAAGTAACTCACTTAGGTAGCCAAGGAAGTCACCTAGGGGAGTCACAGGAAGCCTGGGCTCCCCTATAGAGAGGGGAGGCAACCTTGACTCCCTTTTGACACTGTTTCTTCTTTCTGTGGTTTATATACAAGGTGATCCAAGTGGGCACAGAACATTGAATCAGCATTAAAACTGGTTGAAAATGGGGATGGGAGAAATGAGAAATTCCAACAATTTTTAAGCCTCAATAATGATTATTGACTCCCTGAAAAGAAAGCACTCCAATGGCACTAACTCGTTTTTAATCCTAGCTCAGATCATCTGAAAATAAACGTGATGCACAATTCATTCATCCATTGTGCTATATCTTCTGAACCTTTACCGAGGCAGTGCCATGTACTGCGGACAGTGCTGTCTCCTGTCTGTTAATGGGTCAGTCTCTCTGTTAGTGGCCTCTGACCTGGTGTGGCATAGAAGCAGTGACTGACTGGCAGGGGGATAGCAATGAACCATGTTTCTCTCAATCACAGTTCACCTTATGACATGCTTTTTGTTTTTATTGTTGTATGAGTGTCACAAGAGGGGAAATAATTGCTGTGATTATTACATAAGATGGACATTGATGGTGCATTGTCATATGGTAGAAACCCACAATTGAGGAAGGAGAAGTTGGGGTAGGGGATGTTGACAAGTGGGTGGCAACCTATTTGAACCCTCCATCATCACAACCAGTATTCTCTGGCTCTCTATACGACCCATCCCTCAGTCACTATAGTGCCTAACCAAGTTAGTCGTGTTTGGCTCCCTATACAACCTACCTCGGCTAGTAAATATTTTCAAATTGGTCAGTACTGACTAACTCAGCTTAGTCTTTCCATTTTAGCCTAAGTCCTTTTGAGTAAGGCATTAGTCATATATTGTTTTGCCTCAGTCTTTCTTGATCAATGTCCCTATGACCAAATTGGGATAGCCACTACAGACTATAAGAGCCGGGGCTTTTAGATTATCTGTGCACAGGAGCGTTCGCGAGCTGCATGGATGCTAGTCTAGCTCCTGACATGTTCCAGTATACTAAAGGGTCCTCCACAATCGTCTATATACTGGTATCTAGGGGACCTCTACTGTAGTCTAGAGATAACATGCTGAGGATGCATTATATACATATCACGCTGGAGGCAACACACTGGCAATGAGCAGCTGATGCTCTACCATGGAGACGTCATAAAAGGCCTATGAGCTGCTCATAGTTTGTTTACTGAGCCACTCCGCTTATCATGTTCTAACACCCTGAGGTCTGCCTTCCTGAATTCTCATTGGTTTAACATGGGCGCCGCCATCCTCTCAGTCAACATTGCTTCAGTGGGGCCATATGTCTTTTTACTTGGGCAAGCTGATTTGCCCATATCTGGGTTATGATCCTTTTTGTCCAGTGGGAGCCCAGATTTGAAGTGCCCAGCTCGAAACCAGATTTATTCTACTTTCCAAATCAGATGTCAGCATTTTTTTAAATAATTATTCACAATGTATAATTATGTGTTTATGAAAAGAAAGGTTTTCCCGGCCCAAATAAAACACAACTATATGGGCCCCAGGGACCAATACTGTCTGGGTTGTTGGAGAGTCACATAGGGGATCCTGGAAGTTTATTGGTTCAGAGGTATTTTCAAGATGGCGACGGTGGAAGTTGTGTATAACTGAAGTTACTGTCTTCCCAAAATGATACTCACTGGTTGTAATAACTACAACCTCTCAATTTAATGTTCCTTCCAAATTGCAGTTTTCATAAAGGGGGTAGAGGAGGCCCCTTTCCCAAACAGACTGACCCCCGAAGATTTGACCCCGGAAGTGATTCACCACATGACCCATCAGCTGGACTTCCGGCCGCAGGATGTGATGCGGCTGGTGTCCGGCAACATCCCCAACTCGGCTACGGCCACCTACTTCCTGTTGTCACAGCGTCTGAGCAGGCACGAGGCAGAAGTGGCCACGCATGCGCGTATACACCGCGCTGTGAAGAACGCCAACCGACAGCAGGTAGGTGCCTCTTATAAGCATGCGCACTAGAGGACCCAGCTATTAACATACGTTGTTTTACGTCAAAAGAACGTTTTTAACGATAGGCAACGTTTGGCCACGATAAGCAGCGATAGACAAAGGTTCTGAACGTTGTATAACATATATTCTTTGTATACTGGGAGGGGGCATTGTGAACCGTGAGTCAGGTCCGGAGTGAGTCAAAAGTGGGTGAGTGATTGAATGAGTGACTGACTGACTGGGTGAGTGAGTGAGTAAGTGAGTAAGTGAGTAAACGAATGAGTGAATGGGTGAGTGAGTGAGTGAGTGAGTGAGTGAGTGAGTGAGTGAGTGAGTGAGTGAGTGAGTGAGTGAGTGATTGATTGATTGAGTGAGTGAGTGAATGAGTAAATGAGTGAGTGAATGGGCAAGTGAGTGATTGAGTGAGTGAGTGAGTGAGTGAGTGAGTGAGTGAGTGAGTGAGTGAGTGAGTGACTGACTGACTGACTGACTGACTGACTGACTGACTGATTGATTGACTGACTGCCTGACTGACTGACTAACTGAGCATAGTCATGAGTAAAAATGTAGGGTCGGACAGGTATTTTGACATCTGAACGATCCACTCAAAAAAATCAAACTTTAAAGTAGTTAAGCATTACCGGTTGTGTATACATCATTTCATGTGTTTCAATTAGTTTTGATATATTTACAGGATGACAACAACTATGAGATTACAGGGACTGATGTTATAGAACTGCTGCCCATCAGTGATCGGGAGGATTCCCAGCCACACAAAAAGTCGTCACCCAGTGATACTGTGCACACGCAGGAACCTAGGGTACTCGAGATGGTGAGTACCGTGCCCTTTTTTAATCCGCATGCTCACATGTTGGACATAGAATTAACGACACGTTTCCCTATAGATATCGACCCTTCATAGATAAATGAACCATCACTAGGACGTGCATATACAGTCAGCCCTCCCTTCCTCGAATTTGAAAAATGCATGAAAAAATCTACGAGGAAACAAATTATCCGAGGAAATAGATCCAAATTTAATGGAACATATAAAACAAGTTGAAGAGCTTATGTCTGAGGAAGTGAGGGACTCGAGGTAGTAAAGGTTCGAGGAAGAAAGGGTCGACTGTACACCATTTATAGTCTAAAAATTTAATACTGATGTACCATTTTATGATTGCGGCGATTTTCTAAAATGAGTGCCGCGTACTTCGTCGTGTCGTCGAGAAAGCTAATGGCAACAGGATACTTATCTAATTTCGAAAATCACACCGTAAAGAGCACCCAGACGCCCTGGGTATCTACATAATGTAAATGATACCGGCACTGCTATAGCTATAATTCTCGCGGCTCCGTATATATGAGCGGCCATGTTAGTTCTGTTCTTGTGATATTTAGGTACACTCAAAAAATAAACTTGTCTCCAGACTCTTCAAAGTGACGGTCATAAAATAAACGAGTCAAAAACTTGTCTAAGTGACAAGGAAGCGGGTCTTCTAACTGGAGATAGAAGACCCACTTGGTATACGCCAGCCCAAAACCCGACATTTGCCAGCTCCAGATTCTATTTGTGGGATGGTAACCTGATACGTTAGACAACTTTTGACTCGTTTATTTTATGACAGTCACTTCGACGATTCTGGAGACGAGTTTACTTTTTCAGTGTAGTGATCATACTCCCACACCCTCAGAAAAGTGAGAGTCATTGTCGCTAAAACTACCCTCACCTGAGAGTCAAGCAGTGCATGCCTGACATTTCACGTGGGCTGCTAGTGGCTGCATGCAGTTATAGGTCACGGGAACCAGTTCCATTCTGTTTTATCCTTATACTTGCACTATGGTAGAAGGATAGCTCAGTTCTGCCCTGTAGGCCTATATTGAGTGCCACAGAGAGCAGCCGAAGGAGAGGGTGATCCACAGCCCCCACTCTGAGCATCCTTTCTGCGTGGCTGCTCACAATGTGGGGTATTTCTACAAGGGGTTGACCTATGGCTACGGATATAAAATGTCACTTAGCCCAGATATGACATATCCTAGCTGTGTATCACTATCACTATAAGTAATTCAAGAAGCAATTACATGAGAGCATTTATAGCCTCTATCCTGAGGTGGTTTCCCTATTTATAACCGAATAGTTCGAGGTTTTAAAAGCTTTATTGACTTAAGCATCCACTGCAAGTCGAGTCCTTAAACACACACAAAGCCATACCGAACCAAACCGCAGCAAACCAACTCACAGCTGCAGAATGACTTAACTATTAATACAGAGCGAAACTCTCCCGGGGGGGGGCACTCAGATCTAAAATGACTACCCACCTCCAAACGCCCCACGGAAGCGGTAGCGGTGGATCTAAAAATTAGGGGGCGGTGACTCTTTGTACCCTCAAAGATAGGGGGCGGTAACTCTAGAGGAGGGGCCAGTCATTGGGTCTCAGCTACATATAATTGATAAAATGTAAAGAAAACTATTTTTATCCATGTCTACTGCACTGTTTGCATCAAGAAATACAGGTAGTTTTACAGGGGTACCTGAAATAACAGGGGCGGTGACACCTATGTGAGGAATCAGGGGGTGGTCCTTTGTAATTTTTAGGGGCGGTGGTTTGGCAGCCCCTGTTTTTAGGCAGGCGGTAGTTTGGCAGTCGGCGGGTACTGACATAGAGTGAGTGCCCCCCCCCCCCCCCCCCGGGGAAACTCTACAATTCTCAGACGAAGAAGAAACACGTGATAGCAGGTATCAAAATACATGCTGTTAATGCTTACATAAACACGTGCACATAATACATGCAACAAGTGTGCAGAGGTGAGACAGTCAACATGTGTTAGAAGTGTATGGAAATGAGAGTTTTCTTCAAGCGTCAACGTGTGTGGGAAGTGTATGGAAATTGGTGGTTTCTTCATGTGTCAACGTGTGTAAGGAGTGTTTAAACCACGGTGGAAGGCTAAGAAAAAGGATTCGCAACTTGGTTATATTGCATACCGTGGTTTAAAACAGATAGACAATGGTTATGAAAGGGTCTATAGGATTAACCACAGCTTGCAGGTAGGGCGACTTAGGCTTCGCCCTCGTCTGGCCCCACCAGCAAGCTGTGGTTAATTCTACATACCCTTTCATAACCATAGTCTATCTATTACATGGAAATTGGTGGTTTCTTCAGGCGTCATATGTGTAAGAAGTATATGGAAATGGATGCCTTCATCAGGCGTCAACATAGGTGTAAGAAGTGTATGGAAATGGGGGTTTTCTTCAGGCGTCATGCGTGTAAGAAGTGTATGGGAATGGGTTTTTTTTTCAGGGGTCATGCGTGTAAGAAGTGTATGGAAATGGTAGCTTTCCTCAGGCGTCATGTGTGTAAGATGTGTATGGAAATGGGAGTTTTCTTCAGGCGTCATGTGTGTAAGAAGTGTATGGAAATGGGAGCTTTCTTCAGGCGTCATGTGTGTAAGAAGTGTATGGAAATGGTAGCTTTCCTCAGGCGTCATGTGTGTAAGAAGTGTATGGAAATGGGGGTTTTCTTCAGGCGTCATGTGTATAAGAAGTGTATGGAAATGGTAGCTTTCCTCAGGCGTCATGTGTGTAAGAAGTGTATGGAAATGAGAGCTTTCCTCAGGCGTCATGTGTGTAAGAAGTGTATGGAAATGGGAGCTTTCTTCAGACGTCATGTGTGTAAGAAGTGTATGAGAGTGTTCTTCAATGTCAATATGTGTACAAAATGTATAGGTTGCCTAAGTCTTGGGATAAAATGCCTCATTTTTCCCGTTTCTAGCTAAAAATATCTACATGTAAGCTAGCTGAAATAGGTCCCAGATATAAAATTAATACTCAACTGCCCGTTATAGTGGAGATATACAGAAATAAACTATTTCTGTCCATCCTTCAAGCTTGCGGGCGATAATATAGGGAGCCCATAAGGGACCGGAAGTGGCGATCACGTACCAATAGAATAGGTTGACTCATTACCTTACTTCATAATCATGTTACATGAAACACAGTTTATAGCTCAGACTGGGGTACCTTACACAATGTGGAGAAGCCTAACTACTTCAGTAGCGGTCGTGATGAAGGTGATATGGTGATTGGTATATTATAGCTAATGATTCGTGATTCATTTAGGAAATTGGCCAGCAACTCTAGAACAGAAAAGCGCACCCTTAATGCGAATCACACTTCAGGCATACATGTGATACATATGATATTAAAGTATTTCCTTTAATCCAAACCCTATAATTAATTAGAACTATTCTGTTGTCCTATGGATTTATATCCCTTTGTCTCTATCTTGTCAAACAGACCATGTCACCCCGTCGTCTTCCTCGGGAGGAGGAGCGCCCAGGACGGGGCGGGAATCGGTCACGTCCCGCCCGGGGGGACGATGCTGGAGGAGGGGGCCGTTTCCCCCCACCGGGCCCCCCTGGAGGACCCCCAAGCCGTGACCCCTCTCCACGGCGTCATCACCCTCCGCCCCTAACCCGCCGTCCCAGCGCCGACCAGAGTCCGCGACACAGCCCCCGTCCCAGTCCACGCCACAGCCCGCGTCGGGGCGCCAACAATACCAACAACAGCCACAACAACGGCCACAACAACAACAATAGTCTCAGCAGCAACAACAACAACCACGTACCAAGGCGGGGGTCTCTGGAACCCCCGCGGCGTGGGAACCTGTTGCCGCGCTCCCAGTCTCAGGAGACGGAAGGAAGCTCCGTAGCGCCCTCTGACATCGTCCTGCCCGACCTGGAACAGGAACCGGAAGAGGGGCCAACCGGAAATGGGCAGATGATTCATTTGCCACACGAAGGTGAGTCATGGATTCCCGAGTGTTGGACCAATGCGGAAGAACCACTTCATGTGATGGAATGTGGCACGATACCAGAGGATAAATTATCTGATGTTTATTTCATTTAGTTTCTATCTGTTTGTTTAATTCATCTCATTTTGTTTTCTTTTTGGAGGGGGGGGGGTAATTTACACCAATATTATGGAGTATTTCTGATTGCAACGTCATAAATATGTCAACCCTTAGTTCTTCGTGAAAATCGCGTCTATGATCTGACTAAGTATAGTCATCAACATCCAGAACTTCCACCCTCAAGGGCTTCAATTTTCTCACCTCTCCTCCCAAGAAAATTAATTAAATTAAAGAAGATAAATAAATATAATAAAATAAATGAAAACTCCCAATTGATATTAAATGGCCACTCCCTAAATATTAACCTGACATTGATATAATCCTGTTAATGTATAATATTTCAGGCCAGAAGAGTTGGGAGCGGCCGGGACAGTCACGTGGTGTCGGGGGTCGGTCACGTGCGGCGGGCGGCAAGGACCTGATGAACCTACCCGCCGTCACCACCCTCAACCGACGACCCTCCTTTGAACTTCCGGTATCACCGGAACCACACCCACGTCTCGCGCCGCCCGACAAGGGTAGAGGCAACATGGACAGACACAACTACAATAGCAATGGCGGCGGGATGCGCCCGGACCCAGACCGACTCTCCCCCGGTGCCGCCCCCTATCGGACAATGAGCGCGCACTCCGCAGACCGGAAGTTACATAACGGAAGTTCTAACTCGGCCACGTCGAGCGTCGGCCGTCAGAGCGCGCTGGGTGTGGTCGGGGGTGGTGGGGGCGGGGGACGTCCGGGGATGGCGCACCGCACTATGGAAGAACCGCTGCCGTCGTCGTCCACGGGCCGGCCGATGACGGGGACGCCCGGAGAGTGGAGGAGTGCGCGTCCTACAACGCGCTCCGCCTACCCGCACTCGGACACCTCGCGCGGTGCCTCCGACCCGGCCACCATCCCGCGCAAACTCGTCATCGACGTCGGACAGTACGATCGCTATGCGCGTGCGACCGGCCGCATACGCACCATCGCTTCCGGTGACGCGGAGCCCGTGTACGTGGGCGGACACCGGCGCCTCATCAATCTTATGTACCCGGCGCAACAGCACAACCGGAAACCGGGACACGCAGCCGTCGTCAGCCCTAACCGCAGGTCTCCTCAGCTGGTGCGCGCCGGCGCTGTTTCATCACAAGCTGCCCATGCGCAACATGACCACAATCACCTGGGTGTTTCCGGTGAGCGGCAGACACCCGGCGGAAGTAGCAGTCTACCAGGGGGTGGAGGAGGCAACACATCGGGTAGTGGCGGCGGCACGGGAGGAGGGCGGGTTGGGGTTGGGGGTACTAGTGGTGGTGGCATGACCCCTGGAGGAGGACTAAGCAGGGACACCCTCCCGCACGCCCACCTCACCTCCCGTCACGTGGAGGTGGTCTCCCAGCACCTCCTGGAGACGTCCAGGGACCTGAGGGGAGCGAGCAGCCCGGTAGGAGCCGCTCACCCCTGTAGCCGCACCCCGAGCCCCTCCTACCGGAGGTCACCCACCACCGCCCCGGGGGGTGCACGGGTAGGCCTCCCCGCCATCTCCCCCACCCCCGGCACTCACAGCACTAGCACCAGGATGCAGCTGGAGGACCTAGACAAATAACACACCATGAGCAGGACATGCTAAATCGTGATGTGTACGGCCTTTTTTCCATTAGCCGATTTGGAGGTCCTATCGGCCGCTAGATCGTCCAAACGGTAGGAAATCGGCAGGGAGAGCCACAACAACCACACTGCACAGAGTGCACTGCAATGGTGTGTTGTAGCTCTACCTGCCGATTCCTTGCCGATTGTACGATCTAGCGACCGACAGGACCTCCAAATCGGCCAATGGAAAATGTGCCTAAATGCAGTATAATAGTCATGACATTGGTTGTATCAGTGATAATGATACGGGTCTGCAGTGGTTAGACTATGTACATACTGATGACACAGGGTTTAAGCTCTGGAGTTAGTTTTGGTATAGTTTTGCTCAAGTGAAATCTCATTATGTATAAGGAGGACTGGTAGAAGGAACTTCCTGTTATAAGGAGCATGTTTCCATAGTCTCGATTATCAGTTTTCTATATCTTCAGTATTGGTTATAATGAGCAAATTTGTCTGGTCCCATGGCCCTCCTCATACCGAGATTTTACTGTAAATTAGATGTGTACAGTGGATGAAAAAAAAATAGAAAATAGTGTAGGTCAGATTAGGATGCTGGCAGAGTCCATAAAGGATAGAGCAATGTCATGCATGACTGTTGCAGAGAAACTATAATTTAAAACTCATAGAACACACACAATGTTTCCAGAAGAGGTGAGACTGTATTAATTTGATTAAAATAATGTGATGTATGCGTACTGTGTGAACTGAGGAAAATACACCTGTATCACTGACAAGCCAATGTTCTGTGCATGTCACACGAATGATCTCTATTTAGGTAATTTGCCATGTCCGTGAATCTGAGAATGCCGTTGTTATGTGGTATTTTTTTGAAAATATAAGAGATTGTATCCAAATGTATACATGTACGTAGCACTATGTGTTAACATTATTTACCGACGTCATGGAAATTTCCATATTCGTTGTAATCCCCTCATTTCACCGTTCCAAAATGTCAAGACCTACATTTTCATCAACGGTCAGCACAGCGACTAAAGTTCATGTGTTATCCTAGCAGATTGGCTTTCTACCTGCATGGTTCTGACCTATACTATATTGGGCCTAAACAATTTGTTATGTTCCGGTAACCCGACCTACCCTTTATTTTGGGCCCGACCCTACCGTTTCTTGTGACATTTTTGGCGAAAATATGTTTTTAGGGTTTACATCTGTAAAATGTACTAAATTTGCCAAATCACCATAAGAATATATGGTATATATAAAAATGGATAATTTTAACCTATATGTACCATACTTTTTTGGCCATGTTACCGGAACACAGCACTATTCTTGTCTTGGCCTTAGAAATAACAAATTGTCTATTGCTATTTCTTACCTCCTAAAAGCTAAGATGTTAAATGACCTTCCATGGCCTTCCATAAAGCACTAGCACAATTTGGTGTTGGTTGTCCACACTAGCCTGGACGGAAGGTGAGTTAGACGTGAGGGAAGGTATTAAAACCATTTGCTTTATAGGGACCTCTTGTACTTTAATACCATTGCTGACCTTTCTGTTTCCCGCGCTGCATATGCTACAGTTGAGCTGTGCAAAAGGATATTTAATTGCAAGGAGGAGAACAGTTACTACTCTTAGACCTACCCGTTTATTATAGAGCCTTTACTTGGGGCAATATCCTTGTAAACGATGGTCGTGACACTAGAAACTTCCATGTTTTACTTTTATAGGGGGTGAAGACTAAATACAGTCCATTTGAGGACTTGTGAGCATGGATCATTCCAATTGCATATACGTGATTTTCTTTTGTGGGGGGAGGGGCTTTTCATGAAATCGGTACATAGTCGGGAGTCAAGTTGACTTATGGTGTTCCGAAAAATAAAGATAGTAATATCTAAATTGCCCTTAAAATAAACCAACATAACCAGAAGAGTAAACAGTCCATATAGTCCACCCTCCCTATCTCACACGTAGTGACACCAACAGAAGCCAAACCTCGCTCCACATTTCCTGTGTACTGCTGGTTGTTGGCCTTTCCTACTCTTATCTCCCACCAGCTGATAAGGTTATACTCCTGATAGCACCCTACAGCTCCCTCGCCGTTAATTTTCTGTGTAGCCTTATACTATACAAGGCGTTTCGATAAGCGTTTTGAAAGGTTAGCCAATGTCTGCAAGGGGTCCCTTTGTCTATCGTCCGATAAGAACTTCTTCGGAACCAAAGTTTTCTGAAGTCATTCAAGTATTTCGTCATTTCCCCTGATGCTATATGCCTAAGCTAAAAAAAACAACTGTGCTTTGGTATTTGAGTTGGAGATAATTTTCTTTCTATTCAGATCCTGCTGAAGAGAATGCAATAGTATACAACAACATCCAGGTGATCTAAATATTTGACAACACTTTATTACTACATATTCCATCATATATTCAGGCTTTTCTGAAAGTACGGTGTGGTGGTTAGATATTTGGCCATAACTGGTCATGAAGTTCTTGACTAGGCCTAGGTTGGATCAATTCAAACCACTTTGTAATTGTTATACACATTAGCTGATACCAATCTAACTATGTTTAACTGTTGATGTTTAGCATGTGTATCATACAGATAATGTACAGGGTCAACAAACTAAGACAGTCATGCATTTCAGTGGTAACAATTTCCTTGTATTTTGGTGTTAGACGGGATTAATACAATGTTATTTGAGTCAATGCTCATCGATGATTGCGCCTCTGTGTATACCTGCGATATGTCCTTATACTGGTTATAGTGACAGTATTATCTCACATTCACCACCTGATGATGTTATATATGTGTACATAATATATACAACTGAACCAATTGTTGCTCATAAAGCCCTGTCGAAAGATGTACAAAATAAATGTAAATGTTATAAATACATGTATAAAGAATGAAACGCTTTAAAGTGTCTTTTTATCGTCTAATAATAATATGATCTGGTGACCCATTCATACAAGGTCTTTTTTTAAAGTAAAGTATTTATTGGGTCTAATGACTAAAACATGGTTTAGACAAACCTAGACTTAGGCGCATTGCCTTTCTGCCGTCCGTACCCCAAGTTGAAGTTGAAAAAATATTTTTATTTCATAATATAATTAAGACTATGTATTACCTCGGGTCCCTCACTTCCTCAGACAGTTGCCTGACAGTTGCCTGGCGACTGCCTTTATATGTTCCATTACACTTGGACTTAATTCCCCGGATAATTTGCTCCCTCTAAAATTCGGAGATGTGACGGCCGATTGTAATTGATATTCTCTGGAGCATTAACATCATTCTACAATCAGTATATTAGCAGACCACTGGGGCGTGTTACACAATGGCATTTCGTGGTAGCTAACAAGGTTGTAGAATGTTTCTCTATGGCTCATTACTATGGTACAGTGAGGTCTCGATATATCGGCCACCTCCGTTTTGCATAAAATCGGCCAGTTTTCCAAAACGGCCGGTCCCCTGGATCATGTACATGCATGGGGGTGATTAGGGGCGGGGGGGGGGGGGTAGGGTGGAGGGCTGAAACTTTTTGGATAAGCCTATAATATATAAGTCATCATGGATATCAAAATTAAAATCATTTTTTTATTGTGCTCGAGTAAGAATTTAATTCAATTTGCAGAAAAGAATCCAAACTTTTACCTAATGTATGACAATGGGCTAACCCAACTCATACCCAGACGAGCAGACCCTACTTAGTACATGCATGGATTATATTGGCATTATACATATAGCCTAAATGTATATAATGTTATGCTTTCATGTTATAAGTACAACCCAAACTCCATTTATATAAAGGATAACAAAACGCTGGCACAGCTAAAACCCAAACAAATCTTGCATAAACTACTGAGTACCTCCCTTATAACACTAAAACAACACACTAAATACTGGGGAATTTGAGGGGGGGGGGGTAGTTTGGGTACACTACACTCTCCCACCCATCTACTGGCCGACTTATCAAAGTAGATAATAATACAAAATAAGCTCTGGATCCCAAAAAAACTGCCTACCGAAACCGGAAGCATGAATAACCGACTTATCAATGACAATTAGTACGTAATTAAAACTGTCCTAATTGATAAGAGACCGATAAGTAAGACAACCGACTTATCAAAGACCGATTTGTCAAGGTCTCATTGTAATTAAAACGTCATATATAGCGTTAAAAACGTTATTTTGACGTAAAATAACGTATTTTTGTTAGCTGGGTGGTACAGAATGAAATTTGGCTGAGACTCACTTTCTCTTCTTGTTCTGCCGTCACTCATCCATCAAGGTTTAATATAATTGATATTACTTAATTTATATAAGACAATGTGTCAGTAACGACAACTATCATGCCAATCTCAAAGACCTAACTACTCGCTTAAACATGCTAAATGTCTGGCTAAATGATAAATTTAGTACGTTCCATTTACTATAATGACACCAATTAGATGAGGTGTCACAGTACAAATTCACCCCGTAAATAGTGCCAATGAAAAACGGTACTACTGTGCATATAATCAGTGGTAGGAGGCCTTAAATTTGTCACAGAATCATAATCTGCGGCCCAAATTGTTCCCAAAGGCCTTGGTAAAAAAAATATAAAAAGTTGGTTGTTGCCATGGTAACCCTGGGTGGTACTTGGAGGGGTCAAAGGTCAAGGTCAAAGGTCGCTGGGCACTTGTAAAATTTCTCCAGTTTGGGTAAGTCTGTTTCCATGGTAACTAGTGCAAAATCGGAACACACTGTTTTATGCGCGATGCAAATAAAAAAATCAGATATGTGTTAAGCTTTAATTAAAGGGGTCATTTATTACTGCACACTCAAAAGAACCCAACATTTTGCCCGTCTGAAGGAGAAAAATAGGGTCAGAACCAGAAATGTTGTCGGCTATTTGTACCGTGACACCATGAATAAAAAACAGTCCCAATCCTAGATAGACATTTTTATCCAATTTTGAAAAAAAAAATGCAGTTGCAGGCCCTATGTGTGCTTAAATTATTGTCTCTACAATAGCTGATTATAAACATAATTGACTGATGAACCCCAAATGGAATTCTTATTAGTATTCATTCTTTTACTATTCACATGAGTTATGTGAATAGTAAAAGAGTAGAAATAGGCCTAGATTCAGGATTCTGACGTGATCTAGATTATGACCATTTTCTTTCACACCTCAAGTAAGAAGTAAAACGAGTAGAGTTAAACATCCCATGCAGTACGATTCCCGAATTGTGGGTGCCATCGACATGGACTTAGCCAATGGGAGGTTATCACCTTCTTGCATTAAGACACCCAGTCAATGTTTCTAAATATAACACATACAGTGACCCATCTCTGAGTATATGATCTACATGTAGCTCCTTTCTGTAGCGATCAATACCAAACCTCCAGCAGACATACATTGATAACGATTTACCCACCCACATATCCAAGGCGCTAGCCCTAGTGTCGAGTTCTCTAGCACCGCTGTGGTGCATAATGCATGCCGACCCTTAGTGAGGAGTGTATCTCTATCATGCTTTCATTATTGTTAAGAGATAATGGTTCATTAAAGTGGCATAATCACCGAGCGTATCCCATTCACAATTCTAGTAGTGTTCTAGTCTACTATGTGGTTAAGTGCGAGTAGTGAGAATGCCCCTTCAAAGCACTATATGCTGCCCTCACGTATTATTTACCACATATCATCCCCACTCTCATGGAACCACGTGCATGGACCTAAATTTAGCCACAGGCAGAATACATATTGCCCGGGGTTTCATCATACATATATATTCTTATATGATACCCATACTGACCCCTTTTTGATATTGGTTGGAGTTGATAGTTGTTAATGTGAGTTTGTGTAAACTTACTCCATCTGGTCAATATAAAAGTGCTTGCTAGTTTATGTAAAGAGAAGTTGCCTCCCACTTAGATTTATTTACAATATAAAAGTGCTTGCTAGTTTATGTAAAGAGAAGTTGCCTCCCACTTAGATTTATTTAAGTGAGTGTAACGTCAGATCATGCTAATTATTGCTAATATACATGACGTAGATGATTCTGAGATTAATCAACAGTTGTCTACACCAAATTGCAAAAATCATTGCCTGTACATCGTTCATGGCAATCTTTAATAGTATTTATTATTCAATAAGAAGTGGACCATAACACCGCACTTGACGTAGATGATTCTGCTATAAATCAACTCTTGTGAACACCAATTTGCACAAGTCATTTTCTGTACAGCTGATGAGTAACAGCTGATGACCCTTTACTGAGATAATGACGGACAGAAGAGAAAAGTGGCCACAATGACTACTAAGAGCCTTACCGTGTCATGCATAGAATATCATCAGAGGTCAGAGCCTAAGCCAGTAAGGGTCAGTATCATAAGCCTCAGTCTATGAATGCCATGTGTCCCCTACACTTCTGCCACATACAATTCTGGTACAGAATGGCACTTGCAAACAACACTATGACCTTGAACTTGAACTTTTGCTGAATTTGGGCAATCCCGTGTTAGCTTGGAACCAGCAAACAGGAACCAGAACTGGAACCAGAAAGTATGGTGGGAAAACTCCCATCATACATTGTGGTACCTGTTCACTGGTTCCAAGCTGCCATCATCAGGGATTGCACAAACCTAGCTTTGGACAACTTTGGTGAAGTTTGGCCATGACCAAATTCGGCAACTTTGCTGAGGTTTGGCCATGACCAAAATTCTGTTGGCCATCACTAAATTTGGCCACCATGGTGAGGTTTGGCCATGACCAAATTTGGCAACTTTGGTGAGGTTTAGTCATCACTAAATTTGGCAACTTTGGTAAGTGGCCAGGCTAGCCAAAGGTGGCCACGATTTGCTGGGTAAGGTTTGGGGGGTCAAAATCTCCCTGCCAAGGGTAATGATTGTTAGAGGTCTTGATAGTTAAAGGTTCTATCATGGTCAGTTGTGTACTTACCATTGAAAACAGTGGGCCAACGTCTATGGTGTTACTCAACGCACAATACTGTAGTGACGTTTTATAACTTAATGTGATAACACAAAGCATAATAATTGACCTGTAGAGTTCCAACTGGCCTAATTCCAAAGCTCTACTTCATGCCTATCAATGACACTTTTATCGTGCACCCCTGGATCTCTCTCTGTATACATCAGTGTGCTGTACCGTTAATATATGGTAAAATAGCACTTACGGCCCATAGTTAAAGAAACCCCATTCAAAGCTGGGAACAGCCACACAGGTGATCTGAGCAAGGAGGGCAGAGTTACGTCAGCTGAGATATACACTCAGCTGTGACAGGTGAAGTATGAGCTTGATGGTACTGTCGACCTCAGATCCTTCTGAAAGAAGGCTCTGGTAACTACCACTATGACATTGAACTTAGCTGTTGCTGGGTTTTAACAACCCATGCTGGTAGCTTAGAACCAGCAAACAAGAACCAGAATGTATAATGGGAGATCTCATACGTTCTGGTTCCAGTTCTGGTTCCTGCCCGCTGGTTCCAAGCTAACAACAGGCATTGCCTAAACCCAGCAAAATGTTTAAGTTCAAGGTGATAGTGGTGTTTGCAACCGCTATGCTGTGTCAGAATGGCACATTGCACAAGTGTAGCTTGAGTGCAGCATTGACTCAATACCTTAGGCTCAGGATGCAATTGGCCTTCTCACCTGCACTACAGGCTGTACCACCCTTCAACTTCAAGTAATGTCTATATAAATTCTCCTCAGGTGGAAGATTGTTTTATATTAATGGTATACAATGTACTGTTATTAATTGTGCAACCATTACAGCCTCCAGAGGCTGCAATTCACACGCCACCTCTCACAATCTCGCACCTCCTTGTACCGGGTTGCCAGGTGTAGCATATGCTCTCTTTGACAAGTCTTTTTCTATGTCGATTTTCTAAGCAATTTCATATATTTGAAAGAAAAGGAGAGTATCTGTAGAATGATGATATGTGTGACTGTGTCCCATCTCTAACACATATAAAACGCTACTGAACATACTATGCTGTTATTTCCCTAATAATAATCTGTTTTGAAAAAAAACCGTGGAATATCACTTTGATATATAGTTACATCCAAGTCATAAGTGTGACTGCCAGTTGGGTATCTCGATGCCCCATAGGTGTGGTCCACTTGATACTGATGAGATGATTGTAAATAGTCTATGAAAATATATCTTTTATGTAAGAATAACTGTGTGTATTTGACACATCAAAGAGTTTGCTACGCAAAAATGAGTTATTCATAGGTATTTACATGATGTGTTTTAAGTGTAAATGGATGACCTTAATCAGACATCTTCAAATTTATGTTGAAAATATGTAAAATTAAAGAAAATATTTTATGCACGTCATCAACCATTTAAAATAGTTTTTCAGTATATTGATTAGGGCCTATAGATTATAATATTGTAGCCTAATTGGGACACCTTTGATATGGATATTGTAGATACCATAAGGTGATGTCTACTTTATGTCAATATGACATGTGGGACCACTGTCGAGGAAGTGAATAATAATCGGTCTGTCAATTACACAGCAAAATCTCCTAACCACAATCATTTTGTCTTTAAAGGTCCGCCTCAGAATCCTCACTCTATAACTTTGATATCGATAAATAAGTGAATTGGGCCATAACAATGTTACTCACTAGTAGGGCTTCAGACGGGTAAATTCAACAAGGGGACAAGGGCACTTCTTAGGATCGGCAAGGGGACAAATCCAATCCTTAGGATCGACAAGGGACATGGAAGCTGAGTGACAAGGGACAAATACCGTTCCTTAGCTGCGACAAGGGATACAGGGCTTGTGAGACAACTCAGCGACAAGAAATAGGCTTTCCACAGCTGAAAGTTATGCACCAAAATACAGTGCCAAATGCACATAATCACACCATTTAGAATTTAGAATATCAGAAAATTCCAAAGCCTTTTCTTCCCAAAAATGTCCCAACTGCTGAAGGAGTGAAACACTAGAGTAATTACTGTGCCCCTCCCATATCAATCCAGTAACGTGCACTGTAAAAATATTCCATTGAATATACAAAGAATAAATGTAAAATTTTACAGTGGATCAACGTAAATGTGATTACGGTGGGCAGTGTAAAATCAATCAATTTTACTTTGAATATCTGTAATCCAATACGGTGAAACACAGTTTATTCACTTACAGTGCAGCTACGTTTTGTAAAAATCTTCCGTTGAATATACAAAGAATCAATGTAAAATGTTACGGTGGATCATAGTAAATGTGATTACGGTGGGGCAGTGTAAAGTCAATCAATTTTACTTTGAATATCTGCAATCCAGTACAGTTTATGTTACAGTGAAACACAGTTTATTTTGCTGTCAAGCTACATTCAATTGATGTTCAGTTTTATCACACCAGGTGGCAGTTTAGTTTATAAGAAGAGTTTCATGGATGCTATGAACACCATTTTTGTGGTATCAGAAATAATATATACATATACACAGCTGTAAGGTTTGCTCTGTAGCCATCCTAGAGTTACTCATGGACTGGCATTACAAAGTGTCATGGAGCATTCTATAAGGCCCTCATGGACTAATTCCTAGTGATTAGTCCTGAAGTCTTGACACCATTATCATATTGCTAATTGGACATGGTACCAAATTGGGCATGTAACCATATTGATAATGCAGATAGGTAAAGGGGGTTAAATGAACTGGAAAATACTGGGATAAATGATTTAAATTACACAAAATACAATTATAATTATTGTTTAGGCACTGTATTAAAATGAAAGTGATGTTCCGTATTCCCAATAACGGTGATTCACTGGCACCACTGGGTGCCGGACTTTCACCGTTAAAACTATGGTGAACTTGAAACAACAATGACCTTTTTTTTACGGTGTAAGTACAACACACAGTGGTGCCAGTGAATCTCCATTATTTTAACGGAATTCTTTTTACAGTGTGGGACATGTGTAGGTGGACATAGAGGTCCGTGGTGTAACGGTTTGCATAGGCCTACTGACAATCAGCGCCAGAGATCCGGGCTCGATTCCGAGTGGATCTAGGTGAAAACCACTTTTCACCTGTACGTGACCCCCACAATAGTGTAGGGGAACAGATCGAGCCCACATCTGTCCCTGTGCCCTGGCTTAGCCACCTAGGGTAATCACTGTTCCCCCTCATACCTACCAATCCAGATGTATGTGTAAGGCGAGAATGGCAGGCAAGGTTTCGAGGGCAAGTGGTTATGACGCTCACTCCGGATGTGGGAGGTCCCAGGTTCAAACCCTGGTGAAACCAAAAATCCATTTTCGCTGGACCACTACAATAGTAATAGTTTAATTGGCATGAAGAATTGATAAATCCTGGCTTATTTTTAAGTGATTTTTGTTAGTGACAAGTAACAAATCCATTTCTTATAATGGACAAGGGACATGGTACCCCCCCCCCCCCGTCTGGGGCCCTACTAGTCCGAATTTCTCTAAAATGCTATCTTTAAGAGACTCTGCCCATTCTACCCGGAAGTCACTGATACAGGTTGATGCAGCCTGGGATATGGTGAAATGCTGAATGGGCACTGACCCCTCCACTATTGTCATTGACTGGCATGATAATATGAAATAATAAGATGGGACCATTCACCATTGCAGTGCAACATCTGTCCTTATCATGTGATCCTGCATGTAATTTGCATCGAACCTAGTTCATAATTTCCCAGCATTGGTACCTGGCGCCAGTTATAATCATCAATGGTCAAAAACTGACAATAAACTATGCACACGACTAAAGCCCGTTGAATTTATAGCAATGACTACGTATAGGATAGATTCTTGTGCTGGTCATTAGGCTAGTATGGACATCACCACGGGACGACGTGGACTTTATTATATGCTTTATCTTGAATGTGTAGTCTTACACTTTATCTAAAACAATGCAATTATTCTTTGTGTTATCTTTAAAAAACTATAATACAAAAGAAACAAAAAATAAAAAGGGGTTCGGGGACAGAGCCCCGATACATGTATACCTAGGCGGTGTATACAAAACACGGTGAGTACTACATGTATTAAGATAACACAGAGAGTAATTTGGTTGCATTAAAGGGTTTTAAGACTTTTGAGACAACACATTTAAGATAACTATTTAGATAACGCAAAGAGAATAATTTGGTTGCTTTAAAATTAAAGGGTTTTAAGACTTTTAAGACAGCACATTTAAGATAACGCATAGAATAATGTCCACGTCCTCCCGTGGTGATGTCCATAGGAGCGGTCATTAGGGAGAACGCCTATATTGCAGGCCACAGATGAAAAGGGACTAGATGTATCCGACGTAGGACATGATACCTTTATCATCCAAGTGTCTACTGGGTGTAGACATAGGCAAAGCAAGTCACCCCCTTGGTTAAATCAAAATGTCAAGTTCTAAAAAGCTGTAAATAGTATACTACATAAACAACAGCATAGTTCCAATCACTACCTAAACTTAGAACAGGTATGCCCCCGCCACCGATCACGAGTATGGTTATGATCTGTAATGGAGCACATTCATGTTACAGTCTTTGTGAAAACTATTTCATCCCTCAGGACATTCGGTCCTGCAAATTTTCTATGTTAAAGGACCGGCTACATTTTTGGAGGACCGGATAGCCACATATTATGATGAGTTCTGCATTTAAAGTATAAAAGAGTTTTGTCCATTAAGAATACAATTTATTTCTAATCATTTATGGCCAAATCAGGATAGATATTATAGTTTTACACAGTATATTGAGATATATATTTCAGCTATAGAAGCCCAACTGAATTCTTCTAAAAAAGAAACGGCTAACATGTGACTGGACATTCGGTCCTGCTACACTTGTAAATCTGCTGGACTGGTGGCATTTTAGAAGGACATTGCCACTGTCCTGCATGTTTTCGCAAAGACTGAACAATGTTATGATATTAAAGCAGACCCAACCCTAATACACAAATAGACATGACTACACTTGGCTCCCGCATGGTCCCCACAGCATTATCTGACAGGCAGATGGCCAGAATCAAAGTTACGGAAGACATGTGTCTTTCCCCACTGCCTGACGCGTAACAAGTGAGGAGCGATAACAATGACAGAGTATATCCAGTAGTGTCCACTACAAAACCTGAGCCGCTCTGACCACTGACCACCACGCCGGAGCAGCTCATTTGCATATAGATCAGGGGCGGCCCTGTGGTGGGTGGTGGCAGGGGGGCAGCTCGTGGAGCAGCTCGAGCTGTCTGCGCGGGCGTGGAGCCTGTACTAGTATAAGACGGGCCGCATGGAGTCATTGTCTGGTGGAAGAGGACAGGTGCTACTTCAGCTCTATACTGCTAGTACTACAAGCAGCCGCTGGAGGAGTAGGAGGACTGCAGCTTCCCACCCCCACCACTACCACCACACCACTGCTGCCATTACCACCTCCAGCACCTTAAGCACTAGCACGGCAGCCACCATCACCCTGGAGGAGGAGTGTGGTTGTTACTCGGTGTGGTAACCTCCATGTGGTTAGAGGTACCAACTTAGAGGAGTGAGAGCCTGCTTCTGTGGTTCAACTGCCTATACTACTCACTCATTCTAAGTCACTCTATCACTACTACTACTGCTACTACTACCACTGCTACTACAACTACTACTACTGTTACTACTACTACTAACTTCTGGTGCTGTTTTATCACTGCTGCTACCACACAAACTAGTATTTCCAACGGGCAACTAGTGTTTCAACCACCAATGAAAACAAGGCTAGTGTTACTGTGAAAGGAAACGTTGAAAAAACTATTTACCAACAAAAAAAGGTCATTATAATTATAGCTTCGTATTCCGACTCACAACTCGCCTGGAAAGAGTTGGGTGCATAGTCCACTGCACTTCATTTGTCAAAGCTAAACGGCTCCCAACATGACTATCACCGGCAGTCACAACCTGAGCGCCGTCAAGGTAAGCAAGCTTCATTATTTCATTTTTCTCTATAGGGAACCGTTACCTCTGTTAAAGTTGACTCTGTCTCAGCCGTTCTCACTCCACCCCCCCCCGCTTCTCTCTCTCTCTCTCTCCTCTCTCTCTCTCTCTCTCTCTCCTCTCTCTCTCTCTCTCTCTCTCTCTCTCTCTCTCTCTCTCTCTCTCTCAAACACACTCTTTCTTTCTTTATCTCTTTCCCCGCCGCAATTTCTTGTCCCTTACCGTCTCTCCAACGCACATTCAAGTGGGCACAAGATAAAGTTGAACCCTGAATCAATGTCGAATCAACATTGATTTTCAATATTGATTCAATGTTCTGTGCCAACTGGGATGTGCACACTCCTTCTTCTTACTTTCTCACACGCTGTTAACAGAAGTATACATGTCATTTATACGCATATATACTGGGACCATTCCCGATACATTAGAAAGTTCTTTATACACTCTTAAAAATGAACCCAAAACCAACAGTATATTCACGGCCGATGTACACTAATACTGTAGTAAATACACTGTAATACTAGAGTAGATTCTACTGCTCGGCTACATTAACGTCTAACAGTATAGAAGGTCCTTTATATAATCAGCTGACACTATGTTCTGTGAATAAGGCCGTTCTTGATTACTAACCTATCAGAGTGCACCTAGAAAAAGGCAAACGAAAATGAGACTATTGTAGTGGAATTAGATATGAGGTTGACATTTCGAACACTCTGTGTGGTTTGTGATTTTTTTTTCTATCAAGTTACAAATGTTCGTTAAATATGAGACAGTGGGTCTTGTCACCACTTGGTAATTAAATAACAGAGATACCTGACCGCTCGGTGACATTAATTTCTTTATCAATGTTTGGTGATTTAAGTCAGTTCATCTCTAAACTGTTAGTATAATAGGATGAGAAAAGGTCAGGTTGGAATGCCATGGTAGCCATGCTGAACCAACGGCAGACAAATGTGCTTATGGAGTAGTCCTAAATGCTTTAACAGCGACATAATAACCGGGCGTGTCCTATTCACATTTCTATCTACTATATGTATGTGGTTAAGTGTGGGTGGTGACATTGCCCCTTTAAGGGCAGCATTCTGTTTTAATACGCTTAGCCCCATTGTCGTCAATGCATCCTTGCTATAGGTTTACTCGCAATGCAGGGCTGCATTCATGCATTATGCCGACCCCCCGGGCCGACCCTTTGCAAGGGGAGTGGATTAACCTTGTATGGTCGACATGATGCTTAATTGCAGACCTTGTCAGCAGACTTATGAGGTCAGCATTCATATATATGACACGGTCTGCGAAAAAGGACCTCAGTGCAGAGTACACTAAGGTCCCTTTTCCCAATACAAGTTATTTCTTATTATGGCAACGACGAATAGTACCGAGCAGGCTTTACGACCATAACCCATTAGCCGATTTGATAGCTGATACATCCAAAATTTTACACTACATATAGTACTACTTTGGGCCTGTTTTTTGTGGGCGTATCGGCCAATGATGCATCAAAATCGGCTAATGAGTTATGGCCCTAAAGGGTTAACTAGAATGTAACGAGTGACTCCTATGACGTCTGCATTGTCTTTACATTAGTCACAATTACTGTTCAATTATCAGTAACCTGTGATGATCATCACTGCACTGTTAGAAGTAAGTAGTGTTCCTGTACAGCAAATATTGGAGGCAACTTTGGTTCCAGTAAATTCTGCTGTAGACCAACAGTAGAATCTACTGTAGACGGGGACCTGAGTTCTAAAAGGGATCACATATATTCAACATCTTGGAGATTTGAACCAACAGCTTCCAATCCATAGTCCCGAACCATGACCACTACACCAGTGAATCCTGCATGTCAGGTGCATTGAAACACCTACTTATGTGTGAATGGTAAAGAGGTCAACACTATCTTTCCTGCAGATTGTAGAGATACATTGGTTTTATCCTCTGCATATTTTCAATAGTAACATTTCACTGTACCAAAATATATTATACTTTAGAATTGCATCAGGAAAAATGTAGTCAGTATGAGAGTTTCCTGCCGGGACTGGAACCGCTGACCCTCAGACTACATCACCCACGGCTCTACCGACTGAGCTAGAGGGGCAGTCACTATGTAGCCTGCATCAGTGGGCTTTTGAAAAGATCAGGTCAGATTTGAGCTGTGGAGTATGGTACTCCTTCCAACCTCTCTACTCTCTCTACCTCTGGTTGCTGGTTATGGGATTCAAACCTGCATCTACAGTAACAGAATTGTACATGTACAGCAAAATCTGCTGTATCATTTTTCACAGCTAAAGTACTGTATAGTTACAGCACATTTTGCTGCTCACGAACAACAACTTTTTACAGTGTGTCTCAACGTCATTGTCTATATTAGCGTTATTAGTTGGTCACAATATTTGATTAACCGTTTGAAGGCCCAAATCTCGACACCCATATAATGTCATATATACAGCAGCAGTCATAGTGGAGCTGGGACAGGTATTTAACACTATACATACAGCGGGTGGGCGTTTTAGGGCGGTTTCATGCATTAATGTATAATGGCAAGACCGAATGCCCTGCAGGATGAAATAGTTTTCACAAAGACTGTACATGTAGTAACAAAAAGAGAGAGGGAATGGGGGAAGAGGAAGTAAAGAGGGTCCACGCATTGCTGACGGTTTCCTGGCGTCTTTCGTGAAAGTTCTGTGGTGTACGGTAACGAAGTCCCATTCACTATGGTCAGTCTAATCCTTAAGGTTGGTCGCTACTTGTTGAATATGAACCCAGCATTTTGATCATTAACTTGTGGAAAAAGTCAAGAAATTCTATGGATAGAAAGGTAAGAGTAGCGATCAACCTTAATGTATATAAAATATACTGGAAAATTACATAAAAGCATACTCAAGAAACCCCTTTACTTCTCCACTTCCATTTCCACCCTGGAGATCCTCAGCCAGCCTTAATTCCACCCAGCACACACCCACGTCCTCGCCCACCTGGAGGGTCCATCCAGGGTGAATCAGTAGGGTAATTATAGTAGGATGGATACGTTAATGAGGGTGGGTCTGGTCATCTGGTAATTGAAGACGGTGGCTTGGCGTAGGAGCACAGAGTACATGGCGAGCTTCACAATGCTGACTCCAATCGTATTGTGTACCGGAATTATCCTGCCACATGGTAGCATGACCTACTGACCCTTGGGGGACCTGGGAGAGTGGACAGACTGTCCGCTGAACGTGCCTATACCTGAGGATCTGTGGGGTGCAGGGAGCAGCCCCGGGGGGGGGGGCACTGAGATATATTTTGGATAACCACTGCCGCACCTCTCCCAGGAGCGGTAGCGGTAGGTGGACAGAGAGGCTAAAAAGGAGGGGCGGTCAGGCCTTCCTAGAATGAAAAGGGTCGGTGGTCACCCCCCTATTATCATCAAAAGTAGGGGGCTTTAGGCTTCCTGTGTAAAGGTTTCTTGTTTATACAGCACTATTTGAGCACAAAGATGTTTCTGAATGTGCTAATTGGGAAGTTTGCCATTGTTATGTCTGGGGACTAAGGCTGTGCCGCCTCCTGGCCGTCTCCTGACCGGCTCCTGGTCCTGGAAAAGGGTGCGGTGTGCTGGTCAAAGCTGGAAGTGGTGACAGGCAGGGCGGTCAGATTCCCCAGCTGGAGAGAAAAGACAGGCGGTACCGCGGCAGTTGCCACTCACCAACATAGAGTCAGTGCCCCCCCCCCCCCGGGGGAGCAACTCAGCGAGCAACTCGCCTTAGTCGTATGTCAGCCCATCTAACCTGAAGCATAATATCTATATTTGGACGTAGGACCTATAATTCCAGGGGCCATGGATGCGGTATGCCTATATGAAATAAAAGTGGCCATACTTATGTATGCCCTCCTGCCTCGAAAGTCACCGGTGAGTGAGCTAGTCATTGAGTGAGCCAGTGAGGGAGGAAGTGAGCCAGTGAGTGCGTGGGTGAGTGACTGAGCGAGTGACTGAGTGACTGAGTGATTGTGTGAGTGATTGTGTGAGTGAGTGAGTGAGTGAGTGAGTGAGTGAGTGAGTGAGTGAGTGATTGTGTGAGTGATTGTGTGAGTGAGTGAGTGAGTGAGTGAGTGAGTGAGTGAGTGAGTGAGTGAGTGAGTGAGTGAGTGAGTGAGTGAGTGAGTGAGTGAGTGAGTGAGTGAGTGAGTGAGTGAGTGAGCTCAAACTTTTCCTACGTGTTTTGATGAGTCGATTGTCTGCTTTCACAAACCAATATCAACAGGTGTGTAGGACGTTTGGAGTCAACAACCTGTCTAGCTTCAGCTCATACTATTTATAATGGTAAAAGTTTTACGTTGACACCTGTTGGGCTGTTTAGGTGCATTCTGTCAGTAATGTCATGCAGTAATCTTAGAGCCCAACATTGGAGTCTTCTATCAGTTTATTTTGTAACCGTTACAATAATAATGATTTATCCTTTTCAGAGAAATATCTTTCTCTTGTTGTCTATTTGCATATTACAGTCTTTGTGGGATTTCTCAAATAACCGCAGGTAACATGGAATGACATGCAGGTGGATTATTGTTCTACTTTTGGGTTCCAGTTCTTTCCAGAATGGTCATTCAGAACTTCTGACAAACTCGTGGGTCGATTGATATAGGGCTTGACGATCATAATAAGGATTTTCTTTCAGGGAAATTACATTAAGATAATATATTAAATTATAATTATACATTAAAATATAATGCACCACCTATTGACAATGAGGAATATCCTCGTTAATTGCAGGAAAATGGATACTATTGAAATTTTGTGAAGAAACACTCAGTTTTGGAGCAATTCTCTTAAACATATGTCCCCATCTTGTATGTAATTAAACCCTTTAAAGGTCTTGCAATGCTTCAATAGTAATGGCGAGGTTCTTTTGGACTAGTAGATTGACGGCAATAAAATATGTACAGAGTGTACTTGCAGCTTTCCTATAAAATGACGACCGCTAAAGCCTTAAGTTAGACTGGCCTGCATCAGTGAGAGCTCTAATTCGCCATGCACTACCCCCCCCCCCCCCCCCCACACACACACACACATCCTCCTCCTCCTCCTCCCCTGGCTAGAACATACAGTTGGGACAGGTTTATCATAGGAAAAAATCCGTTTTTGTCTTGATTTAAATTCTATAAGACTTGAGCAAGTCTAGCCTAAAGCTTGCACATACTATATCTAACTGGTTCTGCAGCAGACCAAAGGGTCTATAATATAAGACCAATTATTAAGGTAGAAGTGCAACTGGACATCCCTAACTACTGCCTCATCAGGGACATAGAGCTGTAGGAGTGACGCAGGGGAGGGGGGCGTGGTACTAAATGTATAGATACCCGGACAGACCTATGTCTAATATATCACAACGATGTGACAGTGCAATAAACGTATCATATATGCATGCATATAGCATAGATGTGACGTAATACTAACCTACAATGATATAACAGCCATGATCAATTAGGGCCCTGGGAAACACTCCCACGGAAACTCTCCCCGATCTTCAGGATACATGTACCTCCATGATAATCTTGCGGACAGGTGTGTTACAGGAAACTCTACCAAACATGCTAATGTAGGCCTACACATTTCCCATTAGGTAATTGTACCACATAGTAGGTGAATGTAAAGGGGGACGGCCGAGGGGGTGATAATTATAATATACTATATTGATGATATTTGATAAATATACCTAATGACAAATAATATATTATATCACTTACGAGAGCAACCTTACTTGTTGTTATTCGTTATCACCCTTCTTAAACAGCTGCCGATAATCATGTTCCTTGGATAGTTATCATTGCAATGTAGAAAACACCTTGTCTGTGAAAACACCTTAGTTGTGTCTAGTATGAGTAGAGGGCTTTATTTGCGACATACACTGCGAAAACCTGTCGGACACCGGCTATAGCCGGCAAAATGTCTGCCGGTCCGGCAGAAAAAGGGCAACTGCAGGCCCGAATGGCTGGCTGTATTCTAGAGATCCTTGCCTATAATCATTTTTTACGGCTTGTAAATCACACCATTATTAAGGTTTGTACAGCATAAAACAGAAAGTGTGAATATTTTCTGTAATGTTCTTCGGTAATCTATATATTAAAATGGTAAATATGATTGTAACATGTAGGGGGAACCCTATTTATTATCATTGCCAGTACAAACACTTGCTTTTTATTTCATGGTGAATACTGGACTCCCATTGACTTAACCAAGGAAGGCCGTATTTAACACCCCCGTGCAATAACTCTGGTCCATATTTCACGGCCTGTCAAATTTTCAAAATTGTTCATTGACCTACTATACATTAGCTTTTTCAGAGTAATTAAGTGGAATTTTAACGTTTATCATTAATGGTAACATGAAATAAACACAAAGGAGCATTCGTAGAGTTCCCCACTGAGGGTTATTTTGCCGAGTGAAATACCCCTTAGTGAGGAACTCTCTCGTGCACCTTTGTCTATATATTTCATCTTTAAATAGCAAGATTGTACTCCAATAGCCAGGCCTGCAAAAATTGAGCCGGGCCTGCATAGAAAAAAATCTGCAGGACCGAATGTCCTGCATGGTGAAAAAGTTTTCGTATAGACTGAATAATTGACTTATGCATACATGTGCACATTGTACAATAAATAACAGTCACAGGCCCTTTACGGTGGGGCCGATGTTCAGCTTTATGTTCATCTGAGATACACTTGTAGAGGTGTATCTGAGATACAGAAGAAACTGACCAATCGGAAGCGGTCAGCTGCTGCAGCAGATGCATCTGCTGCTTTTCAAGATGGCTGACCTGGAAGTGTATCTGGGATACACATGGGAATGAAGTGTATCTGGGATACACGAGGGCATGGAGTGTATCTGGGATACACTTGGAGACAAGTGTAGGCCTATCCCAGATACACATGTACACTAGGGGACGGAAGTGTATCTGGGATACACTAAAGAACAGAAGTGTATCTGGGATACACTCGTTAAGAATATGCAGACTTATGTGTATATGATATAATACGAGAGATGGGGTCCTGAATCATATGAGGTGATCCTTTATGCATTGTCTACCCAGTACTGTACAATTATGGATAGATCATGGCAGTCTGTATTTAAGTCGCAAGCGATCAATAACAAAAATTAACACTTCCATCCTCTAGTGTATCCCAGATACACATCTGTCCCCTTCTGTATCCCAGATACACTTCCATCCCCCAAGTGTATCTGAGATCTACCTGTGTCCTCTAGTGTATCCCAGATACATTTCCGTCCCCTAGTATAATGTGAGAGACTTTCAGAAGGTGCTCGTATGGCGACGATAACTCACATTTTTACATGATGATGGTTAAGAAGTGTAATGTTCTTCGGTAATCTACATATTAAAATGGTAAATATAATTGTAACATGTAGGGGGAACCCTATTTATTATCATTGCCAGTACAAACACTTGCTTTTTATTTCATGGTGAATACTGAACTCCCATTGACTTAACCAAGGAGGGCCGTATTTAACACCCCCGTGCAATAACTCTGGTCCATATTTCACGGCCTGTCAAATTATCAAAATTGTTCATTTACCTACTATACATTAGCTTTTTCAGAGTAATTTAGTGGAATTTTAACGTTTATCATTAATAGTGACATGAAATAAACACAAAGGAGCATTCGTAGAGATCCCCACTGAGGGTTATTTCGCCAAGTGAAATACGCCTTAGTGAGGAACTCTCTCGTGCACCTTTGTCTATTATATTTCATCTTTAAATAGCAAGATTGTACTCCAATAGCCAGGCCTGCAAAAATTGAGCCGGGCCTGCATAGAAAAAAATCTGCAGGACCGAATGTCCTGCATGGTGAAAAAGTTTTCGTATAGACTGAATAATTGACTTATGCATACATGTGCACATTGTATAATAAATAAGAGTCACAGGCCCTTTGCAGTGGGGCCGATGTTCAGCTTTATGTTCATCTGAGATACACTTGTAGAGGTGTATCTGAGATACAGAAGAAACTGACTAATCGGAAGCGGTCAGCTGCTGCAGCAGATGCATCTGCTGCTTTTCAAGATGGCTGACCTGGAAGTGTATCTGGGATACACATGGGAAGGAAGTGTATCTGGGATACACGAGGGCATGGAGTGTATCTGGGATACACTTGGAGACAAGTGTAGGCCTATCCCAGATACACATGTACACTAGGGGACGGAAGTGTATCTGGGATACACTAAAGAACAGAAGTGTATCTGGGATACACTCGTTAAGAATATGCAGACTTATGTGTATATGATATAATACGAGAGATGGGGTCCTGAATCATATGAGGTGATCCTTTATGCATTGTCTACCCAGTACTGTACAATTATGGATAGATCATGGCAGTCTGTATTTAAGTCGCAAGCGATCAATAACAAAAATTAACACTTCCATCCTCTAGTGTATCCCAGATACACATCTGTCCCCTTCTGTATCCCAGATACACTTCCATCCCCCAAGTGTATCTGAGATCTACCTGTGTCCTCTAGTGTATCCCAGATACATTTCCGTCCCCTAGTATAATGTGAGAGACTTTCAGAAGGTGCTCGTATGGCGACGATAACTCACATTTTTACATGATGATGGTTAAGAAGTGCTCTCTAATGCGATGGTTTTCATGTTGACAATACCTGTCTACCTTGAGAGTTTCTTTCATCGTTTTCTCACAGACAGTTTTGTTCTTCGGTGAAACCACATTCTACCGCACCTGTTCATGTCTTTCTTTCTTTCTTTTGTTAATTCTTGTTTTAATTCATTTTTCTTTCTTTTTTTGAAGATATAATTTTTTTTTTTAACTCCAACGACCGACCTTTGTGCTATTTTGCTTCAAACCTTTGGGATGTTGATGGAAATGAGAGACTAGGTTTTTTTCAAAGTGCGGTTCCTCTTGATTGACATTTTTCCTCGTGTTAATCGTGTTTTGCCATGTGCACGTGGTTAACCTCAGCATTCACAGACATTTCATTCACACAATAAACAAGCTTAGCCCATATCCTTAACCCATATCCTTAACCCATATCGGTATCGATAGTCCTATACGTCAAGGCCAAATTACTAAGGGCGTGATGTGCATACATACATACATACATACATACATACATACATACATACATATTTATATCTATCTATATATATCTATCTCTATCTCTATCTATATATATATATATATATATATATATATATATATATATATATATATATATATATATATATATATATACACTGGGTGGACCTTCTCACTGCTTCAATATTTTGTTCGATCCCTACCACCACAACCCCAGTCATTAGCTTAAAGCTTAAAGAACAGAATCCCTCATCCACAAACAAAACCAAAACTTCAAGGACAAAATATGCCCTTTTACCTGATACGAATGAAATCAAAGTACACAGATAATCTAACAGCCCCGGCCCTTAGCCTAGTCTTTAGTGGCTATCCCTGGGGCTATCCTAGGTTGGTCATATAGACATTGGTCAGGCATGAGCAAGTGCTATTCAGGAATGATTGAGGCAAAACAACATATGACAAATAGCTACTGGTATTAGAAGTATTAGAGTAATGCTTACTAAAAAAAACTAAAAAAGACATAAATAGAAAGAAAGAAAACGACTAACTAGTTTACAGTGGTAGACACTAGCGCTGGCCCGGGAGCCAATAGCCCGTAATTCTTGGCCCGCGCTCGTAGTTTACCACAGAATTAGCTGGGAAAGGAAATCAATGCAGAATACCCTGCTATAATTATCCCAGGTAGCAAGGGTATATTGGGCCAATGTCGGCAATGATCGACTCCATCGCAATTGTTATACCAACCATAGCCCATTGTAGGTACTGCTTGCATTGGTTCAACATACAAATTACAAAGATGACCATTTCTGGGTTGACCGCTGGCCCAGAGCTGATCCATGCTAAATATTGCTGATATTGACCCAGTGTTGGCCAAGTGTTGGAACATTTCAGGACCATCATAATTATTAATGATGTTGGACCAACATAAATTCTAACTACACTTCATGGCCCAATGTACTTATGTTACCTGGGTACTTTAGGTACTAATGACAGAGATTGGTCGTATAGAGAGCCAAAGAATATCAGTGTAGTGTGATGGTCGCCCTCGTCTCTATAGACCTTGCTAGTCGTGGTTTGTTAGTCCTATGGCTTGCCTTTTCGCTAGATTCATTTTTTGTCATTAATTTATTCATTATTACACTGTTTGAATAGATATTGCACGACGCTTTTGATATGTCATATTGAGCTTCATCCTCTCACTTTTCTTTGTAAGAGGCGCAATAATACTAATTTCCAACCAAATAAATGTCAATGGTCCAGGAGTGTTTCACTTGTAAAAAGGAGCACGTTGAATCGTTGATGCTCCTTTTAATCGTATTTCAAAAGGATTATTACTAGACACTATATACATGATTGTATTATGTAGGAAAACGACCATGTATCACGAGCTGATGTTGCATTTCTGTTCCCATGGATATGCCGTTAGAAACACGGTCTATTTCACGTTTTCCCCCCATGAAATAGGTCCCCGGGTACATGTATTAAACTGATTGCGGCCAGTGTCATAATCATATGGCGCATTATGAACCGTGTGATAATAACTGCCTGAAACGGGTGTTTGATTGCTATCTTTAGGAAGAAATGTTGATAGCTCAATGTCTCGAAGGACACATTTCATGAACAGGTGTATGTATTAACCCTTTAAGGGCGGCAGTTCCATTAAAATAACATGTGTCGCCATGGCTCTCGGGGGGGGGGGGGCACTCAACCTCAGTTTGGGTACCCACTGCAAAACGGGCCCCGGGAGCTGTGGCAGTGACTTCCGTAAGATGAGAAAAATGGGGACTGTCACTAACCAAAATGCTCTAAAACAGGGGGATGTTGGAAGATGCAAAAAGGCTGTTGTTATAGTGAAGTGTATTCATATTTCATTCCCAGAAAACTGTAATTAGCTTTCCAGAATGTTTATATAACAGTATCCTGAACACAACTTTATCATGGAAAAGGCATGCCTTTCTTGACGCATCTGTATTATAGTAGCACGCATATTCATTTATCAAGGGAGACATTTCTGATCATTATTCTCATGCATGAGTCATTTGTTTTAATGATGGGATTGTTTTCTTCATCATTACTGCAAATCATACACTGATATTCTTTGGCTCCCTATATACGACCAATCTCTCAGTCTCTATAGTGCCTAACCAATGTACTCATTTTTTGGCTCCCTATAATTATACAACCAACCTAGGTTAGTTAATGTTGTTAGGTTGGTCAGTACTGACCAACTCCCCTTAGTCTTTCCATTTTAGGCTAAGTACTTTTGAGCAAGGCATTAGTCATAATTGTGTTGTTTTGCTCAGTCATTCTTGAATAGTCCCTATGACCAACCTAAGATAGCCACTACAGACCGGGTCATTTAGATTATCTGTGTAGGCCGATGGGTCAATCATACAGCAATCCATTCCACGCACAATTAACGTATATACATGTGCTATTCGTTATAAAATGCTATAGACTGCTTGGAGGCCGAACCTTTGTTATTCCAACACTCTCTATTACATTCAACATTTAGGGGCGGATCTAAGGGGGGTCAGGCCCTGGGGATGATGACCTCCCCCCCCCCTCTTTCTTTTTTAGGGAATTAAAAAAAAATCTAATGATATTCTGATGTGCGTGGAGTGGCGGCATGACGCTTTTCGACCCGACCCTATTGTGTTCGGTGTAACCCCCCCCCCCCCCCCCCCATTTTCAAATTCCTGGGTCCGTCCCTGCTAGTACACAATTACATTTCAGTATTATAACTGTATCGTACTTGAAACAGAACATAATTCTTTTTGGCCTAAAATACTAAAACTCCCGTTGCCATTGTCGTTTACACATAGCATTCGCTCTAATTGAAACTAGATAGTGGAGCCTAGCCTCAGATATATGGATTTGCACGTAGAGATGAATCGAAACTAAACCTTTGGGGTATCGATCCTATATAACCCTTATGAAGAGACCTGGAAATCTACGCGAAGCAATTCTTTCATTTTAATGTATGACATATAACCAGTGTATTGAACCTCACTCGTTGCTCTAATTCAAGGAGTTTGTAGTATATGAAACTGCCAGTGCAATAGGAATATTAAAAAAACGCAGACATTGTAAAGGATAATGTCTAGCTATATAGATCAACCTTCCCATTATATGACTGGATATTACTTTATTTAAAGAAACCGTTCTCATCATGATAAACCAATGCAGTGGACAAGTCGGTTAAGCATGATGCATGGTTGACTAATTCTCAGTTGATTCATGCAGTAAATGGCACTTTTAGATAACCAATTTCATCCACAAATTTCCTCCGACCTCTTAACATGCAGAGCACATTGAGGATCAAATTTGTAATCCAATTTGATGGCAAAGTAGGAGCACACCTGTCAAAAACACTTTAGACAACATTGAATTCCCCTGGTGGAGATTGCACAGCCGATATTGGACCAATGTGTTTATTATTGATGTTGGTCCAACATCAGAAAAATATGATGGCCCTGACATCTTCCAACACTGGGTCAGCTGGGAAGATTATAGAGGAAAACCCATGCACAGCGGTTTACACTAAAACAGTATGTAACTTGGAAACATTCACTACTTTGTCAAATATGATTATTCTAAAATAAGAATTGTAGGCTAATAAGATCATTTCACTCAATACACTTACATCAGTAAAGCAACACAACTGGGACAAAATGTGGAACATTGATTTATTTTGTATCAGTATGAACTCATAAATCATATCGTAAACCAGATTAATGTACTTGTGTCACTATGTATAACTTGACCAGCCAATCGGAAAGAATGCTCCAGGCTTCCCATTGCGAAGCACCCTTTCTGCATGGATGATCATATGCCTCAATCTGCTGAATCTAGGCCTGTGGACGCAGGTACCTTTCATCTATTATCTGCTAATCGTATTACTATAGGGTCAATGTGTCAACGGGTTGACCCCATATAGTAGCCAGGGTTTACACACACTACTATGGCTTTCATGGTGACCTAACATTCAATGGGGTAAACCACGACCATCTCGTATGTTGATAAACATACAGAGATAAAATAGCAGGTTGTTACATATATACACTGTAGGTATAATAAACACAGTGTTACTCTGCCAAGGACCATCGTATATACAACAGGTCACATTCCCTATACTATTGGCCCGACATAGGGCTTTACTTGCTATTCCTTGACTTGGATTGCTCTCCTTCAAGGATTACTCCAAGTGACATGGCAGCACCGAGACTTCATATAGTGATACTCCATAACTAGGATGTTCTTTATTAAGGTGGGTGAGGACTCCTTACTGACTAGTATGGTTGCCTTTGATCATAATGACCATGCCCATGATCGGCCTCTGCCCTGGGCCTCTACTCGAAATGGGTGTTTCAATATATCCCCAGTAAACAAAAAACGTTATAAAACATTTTATAACGTTATATAACGTTTCTCTAAGGCTCCTTACTATGGCATAACGTTATATACATATTTAAAACGTTATTTTGACGTAAAATAACGTTTTTTGTTAGCTGGGTCATGGTACTATACTACATGGGTCTGACCGTATCTCAGCCCATATCCGACGTCTACTCGTGTACTGAGTGCTAATGAATGAGTTGCATCCATCACAAATACCCATCGAGACTTGAGAAAATCAGTATATATTATATATTAATTCATTATAGTTTTATATCATAACGTATAACGCAGAGAATATCAGGATATAGGACATGTGACACAGGGTGGTTGATGAGGTCATCCTGATGATTATAATTGCTCTATACTGGAACACCCAAAGTAGTCTATGTAACATATGACGTTTGACGTTTGACTTTGTAGCCAGATCTAGTATGCCTATAGTTATTAGCCATACAGACGTAATGCACCCATGCAGGAAGAAAGGACCCATGCCCACAGAATGGACACATGCAGCCAGAATGCACACATGCAGCCAGAATGCAAACCTGCAGCCAGAATGCACACATGCAGCCAGAATGCAAACATGCAGCCAGAATTCAAACCTGCAGCCAGAATGCACACGTGCAGCCAGAATGCACACATGCAGCCAGAATGCACACATGCAGCCAGAATTCAAACCTGCAGCCAGAATGCAAACATGTAGACAGAAGGCACACATGCAGCCAGAATGCAAACATGCAGCCAGAATGCACACATGCAGCCAGAATGCACAAATACAGATAGAGTGCATCCATGCAGACAGAAGGCACACATGCAGCCAGAATGCAAACATGCAGCCAGAATGCACACATGCAGACAGAATGCACACATGCAGACAGAATGCCCACATGCAGACAGAATGCACACATGCAGACAGAATGCACACATGCAGACAGAATGCACACATGCAGACAGAATGCACACATGCAGCCAGAATGCCCACATGCAGACAGAATGCACACGTGCAGCCAGAATGCAAACATACAGACTGATATAATGCACCCATACACACAGAGTGCAAAATGCTATCGTTATGTGACCATTCCACAAACCATACACCTACCTTGAGGCTAGCTATTTGCGAGATAGTCTCAAAACACACGCCAGGTGAGACAGATCGCGCAACTTTAATAGTTTGAAAACTATGCACGAAATGTTCAGCCATCATTAAAATTAACTGTGACATGCAGTGGGAAAAGGGACTTTAATGCACCCTGCACTAAGGGTCTTTTTCGCAGATCGTGCCACTGATTTTGATGTCGGTTTTTAGGGGATGTAAAATCACTGACCTATATCATGATGGATAGCTACTCATCCTAGGAATTCAGAGTGACCACTAAGCCCTATAGGAGTTATCTGTTACTTAGGGATCATCCCAGCTTGTGATCCTTGCATCGAAGTGACAATAGGGTATTGTTGACCCCCAACCCTACCCCCGCCAAAGTTAGTAGATAGTACAGCAATGCTGGAGTCTCTCTTTACCTGACCCTTTAATACTACAGTGTGATCCAGCTTCGTCTGAGAGACAGTAAAGCATTATGAATGGTGGAGTAGGCCTACAATTTAGCTATATAATGCATTCCCTCCTTATCTCAATTAGCCCATTCAAAATAACTACTATGCCCTAGTGAGGGGTATGCATGCTATCACATATGCCGCCAGTTGTTTAGCTATGTAGCAACATGATAATTATGCATGTACAAAAATGTACCACAAGTGGTCCCTGTGATTGACAATGCTATTAAATGTATGCAACTCACAACTCCATAGGAATGCTATCTACACCCTACCATTATGCTCATTCCTGCATTATGTCTCCACCTGGTAGCAAACGAAGAAGGTTCAGGGTAACTGACTCTCACGTCAGGCGAGTCAGGATTTTCCTGCCTCTGATAAGAAAGTCAAACTGACCCCGGTAGGAAAACCTGTCTTGCCCGACTGTTATCCAAGAATCAGACATTGTTTTCTCTGTGTGAGCTCACACAGAGAAAACACACCCACGTTATATAAACGTAATTTCACTACGTAAAATAACGTTCAAATGTAAGGGTTATTTTAGGGAATTGAACGTAAACAAACGTAGATAAACGTATTTTGAACGTTATGAGAACGTAATTCCCAGGTTTTTTAACCTAATTTCATTACGTTATATCCACGTTTATTTACGTTATATATTTCTTTGTCTATAGAGGTAAATACAAATCGTCGTCCGTTTGGAAAATAAAAGGGTGGTCTAGGAATGTAGCTATGTAAAATTTAACTTCACCCTGTTTTTAAATAAAGCCCTATATCATACATTTCGAAAATTATAAAAATAAGATTGGTATAGGCTCATTATTCATAGCTTCACCAGGGGTTGAACTGGGGACCTTGCTAATAGGGACCTTTAGCAATCACGTAAAAGCTCAACAAACGCAGACGTAGCAGTGCTGAAAGGATAGGATATGTCTGCGTTAAATGACCTACGTCGGGTTTGCTAAAGGTCCCTATTACTGTCTCACGCTGTATCTGACTGAGCTATCGAGCCAGCTGGAAGAAGGGATGCAACCTAGCTCTCATATACATATTGTTGCATTACAGACCCTTCCACTGTATACATGTAAACACATTAGGAACATTTAGCAACCACGTAAAAGCTCATAAAATGCAGACGTAGCAGTGCTGAAGGCATAGGATACGTCTGAGTTAAATGAGCTACATCAGGTTTGCTAAAGGTCCCTACTGAGGAGTTTGTGGGTTCGAGTCTCACCTTGGGATGAGGTGTAGTACTGTTTAAGTGATGGAAAACCTCCAAGGAGGTTTTCTAGCTTATACTCCATCCTTATACAAAAATCAGTATATAGTGCATCAATTTGATGTGTTATTTGATATACTTTAAGGTAATTTTGTTCAACGTATTTGGTTCAAGTTGGGATTCGAACCTGGGTGAACGGAATGTTAGTGGCAGGGGAGGGCAATAAAGCAGTAATTAATTGCATGAAGAACTATGAGCCTCCGTGGCCCAATGGATAAAACTGCTGAACAACTCACACAGACACCATGGGTTCGACTCCCACCAAGTGCAACTACGTTTTTACTTAATTTTTTTAATGTTTGAAAGTATGCTCATAGAAATAATCAGACAAAATATATTACACAATTACGATAGAGTTTCTAGAAAACATATTATCATTAGCCACAAAACCTCTGGACAGCATTTCCAAAATCTCCACTCAGGACTGTAGAACATGAATATGAGAATTATGAGAGTTAGGTTGCTGCACATCTCCCAGCTGCCTCGATAGCTTAGTCAGGTAAAGGGTTAAAATGTGATAGTAAGGTCCCTTGTTCAATCCTCAGTAAGGCTTACAGGACTCAAGGACTATTTTTTACATTTTGAATTATTTCAAAATAAGATTATATGCAAATCTGCCCGTACTACGTTTTTTTTACAAACAATATTATATAATATTCTGTGAGGTTATTTTAGGTAAATTACCTTAATAAACCTGTTAGAACGTTTACAGAACGTGTGTTGAACGTTAGTTTACGTTCATTTACGTTAAATTACTTATTATAACCCTTACATTTGAACGTTATTTCACGTAGTAAAGTTACGTTATTTACACTTAGAAATAACGTCCTATGAACGTAAACTAACGTAACTGTGTTTACTGGGAGGGCCTCAGATTAACAAATTATCAAGGGTGTGCGGCAGTCACTGAGCCATACCATATTATAGATTGTATATGCATCAGAATGCGCCATTTCAAGTCTAACTTATCAAAATGTTCACGAGAGCATTACCCAGGTACCTACAGTGGCTTATGCATAAGATTCACCTGTGATGCTTGGTCTCATTGTATTAGGTAGCGTCATGGTGAACGGAGGTACATCACTCGTCCTCATAGGACTTTTTTTTCTTAAGAGATTCTCCGAGTATTCCGGTCCGTAATATAGCCAAATGAGAGTTATTTGACTGTTTCCCTCATGATCTTAGCTTTCCAACGGTATATTACACAACATATTCCTGGTATATTTCCCAATGTGTTCAATGATATTTTGGCAGAATTCGCCAGTCTGGCGAATCCAATAGGAGTAAAGTTCGCCAGTTTGGCATTTGATTCGCCAATGGCGATCTGGCGAATGGCCAGCGCGAACCCTGGAGCTTGAATGCATGAAAATCCACTCAATTGCATACTGAATAACAGAACTCTTTAGGCTAAATCAGGATGTGGAGGTTGTTATTTCCGTTCGTCCTTCTGACGGTTGGTAATGCCTTGGTCGCAGCCACACTGTAAAAAGTGGGTTGCCATATTTTACGTGTTCAGCAAATTCTACTGTAGGTGTGCAGTTGTTTGTAGGTTAACATCAGAACCTACTGTAAATCTACAATTGATTCTACTGTAAATCCATTCTACAGTAGACTCTACTGTTAACCTACAGTACATTCTACTGTGTACCTAGAAACTACCGGTAACTGTTTACAGTGCAGTTCTGCATGGGCTCCAGGGTTTCCCGATGTCTACCTCTATTAACATCTGATTGGTCTCAGGCCCCGACAGACAGGAAAAGAGGATACTGATAGACATATACTGCGGCTTACTTGCAATGTATAAGCCTTACATAATTCTGTTTAATTCTGGTGCTCTATTGGGAGACGGGTTCATTGCCTTTAGGGCACACACTGGGAATCATGAATTAGCTAACACTAGCAAATTAGTTTAATATCTCAACCTTCCATATTACAAGCATATGCCTACTGATTGGTTGCCACCAACAAAGGCACCAAGGGACCTAGCTCCCCCAGGTGGGCAGGTGGTGAACTAGGGAATACACTTACTCCACCTGGGGAATATATCCCAATGTTGCTGCGCAACATTGGCGCCATATTACAGTGGGTGCAGAGGGGTCCCCCTTCCCCCACAGGTCGGAAAGTCGCCGAAAGTAAGGGCTCCAGGTCGCAAAGTCGCTTTTCAGACCATTTTTACTATAGCCAAAAGTCGCCAGGTGGCTTAAATTATTGTACCAGGTCGCCAGGTCGCCAGGTCGCCAGGTCGCTTTTGACACATCTGGACCCACATTACAGTACCGGGGTATTTATAATCAAGAGCATGGTTACTGGGAATGGTACACAGGAAACAAACACGATTAATATAGTTGGCCATATAGTGTACCTCATGACATGCTTTACATGTTGACTGCAATATCTAAACAATAAAGATAAGATACCAGTGTGAGCAACAAAAAGAGCAGAACCCATAAGGCGGTAAATCCGTTTTGGGTAACTCAGACTAGCCTATAGCAAGACCGGCTCAAAACAAATGGATTTCTTAAAATGCAAACAAGATGTCATTTTGTATCCTACACGTAGGGTATAGTAATTATATGATCTATAGGCGTAATTGATTCAGCCCTTTCATGTTCATAAAAACAACATCTGACCAACCTACTTTAGATGGTGTCCGGACAATGTAGCCTATGTGCCTAAATAACAGCAATTCTAAAAACAACCAAAGATGAGTAATCTTTCAAGGTATTTACAACATATTTTAGAGAGAAAAAAACTTGTTGGTGGGCTGAGCCCATGTGGAATCTTACTGGTAGCACTGGACAAAAAGGACCAAAACCCAGATATGGGCAAACCCAAATGGCCCAAGTAAAACACAAATGCACCCCAGTGACCATTGCTCGCTGGGCAGTGGGCGATCTAGACCTTGATATATAGTCCGATCAGCCCCGGTGCAGGCAAAATATGGTCGGACCTTAAATCTGACGGACTTGTTAAGCACATCTATATCAAAATACCTTTGCTAAATACTCCTCCAGCCAGAGACTGACGAACCCCATGTGAACTCATTTTAATGGAGTTACAATGTATAATGATTACGTAATCAGGAACCAACTTTAAGCTGCAGCTAGCTTGAAACTTTATCATTGATAAGATTGAGAAAAGAAAATCTACGCCTGTGGTGACCAGGAGGCTGGGGGAAATATATGCACAACAACCAAGTATAGGTTAGATGATATGTTCATATAAGGCACCGTAAGCTGGAAGCGGCTCTTATGCATAGGCAGGTCTTTTGATAGAGCAAGCACTTCCATCCGCTGGGGAAGTCTATTCATAACTTGATTAGATTCATCCTAAAGATTTGTTCACATAGGTTCTCTATAGGAAAATGATTGGAATGAACAGCGTCTAATTGATCCACAGAAAAGTAATGATGTTTGAGATATGAGTCAAAAGATAGTTTTTACACTGTCACTTTCACAGATTCACATCCCAAAATGCCTCTGAAGTGCACAAATTCTATAAAATGTGAAATCCATAAGATTTATATTAAATGTATCGGGATATCTAGCGATATAATTTCGTTTCCTGTGCAGTATAGATAAACGGGATTGTATCTTTATACGTTCTCATACCAAAAAGAATTGGGATGTATTTCTTTTTTTGTCTGAGAATTGGGAGAGTAGGTTCATTTTAATTTATTCGTAGGTTTGGGGGCGGGTAATTCTGACGTATTCAATTCGCCAACAGCTAATACATGCACCCACATCCATTGAGTGCAAAGATGTCGCGACACGTAGGCCTCTTTTTTGCCTTCCCCGATTACGGTTTATTTATAGATAGGACAAAATAACAAGTGATGATATTCCAACCAGAAATGATACATGAAGCTATGTTGACATATTTCTTCGTGTCCCAATGAATACATCCTCATGCAAGCTACCCAATCATAAATGACCAGAGCACATGTACAGACAGCAATACTGCAATCCCAGGTGCAGTTGGATACTACTCTTGGAATATATTCTCCGGCACCACCTTCTCAGAGTGTCTCAGACTGGGACGTGGACCCTGACACCCAGAGCGCCGGTGGTCACCAGGACTCTGAAAAAAAGGAGAGGTACAGGGTCCCAGTGTAGGTTATATGACAGGCTGATGTAAGAGATATGAAAGATAGGCCGGTGTTGTGCTCTGGACTGAATACTCACATCCACAGGGAACACGTGAATGGACGTGATGTAGGGCCAAAAAAAAAGAAGGTTTGTTTCCAGTAACATGGTCCTGAAGACATGACCCGGCCGGTCGGATTTTTTATTTTTTATTTTTTATTTTTATTTTTTTTGTCTTCCTCCCTTGAAGACCTGTGATTACCGTGAATTCCTGAATATTTCATAGAATTTTAAAAAAAATTAAAAAAATTTTAAAAAATCCAGCAGGGGTGGGGCCCCGACCCCCCAGGTTTCCCCTGTTGGTCCACCATTGTCTGATATTCTGGTTATCTATTTTTGGGTGAAAATTTATTTTTCACTCTAAAATCGTTAATAATTGTCTGGTTTACAGACTGTAATATGGCCAAAAAAATAAATAAAAAAAATCGCCATTTCTGCCTTGGTAGACCCGGTCGGGTGACTGGAAACAAACTTCTTTTTTTGGCCTAGTCACAAGTATCAAATGTAATACAGTATAACACCAGCGAGTTAATCGCCAGGGCTGCATGCATGCATCATCAAGGCAAAGGGCATAGTACATTAAAGCATGCAGCCCTTGAAGGGTTAGTAGTAATGACGTATAATTTTAGAGACAAACTGGGCAATATTTGAATGCAAATATTACTGAGTAACGACATCATGAACAGACCTTAGAAAATCTATCTCTGACATTCCCAGTAAGCAGAGAAAAACCGTTATACAACGTTAATTAATGTTTCTCTATGGTTCCCCAATGTAGCAAAACGTTATATAACATAAAGGCGTTATGTTCTTTTGACGTAAAATAACGTAATTTTGTTAGTTGGGCGTCGCATGGCCCATCCACCCCAAATACGTACAAATAAGGCCGACTAGGCCAAATACCCGGCCAAATACGGGACTAGCGCATTATGCTATGGGGGCCGCCATCTTGGTTCAGAGCAATGCATTGTGGTTAGGTCCCTGACTCTAGAGCAGTGCATCATAGGTGAATTTCAGCACCTTTGTCCAGGTGTGAGGGGGAGGGGATTAGTCTGATAAGGAGATAGGGGTTTAGCCCCCGACTATACCTGAGGTACCAGGATGCGCTAGTCCCGTATAGCTCCCCTAGTGTCCGTCATCTCGGGTACACCACACAGAGGGCATAATGGTGGGAGATGCCAGATGCCTCAAATTGTCCCTATAGAGCCCGACCTTTTACCACCCTGCTGAGAACAAGGGAAAGGGCCCGCCCACGTGCACATTCTCAAAGGTGAGTGATAGTAGGCGCTGAGAGCAAATGAGGGGTTTACATGTGTTTATTCTGTAAGATGGTATAAGATAAAGCCGATTAACCTTGTTATTTAAAACGTTTTGAAAGCTGAATCTGTGGATAAGGTGACGGCCTTTTTGTGACAGTGACAGCTTAGGGCCATCATATTATTTATACTTCCTGCTTTCTGATATTCCTATTTTGAGATAAACCTAGATTTCGACAGTTCTCCCAATCTATGTGGTTCATCCTATGTGTTAAGTAATAGATATGTCTACCTGTTTTAAACCACAGCTGTGAGGTTATGTGAGTCTAAGTAGAAATAACCAAGGTGTGAATTATTTTGTCTTACCCCTCCGCTTAGACTCACATAACCTCACAGCAGTGGTTTAAAACAGATAGATAAATAACTACTGCAGAGTGGCAGGCACCCTACAAGGGTTCCAGCCAGTTTACAGTGGTTATTTTGAGTAAGCCTCTCATATCCATAGTCTATCTATTAGATGTACGATAATGCGATCTTCAGCATTGCACCTCCAGCCAGAAAACAGAATGCAATGAATCTGAAATGACGGATTCTTTCTTTTATATTTATACACAACAATCTGAATCCTGCCTAACTACATTATAATAGTATCGAAAGTATGATTCACCTTTTCTCTAATTATTTTTTGGTCAGGAAGAACAGATCCTATTCCTAATTGTCCAACCTCAGGAAATTGCTTTTTAGCAAAAAATGTTCAACAATTCTATGATATTCCTAGTTATTGTAAGAATCGGTGAGTCATCCTAATGACCCGCGAGTCGATGTGGCGGTCTGCAACCCATTCCAGGACCCTCCAACATTTAAAAATAAAATAAAATAAAATAAAATAAAAAATCCGACCTACCTACTCTAATTTTTTGGACCATGTTGCCTGAAACACACCTTTTCTTTTGGCGTCACTAATGATGACCTATACATTTTGTATAATGATTATGCCCAATTCAACACCTAAGGTATGAATCGGCTCATGTGAAATGTGCTCATTTTGAAGACATCATTAAATTTTGCCACTAGGGGGCCCTGTGAGGCCTTCAGTCCACAAAACTGCCTTCAGCCCACAAAAGTGGGTTGAAAGTACAAAAGCCTTCAGGCCACAAGAGCCTCTAGGCCACACAACAAAAATGCCTTCAGACAACGACTACATACTGTCTTCGCACACTAATCTGGCCTCTCAGATCAACTTACCTTCAGACCACAAAAACCTGTGTAAACTGGCTTCACATACCAATTTGGCCTCATATATCAACGTGCCTTCAGGCCACAAAAACCTATGCAGAGGAGAGCTTACGCAGGATGGGCTCAGCTATCATGTGTCCACCTAGACACCAGATAAGACACCAGGTGGCATGAATGGTGGGACTGTGGTTTGAGTTATCCAGAGTCACTCCCTTGACTTTAATCTACCGGTATATGTTGTTAGTAAGTTAGTACTAAGTATGTTTAAATTACCGGTATAACTGTACTATCATACAGTGATTGATACTAGGCACTGCTGTCGATTCTGCATCAATCAATTGATATCACCAGCATATCACCTACTGGTCAGGCGTTGTACTAGAACTTGTAGCTTAGGGCGCTGAGGGCCATTTTCCATTGGCCGATTTGGGGGCAATCGGCAGACAATCGTCAGAGAATCGGCAGGCAATGGGTAGGGAGAGCCACAAGAAACCACTTGAAAGTGCACTCTGTGTAGAGTAATTGTTGTGGCTCTCCCTACCGATTGCCTGCCGATTCTCTGTCGATTGCCTGCCGATCACCTTCAAATCGGCTGATGGAAAATGACCCTGAGTCCCTTAATTAGGCCTTAGTCCCAACACACCTGTAGGTGTGAATGGTACTGACGTGTGCATCTCTACCCCAACACTGAGGGAAGGTTCACACTTTTTATCTGAATTTGACACATCATTATAAGCAGACAATAGTTTACTGTTGAACAAATACAATAGGCTTTCATATGTGTGTGGCGCTTGCCAATCACTACGTCTAAGCGTGGGCTATGCTGTAAAAGATTTTATATGCATTTATATACATATATATACATTGTATAGCTTTTGTGGGCTCAGTGCAAGTCATTATTAATGGCCAGATTGTTATGTTAGACCATTATAAAGATGTTATGGGGTAAAGTTACGTAGATACCGAAAGCCTAATTGGCATGTTAACACCATTATATAGGTGTTGTGGGCTGAAGGCAAGTTGATTCTGTGAAAGTACATATTTCAGAGAGTGTAAACCTTCGCGGTAACGTGGAAAAAAAACATATTCTCAGGTAGTTATTCTATACTGTACCATATAAAAAATTCACTGATTATTGATTCCGCGAATTCCGCGAAAATATTATAACCAGCAAAATAAAGTACGACCACAATATGTGAGGTCAGAATGGTATGTGAGGCAAGTATATAGGTTTGGTTGGCTGAAGGCAAGTTGATATGTGAGACTAGATTGGTATGTGCGGCCATGATGGAGGAGGAGGAGAGCCTACACTCTAAAAATGTGTGTTAACTTAACACACTTTTGTAACACACTTTTTTGTATACTTATTTTACACACCCTTTTTTTAACACACTACACACTTTTGTCAAAAGTGTGTTGCTCTTAAAAGTGTGTTGAGATCAAAAGTGTGTAAAATGTAAAGTGTGTAGGAAAAAGTGTGTAAGTAATATATATATATGTGTGTGTTGCTTTATAAAGTGTTTAATATATCAAGCGTGTTATTCAACATTGCCTGGCACTGGCTGCTGGCAGAATACCCCTAGTGCACCAACAGGCAAAATTTCATTAACCACAGCATGTATAGACACCAGTGCAATGGTGGCTAATTGTGGCAGTCATCTTACATAGCAAAGCATTTTACAGAATGACCTTATGCAGGTTTCAATTACACATTGACTTTTATCATAGCTGAACACACAGGAAAGGTGTCCTGTTCCTTCCACATTTGTTAGACCTCCATAGAACAGGATATTGGGTCTTCAAAGGGATTATAACTTCTTAGATTCATGCATCCATTGAAGTTTCATTTAATTATATGTTTAAGTTTTGATATCAAATCATTAAACTAGATCAAAAGTGCAATTACAATCTTGAAGTGTTACCGAAAAACAATGCTTGTGGTGCCATCTGGTGTCAATAGAAATGTGTGTATATATCATACACACTATTATTCCCTACACACATTTGACAAAAAAGTGTGCAAGTGTGTTGAGAATAGTGTGTTCACGCTCAAGGGTGTTAAATATATATGTGTGTTACACTTTATCCATGTTCCCGCAACACACATTTTTTACAGTGTGCATGACATATGGGAGCCGCCATTTTCTAACTGTCTCCTGACTCCAGAGCAGTGCATTGTGGGTAAATCTGTTATCAGCCACTGTTCACACATAGGAACAATGGCCACCGATAACACTGATAAGACTGATGGGTGGCATCCCACCCCTATCTTAATCACCTTAATCACCTCCCCATTGTCTCAGGTGTGAAGTGAGGGACTTAGCCTGATCGGGAGACAATGCATTGATTACACTCTGACTGACTGACAAGTGTCACCCACAGAGGTGTTAATGCTTGATTTCTCTGATATTTAAATTCACATTGCTGTAAGCTTATCTAATGGAAGGCCATTTCATGGATAAAAGATTGATCTAATTTATACAGAAGATAAACATATAGTAAATGAGAGAGAACCCTCCAAAGTAAACTACACAAAGAGGGAAATGCAAGCTTGCCACACAACTACCTGAGCCCCCTGGTACATGCCTCTAGAACCAGCCTAGGCTCTCCCCCGTATATGTTTTGTGGGCTGAAGGCCAGCTGATTTGAGAGGACATTTTGATGATGATATATTTTTTAAACCAACACAGCCGAAGGCTGGCCAACAGGTTCACATGGCCTATACGGACCAAACCAGAAGGACATTTTGAATTGTGAAGTAATTTTATAGGTTTTGTGGTTTTTTGTATTGTGGACTATAGGCTTTTGTGGTTGAATACTTTTGTAGTCTGAGGGCTTTTGTGATCTGAAGGCATTTCTATTGCAGCCTGAAGGCTTTTGTGCTTTAAAGCCACTTTTGTGGGCTAATAGCCTGGTGTGAGCCTTTATCTAACAAAACCATACTCTTTTGTGGGCTGAAGGCATTAACGTCCCCCTATACAACAATGTATACAGTACCTAGGGGTCTACTCAACATATACCTGGAAGAAGAGAATGCACTGGAGCTACTCAAACTTCGGTCATTGATTAACATGAGTCAGCTTTGGTGGTCATTTATCAAAACCAGCCAACTTCGGTGGCCATTTTATCCATGTGCGATAACTTAAGATACCTTGCCCTTGCAATATCTTTCTAATGCTTGTCTCCCAAGCAAACACAATGGCCAGGTCTTGCCCAAGTGTTTCCAGGCTCTCTTCTTGCTGGAATCGTTTTGGATAAATTAAATAAACTATGGTTCCTTCAGGAATTTGACAGGTTCATACTCTTAGACACATAGCTGTGATTCCTCTTGCTGCCACTTTATAGGAATGATTCATTGATGTCTAACAGTACCATAGTTCAGAATCGCCCCCGACTACATCCCCTTCCCCTAGAGATCTTAAAAATGTATGCTCAGAAACTCTTAGAAACTCACAGCCTCTCTAGTAGATTCCTCCTGTAAAAACCCCATAACGGTTCACATATGTTTTTCCCTTGCTATGAGCGGTCGACTTCTCCTATCCCCCGTATGAAATAGCCACTCTCTAGGAAAGGGGGGAACTCAAAGAATATTAGTTAATCACTGCCAACACAGCATCTTTCAGACTGCAGATGTGCCCAAGAATTGTAATGGCCATTGTGTCCATGGACTGTGGTTCAAGCAGTCACCGACTCAAATCATCCTGAAACTGAATGTTCAGTATCAAATGACAATTAACAGTTAGATAAAAAAGGGGAAACTGCTGAAGACTTCTCATTATATTTATCTGAAGGATAATCGTTTGTTTGTTCAGGTGGAAGATTTGCAAAGTACGTATTATTATAGACATAGCCCAAATATCTAATAAAATTGAGTGGCTTAAAACTGGGCGATTTCTTATCAATTTAAAGGCACATTTAAACGGAAAATGATCACAGAAACAGTTAGCTCTTATTTTTGGAGTCCTTCTGCTCTTACAAGGTAAAGGATATCTGCAATGGTACACATCTTGTCCCCTGTAGACCTACATGAACAGGTGTAGGTTGCTATAGTTGTGCGCTTCGTTACCCGGTGCGCTTATACAGGAAACTGTGCTTATATCAGTCCATTTAAAGACAGATTCTGGGTTTCAGTGGGGTCCTAGACCTGCACTTAGATGAGACCTGCACTCATTTGAGACCCCTGTGCTCAAACGAGGTTGGCCGGACTATTTTTTATAAAACTATATGACATATGAATAGTGTACAGTGTATATCTATAAGTAGCCCTAGTATTCATATTTCCAAAATAACTTCTGTTATGGTGAATTGTAAACTAACTGCATGGCATGCCCTCATGCTGATGAACCTTCTGACATGTTCTGAACTGGCGCCAAGGCCAATATTAGAGCTCATAGCAGTCTTCTTACTGTACCACTATGTCACCTGGGCTGAGCCTGGGGTGGATCTGCTGAAATAATAGCTTTCATGTACCATTAAGCCCCATAGAGGCCTGTGATATCCAGTGCTGCCATCTGGTAGCGTACTGGTAACTGATTAGAACTAACATATATCACTCCTGGGAGATAGCCAGACGCTTGTTGGTGTTGGGAGTTTTATTTCCATTCCAAATGCATCATTTTAAGTTGATTCAGATCTATATTCAAACATTTCTCTAAAAATATAATCATTTCAAAGATCGATTTTGTAGATAGCTTATCTGAAAGACATATACCGGTAACCTATGTGAATCTAAAACCCTTTAGGGCCTAACTGTATCCAAGATTCTCCAGATAATTATATGGATTCTCAGGCAATCAGTACCCATTCTCCCAAAGGACAGGTTGAAGAGATCACTCAGATATAGAGCTCAGAAGAGGCTCGAAATGTGATGACCAGCCAGTATGTAACAGACCCATTCAATGTCTTCATTTACCAAGTTCCCATATTTACAGAAAACACTCAGGATACATTGGCCCATCATCCCACTGACTCAGGATGAAATTTAAGATGGCTACCCGGGGACGGATTGCCCCAGCTAGGGTCAGGTTGCCCGAAACACATCTATTTTTGACCCCGAGCAGTGGACGATGGGAATAAGATAAGCAAAAAAAAGGTGCCTAATTTAGGCCATAGAAGAACAAGGCACACACTGATCAATATGATTATGACGAGGAGAGAATATTGTCAATGTAACCTCATGGACCCATGCTAAATGCTGGAACCGAGCTATGTGGGTCTGACTTAAAATATGTTCTCCCAATATACCCCCCCTCCCCAATGTCCCTTAGTGGGTGGATGGTAATGCTAAAATTGCAAGTACAAGTTGATGTATAAATATACGTTGACAATTCAAAAATATTCTATTGAGTCAAATTGATGTTTTTGAGTTATGAGTTTGGAAAAAAATATTGATTCCACAGCATGTTACATAGGCCTATTTCAAAATTAGCCAATGTTCCACGATTCGTACTTTCGTGCATTATAAAAGCAAATTCTATCAATACTAATATTGCATTACATGGTCCTCATTATTTGGGACATTCTTCGAATTCTAAGGGCTAGAAATAGTCAATTGTACAACACCCAAAAGTGTGGATAAAATTATATTGGCATAAGGAATGATACCATAAGAGGTATTTTGATCCATTAACAGGAGCAAATCCTGTTGTAATATTTGGTCTAGCCTTTTTTCCCAATGTACCCAATTGTCCACTACTCTAGCTTTCTCTGCCTCTCTTTTCTAGAATAGCCTTCTGATGTTTCCCCCATATTTCACGGATTTTCCACATCACCTTCAATACTTATAATGCCTATAGTATATCTACTTTTAACAGTATACAACGTTGGACCGTAGAGAAACTGTTCTGAAGCGTTGTGTAACTCTTTTTTTCTAAAATTTACTTGGATGAGTATCATAATGTCTTCTCATTTACAGCCTTTGCAAAAACCTTTTCAGCATGCAGGACAGTCGGTCCTGCAGCTGGCCATTTTTGCAGGACCGGATAGATTTCTGCAGGACCGGATACCAAAATCAAAGTTTTCAATAATATTTAGAATAGAATAGCATTTACAAAAGAAAATGATAACAGAAACTTGCTTTAATTTGCCTAGAATATTATAGTGCACTCTAGAACTTGTAACTTCAATTCTAGTTGGGACATTTGACAAATTCTTTCAGTTTTGGTAAGCCCAGGATGTGAAGGACATCAGGTCCTGCAACACCAGTCATTCTGTCAGACCAGAGCCATTTTAGGCGGACATTGCCACTGTCCGGCAGGATTTGGCAAAGACTGCATTTACCCCAAAGATTACAACTAACCATATGATTTTCCTCTTTATCTTTCCAGATGACGTGGCAGGTAGTTCCTGCCATCGTCTTAGCTCTCCTCATCACGTCTGACTGTGCTTATGCTGCAAATCGTATCTGTGGGTCGCGGCTAGCAGAGGTGTTGGCAGTTGTGTGCAGGGGGCGCGGTTATTATTGGGAAATAGAGAAAAGAACAGGTACGTTTTCACTACATCTAGATGTTGTACAAAGCTTACTACCGGTGATCTATGAAAATAAAAAGCGCACATATGGTGCAGTATGTGTTAAAGTTCATTTGTGCGATAATGTTCCACGTTGTGCATTATCTTTACAACAAATTGTTTTTTTTTGTCAGAATGCTTTCCTAGATAAATCTACAATGTATAACATGCAAGTGCTTGTCAAACTTTGTTAAAGTGGATTCAATACCGCACCAAATTTCATATTTAGATCATAATCATTCAAATGATCATGTACACAGTATGTCGTTATGAAAATTAAAGTGACAAAAAAAAATCAAAGTCAGGGTAGGGCATTGTACCATTGTAATTTTATAGTCCACCACTTATGAGACAAGATTTATATAGCGGCTACAAATATCGTAATATCTGATATGATGACACCCAATAAATTCCCCTTTAAAGAAAACATATTTAGAGAAGAAAAGAAGCTATGTTTGTTTATTTTCATCTACCACCCATCACACAGAAACACCCTGATTTGGCTGGACATGTTTAATTATTTAGATAATCAACCAATATTCCATAGCGCAACCCCTTGATATGTGTAAGAAAGCAGGATTTCATTATGATGAAAAAAAGCCTTCTTGACCAAAGATATATTGCCACCGATTAGAATGCAGTAACTCTTGATGATGCTCGAAAATGTAAACGCCCTTCACAATTATATAATTACCAACATTTGCATTATCCAATTACTTATGAGTGTCAAAGTCCTTGATCTCACGTGTAAACAGGTATGATGTCAATTGATTTCATCATCCATAGTAATCCTATCATCAAACCAGCAATTGGCATTAAACTTGAAGCGGGTATGGCTATAGGTTATAGTTACTTCCACACACGGATAATTGATGTGATTATAATCTCGTGTGAGATGGGAAAAACATGAGCTCATGTATCATAGATATCCTGTTATCAAACAATGCAGACATTAGTTACAAAGTTTGTGTGTGATTGAATGAATCACCGGGTGAGTAAATGTGTGAGTGAGTGAGTGAGTGAGTGAGTGAGTGAGTGAGTGAGTGAATGAGTGAGTGAGTGAATAAGGAAGTGGGTAGGTAAGTGAGTGCGTGATGATTGAGTAAGATGGTGGGTGAATGAGGCAGTGAGTGAGTGAATGAGTGAGTGAGTGAGTGAGTGAGTGAGTGCGTGAGTGAGTGAGTAAGTGAAGTAACCCTGCAAACAAAATCGTGAGCGGAATGCGTGTCATTCTTGAGTCTTGACTCATGATCCCTATGAGAAATTTTGGACATTTTGTGAATGTTTCTCTGACATTTTCTTGTGTCTTATTCCCTGGAATCTCTTGTTTTTTGAAGGAGTGAAACTTGAAAAATGTACGTCACTATTGATCATGTTACTATGAAAGTTATTTGCATGAGTAAAACTCGGGAAATACACATCACCATTGCACATGTCACTAGGAACGTTCACTATTCTCGAAAATCTCCTGTGTCTATCTTGTGTATACAGCTTGTGCTTTTACCAGGAAATACACAATATTCTAACTTGTGTCATTCTTGAGTTCTGTTTAGAGGGAACTCATGCTATCTGTGATTTAACAAGGGATGTCCGTTATACAGACATTTTTGGGATCCATTGATGCATTTTTGCAAAAATCCAAGATAGCTATCATACATCGTTATTAGTCAGGTAGATAGTGTTCACTTACCAATGTCCTTAACTGTATTAATAGAAGTTCTTTATGAGGACTACCGTAAAACACGCTCATGCATTACAAATATAAGTCAAACAGAAATAATCTCACTTTGAGGAAGAAGGACCAGTTTTGATACACCTAGCAAGGAAAGCATTGTTGGTTTCCCTTGATACAGACAGCTCACTTTTGATACACATAGATTGATACACTTACCAGTTTCTTCTATACAGTTAGCAGTAGGAGGGTTTGACCGCTAAGTGTAGAACTTTACTACAGTTAGCAGGATAGATACACTTAGCAGTTTTACAAGGGGTGAGTGGGCCAATGGGTGAGTAAATGAATGAGTGCTGCCCCCACCGTGCATACATAATGATATAATTCTATGCAAGGTTACCCATGGATTATAATATAACCTTTCCTTGCAGTCCGTAGTACGGGAGAAGACCGGCCGGGTTTGACCCGGGAGCGGAGGAGTGTCGTTCAAGAGTGTTGTCATCGAACATGTGCAATAAGTGAATTGGAAAGCTACTGCAACGTAGGGGATGGCATGGTTAGTATAATTATTTTCTTACGTGTATTTTACACAACATTAATTAGTGATATATACCTTGGACTGTCTCCTTTTTTTTTTTCTTTTTTTTTATTAGGTCCTCATTAAAATACAGAATGATCTTCCACGACCCATTTTATGGTAAACCTGTATATGTTGCATATTTATTTGAATTGTATCAATGATATGATATAATGCTAGTTGGCCACAGACAGATAAATATGTCATAAGGAAAAATCTGAATTGTGAATTTATCAATGATTATTATTGATGATTGAGACCTAGTAATGAAATAACAGGGTAGAATTATACATGCTAGGGCTAACTGAAAAAGGTGCACCTTGACAAAAAGCATATCTTGTATAGTTTCAAAAGGCATATCTCCTGTAGTCTTACTGATATATTCCTATGGATTCCTATGGATAACGAAATGAACATTAGATTAGGGGTAGAGTTTAAAGACTACGCTAGATATGCCCAAAACCACAGGGGGTATGCCATAGAGGTATCTCATAAAGTTAGGTGGTAGCGTCTGAAGACTAAGCAAGATATTCCCAAGACCACGAGAGATATGCTTTTTGAGACCACGTGAGATAAAGCTTTCTGTCAAGGTACCTTTTTTTAGTTAGTCCCTTGTTGCGCACATATCATTTGATAGAGGCATATATTGAGCATACAATCAGAAACATATAGACATACAATGTGGCATGGAGGTGGGAAGGCAGAGGTAGACAAGGAGAGATGTATAAGAGCTATAATCTACTACTTAGTATCACTGAAAATCCATAGATTGAAAGGGTTAGTCAGTACGGACTAACCCAGGTTGGTCATATGAGTGTTAGTCACAATGGCAAAGTTATATTCAAAAATGACCAAGGGGTCAGTCAGTAGTGGCTAACCTAGGTCCATCATTGGTGTGTTGTATTTGTATGCCACTAGTTGGGGCCACCTGTGATGACCACTCGGTGGCTCCCCCTGGAACTAAAAAGACTAAGGTGGGTTGGTCAGTAGTGACCAACCTGGCAATAATAACTAATCTAGGTTGGTGGAATAGGGATCCAAAAAATGACTAACTAGGTTGGGCACTAGTGACTAAGAGGTTGGGCGTATAGGGAGCCTAGGAATATCAGTGTACATGAGCTGCACGTATCACCTGGTGACACAGAGAAGACGGTGTAAAGGTGACGTGGGCGGCAACCCAGGCTGAATAGGTCACTGTATGGAGATAGCGACGCATGTAAAGTGCATTACGGTCATCATCAAGAAAAAAGCTGTGATGCATTGCAACAGCAACCCAGGCCCAACCCTAGTTTAACATACACTGTAGAAAAGCCATATATTCTAGCCCAGCTAACAAAAGAAACGTTTTGGAGATGTTTGTATGAAAATGTTTTCCTCCAAAACGTTTGCATTTTTGTGAGCTGGGAAACCGTTATAAATACATCTTGTAATTAGTGGAAAACTTTCTAAGAAAACGGAAAATGTAATTTAAAAAACCTTGCACCTAACGTCTGTAAATGATACAGACATAGGATAAGAGTGGCCTCCTAATGGCTAAAGAGAATCCTCCAGGGCGTGAACAGCAAACAGTGGTGAGCTGCTCAACTTACTGTGTGGGTGTGAGATGCCGGGAGGGCTCCTCAAATACTATCAGTACAAGTACAAGGACCAGAGTGTAATGGATCCTTCCATACATTAAAGCCCCAGCTCTCCTATAAATAGGGCTGAGTACCTGTCCCGACTGCGCCCTGACTGTCGGTGGAGGGGTACCGAGACCTGCGGGCTTAAGCAAAAAATGACAAACAGCCTTCGAGAATGGAAGAAATATAAACAAATGTGTTCTGATCACTCCCACGCAAGTGACTTTTTGATTTCACATGAAAGAGCAAGGATTGAAGTTGGGATATTACAGTTGCAGAGCGGTACATTTGCTTCAAGTCAGCACAAAATGAGCCATTGAAAAGAGGCAATCCTGCCCTTCAGATATGGCATATTGCCTTAGAGCAACACTTGTCATCATGATGCACAAATACGTAGTTACTTGCCAGCACTAAATTGGTGCATCATAATGCCCCTCCCCTACATGTCATGTTCTCCATGAAAGTACAATATTGCTTGCTCTACCAAAGTCTCTAACAATCCTTATATAAATATAGAAGCACACAAAATATGAAGTTTATATGGGAGAGATATATAGCATTATGGAAACCTTCTGGTACTGTACAGAGATAGAATGAAAATGACATAGTATGCACTTCATTCCCGTGTTTATATGAGTGTTCAAGGCAAAAAAAGAAAAAAAGAAATACAGCTCCAGTCTGTGCACAGTGGTAGACACATTAGAAGCAATGTCCACATCACCGAGATCATCTGTAAAAATAAATCAGTATAGATCAGTGCCAATACAAAATAGATAATGTATAGAGTACCTCCCAGCTGGTCAACTATTGCTGATGGCCACGTTACCGACATGGCTCAAGGGTAGAGCGCCCATGAGATGACTATAGCTGGTCTGTCGGTACCTTGAGTAGACCGGAACACAGATCAGGAGCCTTGCGGACCATTATGACGATTGGCCCTGAGGACGATTGGCCCAATGTCTCTAATAGTGCTGTGGAAGTATTGCCCCATGATTAATGGCACCCTGATTAAGACGTGCCAGTCTACTCATGGTACCAACAGACCAGCAAGTCATCTCATAGGCAGTCTACCCTATACCCCCACAGTGCACAGGGGCCGTCCATAAATGATGTCACGCTTTTTTGGGTCTTTTTTGACCCCCCCTCCCCCCCATGTCATGCTTTGTCACGTTTTGCTTGACCCCCCTCCAGGCGTGACGTCACACAAGCAGCTCCCCCCCCCCCTTCGATAGTAAATGAGTTTTGGAAATAGTTACGACGACATCTGTTGGGGGAGTATTTGTAGTGGTACAATGTTTTTGTTTATGCTTATACATATTAAATGGCATTTTTCAATTCTATGAAATTTTTGGGTCAGGAACCCTCCTGACAATAGGCCCTAGGACCAGCATTTTAGCCATATGACAATAAGCCCCCTGACAAAAGGCCCCCATGGCCATGACGGTAAGCCCTGCGGACAATAGGCCAACACATCCGAACGTCCGAACACGGATGATACTAACGTCTGAACACATGCCATACTACATCCAAACACAGATGATACTAACATCCGAACACATGCCATACTAACGTCCGATCACCCACCTAGTATCTAGTTAGCATGACCTTTGATTCGTTGATTTGATTAACGTCCAGGAGTACATAGTACCCTACAAGACTGTAGGCAAGGAGTCATCCACAAATAGTGGTAGTCTGCCTAGTAGTACGACAGATGTTTATATGCTGCTTGTCCAATACAGCAGTGACTTCATCGATGGATGATCAAATCTATGAAACGAATGACCATATCTATGTATGAGGTGAGGGAGAAAACTGCTACTGGGGCACGTCCCCTACCCTTCATGCCCCAATCATGAAGGTCCCTACTAACACAGTAGGAGCTAGTATGACCTGTCCTTGGACGTTAGTATGGCCTGTTCTTGGACGTTAGTATGACCTGTTCTCGGACATTAGTATGACCTATACTCAGACATTAGTATGGGCTATACTCGGACGTTTGTACATGTGTATGGACTATATTCGGACGTATGGGCTATACTCGGATATTATTATGGGCTATACTTGGATGTTAGGGAAATGACCCACAGTCCCGGAGGCCTAACATTAGGGTGCCAATTGTCATCGGGTTGATCTTCCACAGGGCTATTAGACATGGGACTCGTATTCCTGAGGGCCTTTTGTCATGGGGTCCCTCGTCTGCAGTGCCCCTGATCCATGTTCCAAAATGTTTTTGTGTTGACATTAGATTCAAGTGTCTTCAGGTACCCAGTCCCACGAGGAAAACCCAAAATTAAGTCTACTTGATATCAACAAAAGGCTGAGTCATCAGTTACTAGCTGGATGGGGGGTACAATAATGATAGCTCAGTAATAAATTACCTGGCAGTCATAATTAGACCACTGGTGAGCAGGTGCGGACTCAGAGGGGGCGCGGACCCGGCAGACCCCCCCTATTTTCCTCTATATTTTAATATAAAAATTGTCAATAACCTTAATACATTGCCTATTTCACGCCCCCCCTTTCCAAAATTCCTGGATCTGACCCTGGGTGAGAATTAGGCTCACCACTGGCAAACAGAAAAGCATTATTGTGTGCATTATTGTTATGGCACAATACATTTGTACAACAGGCAAGGTTTTAATGTGCTTTTTTTCAAAACGTGACATCATGCACATGCCAACCCCCCCTCCCCCCCTTGTCACGCTTTGTCACAAATTTCTGACCCCCCCCCCCCCTCCCCCCCTAGGGCGTGACATCATTTATGGACGACCCCACAGGAGCCTATCCGGCACAGTCTCTGCCCACCTACTGTCCACCACTTGGTATTCACACTACAGCCCTCAGTGCCCTGGAGGCCTGGAGGGGGGCAGTGGGTGGAGGAAACCTCACCCTAGTTACAGGTGCCCATTACAGGTGTGTAACATACATGTGCAGAATCCTGATTTACCTTTAAACTATTTGAGGACGGCATGATGCATTAATGCATCATGTCATTGGTCGTTATGATACATGAATGCATCCCTGGTGAGTAACTCGCGAGGGCTGCATTCAAGCATCACGCCGGCCCTACGGGATTGATACACTCCCGAAAGCTGGGCATGATGCACCGATGCAGCACCAGTGAGTTACTTGCAGGACCGCACTGGTGCATCATGACGAGAATTGTCACCTTTTAGCGACAAGCTGTCCTTGAAAGGTTAATGGGCCGCCTTTTCATTGGCATCAGAAATTGAAACCATTTGGAAACGGACTTAACCCTTCCTCTACCGTACACGCATTATTGCGAGTTTACTGTACAGGACCGTACACGCATTTATGCGAGTTACTCGCCGATTTTTGGCCGATTTTGGCCGATTTTGAAACCCCTGTGGCTTGCCTAAAACTTGGTAGAATCCCACGATTTTTTCTGACAGTACTCTGTGGTATATTGATCCAGCATATCTTTATCCATTTGGACATCTATCCAATATTTCAGAAATGCTGGGCATCTCAAGTTGGATGATACTTAACTATTTTCCAATATGATTTGAGCAATGTTTAAGGCAGAAATCGAAATAATGCCAAACAATATTGATTTTTGGGTGAAAAATGGTTTTGTCCAATTTTATATGCTGAAAAAGATGGTACCAAAAGTTAAGCTCTATTTTTATGCATTCTGGCCTAAATGTAAGTTTCAGTGCCAACATATACACTAAAATAAGCTATATCTCATTTCAAATAGGGCTTTATCTCCCTAATTGGAACATTTAGGATGATTTGAGTATCTTACTTTCTGGTTATTCAAAAATGTTCATTTTGTTATAGATGCACCTCTATATTGAATATTTACAAAATTCTTTCAGTTGCTAAAAGGTTAGACCATCCCCCGAATCCCAATATCCCATTTGAATTTCATCTGAAAAAATCTGGTCTTGGGAGGGGTGTCTTTACGTGGAGCCTGGTAAAGGAAGAGTTAATATAGACTGTATTTGAATATTTTTTTCGAACTTTTAAATATATAACACAACGCCTAACTCATATGTAAGTAAATGCATAATGATACCACACACATTGTATTATTCCTTACAGACCCGTTCTAGAGGCGCTGGCCGGACACTGGGTGGCAGCGTGGGGCTTGGTGGAGCTGTCTCAGGACCGTCTTCTTCTGCTGCTGCCGCCGCCGCTGCAGCTGCCGCCTCCCGGCAGAGATTCACACTAGGCCTCCTCAGCAAACCCTTCTTCTTTGTGACCCCACGACGCACAGCAGGCCTGCTGGATGCTTCTGGCAAGAAGTAGACGTATGCCACATGCTCGGGCATGCTCTATTAACTATAGGATTCAGCTACTACTATTACTACTACTACAGGATGTTACACTATGAGAGGGGAATAGGGCCTTTATCTATCTGTGTCTCATGTGCCCATACAGTATTCTGCAACCCCTCTTTTCCCACTCCTGATCTCCTTATTTCTTCTCTGTCGCTCTCTCTCCCTCTCCATCCTTCCCTATTTCGCAACCTCCTCTCTGTCTACCTCTATACGCCCCCTCAGTATCTTTCCCCATGTCTCGGTTTGATTTGTCAAAGAAAACGACAGATTCTTGAACATCTTTTACAGACCCTCCTCCTTTAATATCGAACAGTGAATCTTATTTTTCTGCATTTTCCCATACCCTTAGTTTACCCCGATGTTTTCTCAAAAGGGTTGTTTATACCATGTGGTGTTGTGTGCCTCCATGTTGGAATTCCCTGGATTTTGCACATCATATGTTTTTTGTACATACAAAAAGAAAATGTATATCGGCATAGACTTTAGCTTGATGGCTATGGAGGATACGCAATAAATTCATCGGACATTTCATGGCATGGACTCACAGTTAAAATTTGAATAAGTTGCATTGATTCATATGGTAAAAGAAATGCCTTTTCTTTATGATTTAGAACATAGGCTTACATGTGGGTACATATGCATGCATGTATACATTTACATGTACGGAAATCATTGTTGTCAGGAGAGTGCCTAATAGAGTGTACTATCCCTATACTGGATAAATTTAGTAGAAGGAGTAACACTTGTTCTTAGGCTAAAAGAGACACAATTCGTCTAGTCAATAGGAGAAAACTGTGCTTCTGGATGTGAGGCAACTGGTACAACAGACTGCTCTAGTGATTATAGTTTGTGTGTTTCAACACCACAAACTCAATGTATATTGGGCCATTATTATTGACTAGAATATTTGCATAGATGATCACTAAGATGATATCCATGTTTGTATGTAAACTATGAATGTCTTTTCGGATATTCTCTACTAGACTTAATATATTCGGATACATATAAACATGATTACATAATATTGTAATCTTACAAATGGCGGTTATTGTTAAAATACACTGACTGGATTATATTTTGTGATAATAATAAACTCCAGTATTGGTTCCTAGTACAGAATTTAACAATTATTTATTGGACATGATATAAACCATAGGCCTTAACACATAGATATAATATTAAATGGCTAGGTTATATCAATTTTTCTTCCGGTGATCTTTCATGTTCGTTGTGTTATTATGAAAAATGGTTGAACAATTTTGTTCAGATCTCAGAATTGAGCACTTGAATTACAAACCTCTCGTGTTTTTTTCTTAAATGATAGTCTGTATTTGAATACCTCTAGTTTAATATAAGTTATAACCATACATAATTTTAAAAGATTCCATTCTTATTTTGTTTTCCAACAAGGAAAATTGATATTTTATGATCTCAGCTGATATTCAACAGTATGTATATCAATTCAACACAATTTCTCATACTGCGTAACAGAGTGAGATGAATACCATTAATGGGTACACCATTACAGAATCCACTTACCCCCATTCCCTTATTATTAATTGTTATTCATCATATAACTGCACCAGGCATTTACCCTTCTGTTTCTAACCTTACCGCTTCTGCTGTGATGGCAGCCATGTACGTTATACATGTAGTACTTTCGACTACAGAACGTTCCCTTTAAACTAACTAGTTATAGTTTCTGGATTGAGTTCTTGTTCAAGTAGACTGGATCAATATATGAGAGCTTGAATAAACATATTGAAAGTCAGACAGTATTCAAGCCTTAATTTCATTTTTAAACACATATTACATGGATTTCTGTTTGTGGTAAATTGAGAAGTAGGACAAACTGTATTTGGCATGGTGCTATAAGAGATAATAATTTGATAAATAAGCTTAGCATCTCTCTGATGGAATAAATTAAAATGGCCTACCATGTATAATATACTATTATAGAATTAGGCATGTGTATTACTAACTCATCCATTCCCATAAATAAAAGTTAACAACTACAGCTGCACAAATGTAGACCCCTGAGGTACACCACATTCCAAACATCTCAACTTTTCTCCATGAGAAAGTGTAGTGTGCCCTAAACATGTAGGACACAACGAAACAATAATGCAACTACTATCAGGTTAAGACCAAGTGATTATCATGGTTTGATTGTAGGAGCATCTGGGTTAACAGCATCAAATGCCTTACACACATATACATTATGTATATAATGGATTAGACAACCACAGTACCTCAGTAGGTCTAATGTATATTGGGCCATTATTATTGACTAGAATATTTTACATAGATAATCACTATGATATTAGCCATGTTTGTATGTAAACTATGAATTGTTCTTTTTGATACTCTCGATCTATTAGACTAATTATATTCAGGTACACATACACATGATTACGCATTGTAATCTTACAAACAGCAGTTACTTTTAAAATACCCTGACACTCAACTAATCCACTGGCACTCTTCTGTGTTATGTCTCTCACGGTAGGGTGTTCACTCCAGTCAGCTCTGCGTGTCCCCAGCGCGGGCACTGTGTTGATAGGCCTATCATGGCACCTACTGTATAGAGTATGGGAGTATTCTCTACCTTTCAGTAATTGTTATTTCCGGGCTAGACTATGCTTTTCAGATTAAATCTCTTTCAGTAGGCATAATATAGACATATTGGGGCATATTTTCAGCAGATACCATTTTTTATATGTTTCATGGTTTCAGATATATGATTGAAACAAAAATTCGAACTAGCACCAGGCTAAGATAATTTCAAAATAAAAAAAATGGTATTTTGTAATTTGAAATGACCCATATTCATAAATGGAATGCGAATTTCAAGTTTGACATAATTATTCATATCTCCCCCGGAAACTGGCCATTGTGATGGTCACAGTTAATAGTTAATACTTTACAGCATAGTTATAAAAAGTTTATCCATAGAAAGGTATTGGGTTATATATTTTAATGGTAAAGGAATTTTTTGCCTAATCTGTATGATTAGGGATGCATATAGTCATTGAATATCATGGATTTTTCTGCCTGTAAGTGCCCTGCTGCCCATCGGGTGATTACCCTCCATACTGCAGGCCACTCTGTACACTGAGTATGAGTGCCACTCACCTCACTTCATTTTCGATGCAACTCCCTACTCACGGTGCAAATGATTCCTCCGTTGGACTGTGGAGGAAAGGGAACAAGAGGAGGAAGAACAAGAAGAATACAGATGAAAACATGTTTATGGGGAGAATAGATTCATAAAATACATGTCACACACAAGGTGGGAAATATTAATAAATGATTATATTACTGATATTCACTGCATGTACCTCACGGCTTACATGCCTGATAGTTAAAGAAACCTAATAAAGCATGATGCTCTACAATGCATCTGTTTCATTGTTAACCCTTTAAGAACGGATGTCGCTGAATGATGTCATTTGTCGTCATGATGCACTAATGCACAACCAGCGAGTAACTCGCCGGTGCTGCATTTCGGGAGTGTCTCAACCCTGTAGGGTCCGCATGATGCATGAATGCAGCACGGGCGAGTTACTCACCAGGACTTTATTCATACATCATGAAGACCAAGGGTATGATGCATCCGTTCTTAAAGGGTTAAGGTCCATCACATCACGTGATTTCATGACAGGATTGTAGATGGATAAAGACAGATAGGCCCTCTCCTAGCTCTGTCATCACCTTACCTCAACAAGCACTAAAGGGACAGAGCCTATAGGCTGTTCCTCAGAATCTTAAATTTTGAACTTTCCAGTAGATCTGTCATCAAAGGAAATGATAAGCCTCACATATACAAATGTAGAGGGAATTCGCTGTTTGTGGTATTTGAATATAACTGGACAGAACATCGACTTGGAGTTGACACTCAACCATTGTGCCACAGAGAGGGAATTGATACAACTTCAAGGTATGTGAGTGCATCTTACCCTTAGAAACAGTTCTTAAGGGGGGGGGGACTCCCAAACTTTAGGGGCTCCATCACTCGGGGAACAGGGGAACTGCGACTTTGATATATTCGCTTTCCAAAATCACCATGTCTGCAACAATGCCACAATACTCTAATAGTAATATCACCACATGTATCAACTAACCAATGACACATCCATATCAAAAAGACGTTTCCCATTGTGCCTGCTGCATATTAGAGGCATGAAAGATATGGAAATAGAGAAATCCCTACCAGTTGACCTGACATTGGGCTGCCCATGAAGCCTAACATTAAACTGTAACCAGAACCTTTTAATGGTAGTTGTACTGAACCTAGAATTGGAAATAAATAGAATGACACATATGCTGTATAAACTTGTGAATGGAGCATGATCGAGGAAGCTTGTTCCTCCAACTGCCACAGCTGTCACCACTGCATTGATATCTCACCACTTCATATTCCTTTGGCTCCTGAATTGACAAAGTTAAAGCTGGGCCGTGAGGGAAAAAGTTCAGTGTTTTCCATACGTAGACTAAAATAACAGTTCCACCAGAGGGCAGCAGTGTTTGAAAAGGGGACCATGAGCATTGTCCAGCTACAACATATTCACCCTATCTTGTGCCTGTAAGAGCTGAGCTCCCAGCTCTTAAGAGCCCTCCTGTGAATCAAAACTGAACTATGTCCAAAAGTGCTTTTGGCCTCACTTCAACCATGACGGTCAAGCTTTAAATGCCAGAGTTTAATACTAGGGTGGGTAGTAATTCCGCCGTCGCCTCCTCCCCCCCCCCCTTGAGTGCACTCCTTTGATTGTGCTTGTGTACACACTCCAGCTATTTAGAATCACAATGTTTTCAAATGATATCAAATGCTTTCTTAATATTAATTAATGCATACATGTGAATACCTCTAATTCAATATAACGTATAACCATGCATGATTAAGAGAAGAGAGCTTATTATAATCATTAATGTTTTCCTATAAGGGATATTCATATATAGCGTACCATGTATTATATCTTTTGGACAATAAACACAACTTCCATATCAGCATGAACGACTTTAAACTACAAAATGACAGAGACAGATGAATAATGTTACTGAGTAATGCGTACACCATTATAGGACTCACTTGCCCTTTTTATCAATTGTCATTCCTCATATAACTATGCCACGCATTTACCCTTTTGTTTCAAACCATACTGCTTCTGCTATGATCGCAGACGTATAAGTTATAGTACTTTTGACTGTAGAAGTAGAACATGACCTTTGAACAAAGTACATGAAGTAATAGTTTCAGGGTTGAGTTCTTTGTTTAAGTAGTCTGAATCAATATATGAGAGCTTGAGTATAAATATATTTAAAGTGGGACAGTATCCAAGCCGTTATAACTTCATTTGAAACAAATGTGGCACGATCTGCGGAAAGAGACCTTAGTGCAGGGTAAATGATGGTCCCTTTTCCCATATCGATGTAACATGGATTTCATGGTGCAAATAATGCCCCTGTTCATACAGGACTGCGGAAGAAAGGGAACAAGGAGAGGAAGAACAAGAAGAATACATAAAGTAACCTTATGGGTACTAGGCTGTTATGCATATGAAGTTGTAGATTAAATTGTTTATAGATGTTTTTTCCATATTTCCTGACAAGATATCCGAATTATTTGTCTAGCATATCATTTCCTATTTAGTAGGCCCTATACCTCATTGGAAAGCATGGGAATTCTTTTCTTTTTTTTAAATTCAAAGTTCCATGAAAATCTGCCTCACTGGTAATCATAAGCAAAATATTATTTTACCTACTATTTAAGCATTCCTCTTTTATAATTTTAATTGTGTTGAAGAAAAAAATCCTTAAACTCCCTAAGGGAGTGTCCTATTGGTTACAGGGGGTGGTGGGTTGTTGTGGGTTTTTTTTTTTGGGGGGGGGGGGGGATTTCCGACCCTCCTGAGGGTGTGTGTGTGAAAAATGCTAAACATCTCTTGAGGGGGCGTAAAAATTTAAGCCAGCGCGTTACTATAGTTAAAAGGGGGGGGGGGATTTTCGGCGAGGGGGGGGGGGGACACAAAACCTTGCACGCCCTCTTCAGGGGGCGGGAGACGTATACATTTTTCGAACCTCCGTGCAAAATCTCACCCCCTTGTAATTAATAAATGAACACTCCCTAAGGTACAATGGTTAGGCCCATAATTTCAACTATTTTGTGGACCCATATTTAGCCTACCCCACCTACTGCAATAGCCTAAGGGAGTGCTCATTGGGGGGGGTAAAAAATTTGGACCCCTTGACCGGGGGGGGGGGGAAATTTAGACCCCTTGACCGGGGGGGTCAAAAAACCTGTTTTGAGGGGAAAAGCCTGCGCATTACTATGCTGCAAAGGGGCGCGAATGCGCACGATTTTCGGCCTGCCAGGGGGGGGGGGGGTAAAAAAATTTCGACCCCTCTAGGGGGGGGGTGAAAAAATTTTGAAAAAATTTTGCACGCTCCGCGCGAAATCTCACCGCCCCCCCCCCCCCCTGTTGTTAAAGAATGAGCACTCCCTAGAGTAGAGGGCCCTATTATCGGCAGTTTAAGGTGAAATCTCCAACCATGTGTTTAATTTTTTCCCGTATATGTTATTAAATGACTTGTATATGGAAAATTGTAATTTTTGCTATTTTCCCCCTACATTGCGCCACCTTGCTTTGATTATTAAAGGATCTGTCATGACTTTTTGTAATTTATTTTTTGCTTATATTATTGGCACCTGTCTTCTATTATCGGCATCTCTAGCCCCCAAACCTGAATAAGACATAATTATTTCTATTTGGCTATTAATTTCACTGAAAACTGTCTAAGTTACAAAGAATACATATTTTATCACCATCTTCAGTATTCTCCATAAAGATCAGTCGAACAGCCTACCCCTCATACATTTGTTAGAATAGGTTTTATTTTTCTATGGGAAAAAAATCGTTTTAACGTATTCATTAATGATAGCAAAATGACAGGTTTTGTTTGAAAACGTATGTTCCCTTGAAAAAATAAGATACTTCAAAGTAATTCATAGGGAGGCTTAAGAAATGTAATTTTCTCACAGAATATTCATAATTACGTTTTTTCCCATTACTTGCCATGCTGTGGGTAGTCAATTTCTTTCTGGGTGCCGATAATAGGAGGAATAGGGTTGTTTTGGAGTGTATTATCGGTACCCCTACAATTTAGTAGGGTGGTAAAGATATATTAATTTTGGCTCTATTAAAGGGCGTTTCTTTAGAGTATGCCAAAATATATCATAGCATTTTTATATCAGATTTCGGTACATTTATGCACTTAAAATTGTTTACAAAATTTCCATTTTTTTAATTGCCCTGTTAAGGTCAGTATCTAGGTCATAAGACCATTGACCTTTATTTTCTAAGATAAAGATTAACCAACCTTAATTATGATAAAATATTAAATGGCTTTCTAGAGTTATCGGGGACAATATCAGGTACCATTTGGCCTTTGCTACACCTTAATAAATCAATTTCTCACTGGATTATGAGTTGAATGGTGTCAAAAATGACGATAATAGGCCCCTGCCGATGATAGGTCCCTTTACTCTAAATGAAAACCTCACCGTGGAGACCCATGGACTAAAAACTTTAAGTTATGGTCCAATATAAGGTGCAGATGCTCGCTATAGTGATGACACCAACTGGAAGGACGGGCCAAATACGCCGGCAAGACACCAACAGCCCGACCATGCAGTGGCGCGAACAAGTGTCACTCACCAAGCATAGTCGATATCCTTACAGTGTAGTGATGGGAGAGTGAAATTTGGCCCTCCATTATCGCCCACGAATACTTCCGGTGGCGCGAGCGACTGCACTTTTCAAAAGAAGCGAACCTGTTCAGACTTGTAAGAAACGTGGAAATCCCCTCTTCCAAGGTTTATTTTTGTACTCAGTGGCGGGCGAGAATATAAACAACGGTGAGACTTTCCGTTTGCTGTCAATTCGTAATGGGATTCGTTATACAAGCCTTGTAACAAGGGTCTGGTGCTGATGTCAGTGTTGCTGTCAAGTGTTGTTTGGGTGCCAGGTTTGGCACTCACTTTGGGCTTGGCCACTTTCGCTCAGCTGCTCTCAGACATACTGTGACACTGACAGTGTAAGAGTGGCTGCTGTTGTCTATTCTGTGTTGTAAGGCAAAGTTACTGTACATCGAGTGGACGATTCGCTCTACCGTAAAACCTTGCGTATAAGCCTAACTCGCGTATAAGCCGCACCCCCAGTTAAGGCCGATCCTAGGCCTATAAGGTGTCACGGTACTAAGGGAGTGCTCATTTTTTAACAACAGGGGGGGGGGGGTGGTGGATTTGGGGGGGGGGGTAAAAAATTTGGACCCCTTGACCGGGGGGGGGGGGGTAAAAAATTTAGACCCCTCTTGGGGGGGGGGGGTGAAAAAAATTCAACCTGTTTTGAGGGAAAAAGCCCGCGCGTTACTATGCTACAAAGGGGCGCGAACGCGGGCGATTTTCGGCCTTCCGGGGGGGGGGGGGTAAAAAATTTCGACCCCTCTAGCGGGAGGGGGTGAAAAAATTTCGCACGCTCCGCGCGAAATCTCACCACCCCCCCCCTGTTGTTAAAAAATGAGCACTCCCTAATCCGCCCAGGAAACCTAGGACAGCCAAATAGTCCCTACTAAAAACGGAATTCTAGTGGATATAATCAGTGCTCGGAGACCTTATTTTTGACTGGGAGTAATAATAGGCATACCAGAAGATGGGCAATGCTTGGTTTAAAAAAAGTTTTAAAAAGTTTTTGGTATCCATGGTAACCAAGGGGTCACGCTTTGAGGTCAAAGTCAAGGTCACAGGTCGGTGCGGCACTTGAAAAATTGATCATATTCAGACTATGCTTTTTCCATGGCAACTAGCGCAAAATCTAATCTGACTCCCCTAATGACGGACATTTTTAAAAGATGGGAAATGACATCAGCTTTTGTTTAAGGCGTCATTTATGAACGCCATCAAATTTTGAACCACATTTGGAGCCACTTGATAGTGAAAAAGAGGAAAATATTAGAACATCACTGTGCCAATTAGTACCGTGACACCATAAGCCGCACTGCCACTGGCGATCTGAATGTGCCTATTTTAGTACTGTATCATAGACATTGTGGCAAAAACGTGTATAAGCCGCACCCCGACCCTGAGCCGATCCTATAAATAGACAGCTGCACGCTAAATGCAAATGGTTATTGCATGAGTGGTCCTTGGGCCGTATTGCACGATGGCCGTAGCCTTACGCCGTAGGCGTAGGCCGAGTGCAATACGGCCCAAGGACCACGAGTGCAATAACCATGGAAGAGGGCACTTTTAAGTGACGCTCTGTATTTATTTCAGGGTATATCGATGTGAAATAGATATGAAGTCTATGTTTCTTTACTTCCACGATGTTTCTTTACTTCTGCGGTGTTTGTTTACGTCCGTGGTGCTGCCATTTTGAATTCCGCGCAGGTCACGTGACCCTCAGTAGCCTAGCAACTCCACGGCGACCCCTGGCGATCCCTGGGAGCGTGAAATACGGGCAGAGCGTGAAATATGCCCGAGGGTTATTTCACGAGCGTGAAATATGCCCGAGGGTTATTTCACGCTTTACTTGCATACGGCCATCCCATTGCCTTAGCATCTATAGGCCGTATTCACCATGAAATAGGCTATAACGTAGATCTATAAGCCGCACTGCAGATCTGATTCGCGTACTAGCCGCGGCTTATACGCGAGATCTTACGGTTCTGTAAATTCGACCTAGATAATTCGCCATAGGCATAGCCCTATCTCTCCTCGATGAATCGCCCTACCCCTCGGACTCGGCAGCAAAAGGATGATTCTCGCCATTTGAATTTCTCAACGGGTGATCCCAGGGAGGACCCAAAACACTGAACTCCAAGTCACTTGGACCCCTCGATATTAGTTTTGACTTGACTCGAGGGGGAAGTGGCAATGAGAATTGGTCCATCCCTTTTTAGCGAAAACACCTGCATGTTACGGGATGTTACTTTAGACGGTCTATACTAGATATAGCTCAAACTTCAAAGGGTTAGCCGCTGTACATTTTACACCCTCTTGAGGGGGTGGGGGGTGCTGGAAAAAAAAATTGGACCCCTCTCGCGGGGGAGGACTGGAAAAATGTTGGCGCACCTGTGTGAAATTCTACCGCCCCCCCTCCTGTTAAGTGTTATCAATAAATGACCACTCCCCAATAGGGACTGATCATTTAATAACCATGTGGATCATCAGGATGGGGGAAGGGAATTTTGACCCCTCAGTGTTGCCGAAAACTTTTTTTGCACACAGGCCAATTTGGCCTGTGTCGCGAGATCTTACATGGGCCATTCACCCTCTACACAGGCCACATCGGACCTCTTTCATAGAAATGAATACAGATCATAATAATTCCTTAATAACAGCTTACAAAATTGGTTTCAAAATGCTTAAATGCACTGAAAAAAATGCTTATAAGTTAGATGTACCTAACTCAGCTTCTAATAGGAATATTTGAAAAATTCTTTCACTGTTGGAAAGCTGAAATCATGGCCGGCCATTGTGGCCGATGTCTGATGGCCTCACATCGGCCATAACGATTCTACATCGGCAAAAGCCGATGTGCCGATGTCATTTCGGCAACACTGACCCCTTGGGCTTGACTGACGGTGCAGGTTAAACATTAGACACGAGTTTTGCGATTGAATCTTGACTTAAAACTCTTTGTTCATCGATCCTGTTTTATCTATCACTTGTTACCGGTACATACGATACTGTGCTAACTGCTTATACTATTGCTGGTACTAATTACGGTAATTATAAAATGAAATAGCACCTCATTGAAATACGGACCACTTCCAAATTCCTTGTTATATCTTAGAGACTTATTTCACTTGTGCTCTTTTCCAGCTGCACCTGTCTGGGTGGTGTCTGTATGTACAGACTGGGGGGTCCCGCCCCAACACTGGCAACCGTGCCCTCACCTAAACGTTGACGCCACCTCAGCATCATGTCGTGGAAGACGTTCACGCCCCCAGTGAGGATGCCCAACGGCCATGGCGTACAGACCAATATACCCGGTAAGTCTGAGTCACTCTGAGCTTCTATCTAATTTTAAGGCTTTACTGTGGGTTGCTATAAACTTCATGTCGATACTATTTAATAGTGCTGTGTATTAAGTGTACAGTGAAAGACTGCCAGTGTTGCCGAAATGAGTTCGGCACATAGATCTGCTTTTGACGATGTAGAATCGTAATTGGGCATTCTCCAGCTTTAAGTCGCTACTTGATTATTGAAGTCGTGAAAATGGTTAGAAACTGAAGAAAAGTAGGGGTATATGGAAAAAGTGAAATGTTGTATGGATGAACTGAAAAGGAAATCGTTTTCGAGGTAGTAACCCATCTAGTAGGGACTTGCATAAAATCCACAAACTTCAATGATATAGCTGACCTTAGCGACTTATACTTTTTTTTACCTACTAGCGACTTATTCTTTTTAACCTTATACTTCAACTTATATACAGAACTTTCTTTGTTACTGGACATCGATTCTCTGTCTCTTTGTAGCTCTATAGTGATCGATGCCCAGTTTTATACTTCAGACCAGTGGCTCATTTTGGCTGTTTTTCGCCTCACAGATTGCTCCTAGCGCAAAATCCTGACTAGGTGTCAATATATTCTCTATGCCAATGTGTAATATGAGGGTAGAAAACAGTGGAACCTCAGTTAGAAAAAATCCTACTGAACAGTTTTTGAGAAAATTAGGGTTTTGTTGCCCTTTTTTGCTGTTTTTAGTACATTTCCTACATAACCCGTGAACGTCAGCATTTCTCAATTTTCAGGTATTTAGAATTAGAATTTGACATTTTTTTATTCGCAGTAGGATTCCTGAATACCGAGCCATTCTAGAAAAGCTATTCTTTGGAAAAAATACTTAGTATTTCTTGATGATTTTCGTTGCACAAATTTAGGTTGTAATATAAAAACTGCATTGTCATCCAATCAAAGTGTTTATGCACTGTTGATGGTCACCCCCTCCCACCCTCTTCACTGTGCATTGAAGGAGAACAGGCAGGGGAGGTACACGTGTCTGTATATAGCTGTTGACCTGGGTGCTGGGTGCATTTTTAATTTATGGGGTGCCAACTGTTCATGAAAGAAAATTCAAATAGATTTTTTTTTTTTTAGTATCAGATTAATGCAACTACAAGTCGTGATAGCACTTAAAGCATTCTATTTGCATTAATATGAATGGTGGCCACCTTATGGGGTGCCAAATATTCATGAAAGAAAAATTGATAAGAATTTGTTTTTTATTAGCATTAAATTGATGCAACTACAATTCGAGATTGCATTTCAAGCATCGGGGCATTCAATGAATGGTAGTCATCTTAAATATATGGGGTGCCAACTGTTCATAAATAAAAAAAAGAATAGAATTAGTTTTTTTATTAGTATCAGATTAATGCAACTACAATTTGTGATTGCACTTAAAGCATTGTGGCATGCAATGACTGGTAGTCACCTTGAATGTATGGGGTGCCAACTGTTCATGAAAGAAAAAAAAGAAAGTTTTTTTTTTAAGAATCAAATTAATGCAACAGCAACTCAAGATTGCATTTAAGCATTATGGCATTCAATGATTGGTGGCCATCTTGAACCTATGGGGTGCCAACTCTTCATGAAAAAAACAACTAAATTGGATGTTTTTAACAGTTTAAAATTAATGCAACTACATTTCAAGATTGCATTTAAAGCATTGTGGCATTCAATGAATGGTGGCCATCCTAAACCTATGGGGTGCCAACTGTGTTTGAAAAAGGTATCAAATAGAAATGTTCTTATATAGATATCAAATTAATGCAACTACAATTCTTCATTGCACTGAAAGCATTGTGGCATTTAGTAAATGGTAGCCATCTTGAATGGGTTGAATGAAGGAAAAATCAAATAGGATTTGTTTTTTTGATAGTATCAAATTAATGCAACTACAAGTCAAGATTGCATTTCAAGCATCGGGACATTCAATAAGTGATAGCCATCTTGAATCTATGGGATGCCAACTGTTCATGAAAGAAAAATAGAATAGATTTTTTTTATTACAGTGAAATCTCGTTATAAGGAGGACGGTTATAAGGAGCAGACGGTTATAAGGAGCACATTTGCTCTGCCAAAACCTTTTCTATACTTTTCTATAGTAAAAAAACACCATTAGAACGAGCATTTCTAGCCAAAAATCGTTTATAAGGAGCAAATATTTTCAAGATGGTATCTCATTTATTGTTGAAATAAGATGTGATACTGTGTTTACTAGCCTTTTCAGGACTTCTGTTGCAAGGGGGGGGCAGGGGGGGGGGGGGCTTTGTCAGGACTTCCCCTGTGATGTGGGCGGCCCACAAGGGTGTAGGTACGGACCTGTGGGGGGGGGGCAGGGAGAGGCGGGGGCTTTGTCAGGACTTCTCCTGTGATATGAGCGGCCTACAAGGGTGTAGGTGCGGACCTGTGAGGGGGGGGCAGGGGGAGGCGGGGGCTTTGTCAGGACTTCCCCTGTGATGTGGGCGGCATACAAGGGTGTAGGTATGGACCTGTGAGGGGGGGCAGGGGGAGGTGGGGGCTTTGTCAGGACTTCCCCTGTGATGTGGGAGGCGACTTTCCGACCTAAGGGGGAACCCCTCTGCACCCCCACAAGAGGAGGGGGGGGGGGGGGTCTAGGCTTTGTACTGACCAAAATCCGGGTTCCCACGTGTCATGGAAAGTCATAGAATGTCATGGAATTTGAAAGTTGTCATGGAAAGTCATGGAATGACATGGACTTTTGTTAGAATTTGTTTGTGTGTCATGGAATGTCATGGAAAATGAAAATAATAGAATTAATATTACAAAATCTCTGAGAATGTACCATTTGCTTTCTAGATTTTAGACATTTTCTCCAAGGACTAACCTCACAAGAATGTAATAAATGTCATGGAAAATTGAGATATTTATCATGGAATGTCATGGAAAATTCATGGCATTTCAATCTGAATCTTTTTGTGGGAACCCTGCAAAATCGGTTACAAGGAAGGTTGGTTACAACGAGCAAATTTCCCATGCCAAAAGGTGCTCCTTATAACGAGATTTTACTGTAGTATCAAACTACTGCAACTGCAATTCGAGATTACATTGAAAGCATGGTGGCATTCAATCAATGGTTGCAATCTTGAATTTCGAAATGAACATACACACAGACATATAGGCATGAACATGGTGTTCTCCTTCATATAGATATTCATGGATTTCTACTTCTAATAAATATAGCTTTCTGTTACATGGATGTCGATGTCCAGTTTTAGATATATATCCATATAGTGCATTGGAGTGCTATAATGTTGGACTGCTGTATATTTCTATTTATCAATATGAATAAGCCTGCATCACCTACCTTCTTTTTCCAAAAAAAAGGCCAAGCCCCCCTCCCTAGTGGCTTCCAACCCAAACATGAGGCTTATTCTATTATAAAAGGCCTACAGAATAAGCCCCACTTCTAGGGGGTTCTACAAGCGGGGTTGGGGTATACAGAATAAGCCTTAGCGACCTAAACTTTTTTACCTACTAGCGACCTATTCTTTCTAAGCCCCTTATATTATACACAACTTTCTTTGTTCTATATGAAATGAATAATCCTGCGTCACCTACCTTCTTACCCCCCAAAAAAAGCCAAGCCCCAGTTTTCTTTCTAATAGCTCCCCTTAAGGGAAACCCTTACCCCCGGGGTTATATTCCCCTTGGATGTTTTTAGCTTCTTTTCTATTTGCTCTATATATTACTCCAGCTTTAAGTCGCTAAGGGGTGGAGTCGCTGTCTACAGAATAAGCCTCATACTTCTGGAGGGTAATACAAGGCGGGGGGGGGGGGGGTATACAGAATAAGCCTCATATCTCTAGGGGTATCAGCGACCTAAGCTGTTTCACCTACTAGCGACCTATTCTTTCTAACCTTATATTATATAGTCATGTACAGCTCTTTCTTTGTTTTATATAATATGAATAATCCTGCGTCACCTACCTTCTTTCCCCCCCAAAAAGCCAAGCCCCAGTTTTTTTCTAATAGTTCCCCTTAAGGGGAACCCTTTCCCCCGGGGTTATATTCCCCTTGGATGTTTCTAGCTTCTATTTTATAGAATTGCTCTATATATTACTCCAGCTTTAAGTCGCTAAGGGGTGGAGTCGCTGTCTAAAGTATTCACTGGATAGTGTCAATCTATATATTACTCCAGCTTTAAGTCGCTAAGGGGTGGAGTCGCTGTCTAAAGTATTCACTGGATAGTGTCAATCTAAACCTCTATATATTACTCCAGCTTTAAGTCGCTAAGGGGTGGAGTCGCTGTCTAAAGTATTCACTGGATAGTGTCAATCTAAACCTCTATATTACTCCAGCTTTAAGTCGCTAAGCGATGGAGTCGCTGTCTAAAGTATTCACTAGATAGTGTCAAGCTAAACCTCTATATAGCTATGCACCTTTATTTTAATGTTTTTTCCGTTTACTACACACAAGATCCTGGTTTTACATAGCGACCTAAAGCTGGATTACGCCCGTAATTGCCGATGTAAGGCCATCAGACATGATCATAGCTTTCCGACAATGAAAGAATTTTTCAAATATTCATATTAGAAACTGAGTTAGGTCCATCCAACTTATACTGTAAAACCTCGCGTTAAAGCCGTGGCTATTACGCGACTCAGATTGCTAGTGCGGCTTATAGGATACGTCCAAACTCAGGGTGCCGCTTATACGCGAGTTTTTCCTAAGTATAATTTCCAAAATCACCATAGCTGACTACTGGGCCGGGGGGGGGGGGGGTAAGTTCCCCAAAGCTGAGTGTGCAGGGTCAATTCGCACCTTGGCTTACGCCTTAGACAATGCAGCTCAAATTAAAGCTCATGCTGTCAGTAATGCAATCAGCTAGGAATAACTTGCATTAAAAGACAATTTAGGGATCAATAAACATTGAAGTACCAAAATGTGAAAATCGATCTCGAAAAGTCTAAATTTCCCTATATATTTCGGCCTAAAGTTTAAAAGAAAAATTTAATTTAAAAAAAAACGCCCTTGTCACATTTTTCACTCTTTGGTGATGAGAAACTTTTTTTTTTGAGTGGCCTTATGGAAACAACGGGTTCTTCACTCTCTTGGTCCTGATGTATCCATCTAAGCTTTGGGTCGGAGGCGGGCTAACAGTCTCCTCCATGTTAAGTGGTCATGGATATCCCTGAAAACAATTTTCAATGTTTTCCACTCTTTAGATAAATAAACACACCAAATATAGGTTTACAAGTGTTTTTGGACCCTGGTTACCATGGTGAGGTGCGTCCCTTACTACGGGCTCCCCGAACCTCACTCTCCAACCATATTCTCTCGGGTGGGGGGGGGGGGCGATTGGGAAGTCTAAGCTTGATTATCTCTCTTATTTGAATGATTTATTATGTTATATTCATAGGGGAGTATTAAATGTGTATTTACAGTCGAATTCTGGTGTATTTGGTCCTGATTCTTTGATAAATACGTTATTTTTATGCCTTTTGGATTCTGCAAAACATGGACTTTTGTTGGATTTTCTGTCTCTTGTACGAGAGTAGGCTAATATGTACAATATATCATTTTTATTTAAATACAAATAGATTCTGAGAATTACTTTGATAAGTAGAATAGTTGTTTGATAAGAGCTCCTCTAACAATTAAGTGAGGTGCATTTGAAGAAATAATCGAGTTAGCTTTGGATAAAATACATTTTCTCATCTAGCCTCTTTTGGTTTATCTGTTCCTGTCAAGCACCTCAAGTCTGATTCAATGGTGTGGGTACCAGCGACGAAATATTGCCGTTTTATATATAGGGGAATGGCATTAGGAGGCGTTTTACATAGAGTCCCAGTTCAGTATGGCTCCCTCTCACCAGGTGGTACTAACAACAGTCCTGTATTGCTATGCTGAGCCTAGGGAAGGTGAGGGAGCAATCTGTGAAGAGTCATCTCTGCGCACCTCAAGCCCCGGCCACACTAGCGTTTTTTCAACCGACTCAGTTCAACTCAACCAGACAGTCGGAGCAAAATAACTTGGCCGGTCTGATAGAGTTGTGCATGCCAAACTCTTCCGACGGTCTGGTCGGGTTGAGTCGGATCTAGGTCGGACCACATTGGGTTGGGTGAAAAAACATGGTGTGGCAGGGGCTTCAGTCACCCGGGGGCAGTCCTCACTCTCAAGCAGATATTTGGCCCTGACTGGGAGTGGCGGCCATTAGTCCAGAGATGTAAGTGGTCAGGGATTTCCCTGAAAATAGGGATTTCAAAGATTATTCCACTGTTAAAATATACTCTGAAAATAGCGGTTTAAGAGTAATTGAGTCCATTTTCAGGGATTTTATCGATACCTGACTTGCATCTCTGCATTACAATAGTATTCATCTATATTACAATAGTTAGTACACTTGCCTATACCACAAAATAAAGGGGTATCTCTTTTTAGGGTTGAAATTTGGCAACATAGTTAAATCTGTCCAAAAAAATTTGCCGATTCCAAATTTTGATGTTGCCAAATTTGCAATTCATCCGTAGGGGGTGAAACAGGCCAAAATCCAAGATGGCCGCCAAATAATCTAAAATCCATCTCCCATAACATCAATATTGCCTCTAGAAAGTTTTAAACCTTACCTATCCCCCCTAAATTGAGGCCTGGGAATCCGTTGGTGTTATTGGTTTGTTGCTAGGTTAAGCGGTTGCCTAGCAACAGCCATTCTAAATAGCAATTTCCTTAGCAACGCAGGTTTTGGGGGTACCTACCTCCAAATAATGATGCCTACCCCCGATAAATAGGTGGCTGGGACTTCAACAGTGTTATTCTTTATTTGCTTAGGCCAGTGGTTGCTTAGTAATGTCCATTCTAGCTGGTTATTTGCCTAGCAACAGAGGTTTCAGAGGTATATAGCTCAATTTTGATGAAACATGACCCACTTAAATTGACAACTGGCACTTTAGTAGTCTCATTCACTTGTTGCTAAGACCCTACCTACCCCTACCTACACCCTAAATCAAGGGCTGGGAATCCATTGGTGTCATTTGTTGTTGCTAGGTTGAGCAGTTGTCTAGCAACAGCCATTCTTAATTTTGATTCACTGCCTGGGAACAGCAGGTGCCCTTAGGATGGTATCCAGGGTCCCCACAAAAATCTCAGATTGAAATTCCATGACATTTCCATGACATTTCCATGACATTCCATGACAAAAAATCTCAATTTTCCATGACATTTTATTACATTCTTGTGGGAGGTTAGGGGCATTCATCTGAGGCCATGCCTGCACACTTGCCTCACTAGGCGAGAATTTGGAAGATCACTGTAAAGCTGAAAATTCTATCCTAGTATAATAAACAAATGATGAACTTGACTTGACTTGACTTATCCACCAGTGGAAAGGTCTCACTGAGGGTAATCCCACAGAAAACTGAGAGTCAGTTCTGGTCAGAAGTGAATACTGCAGGGGCATTGAATGGTCCATAATTAAGTTGGAAATGATGCCAATATTATGAAAACTTGTACACATGCTGCTGAATGTCTGCCAATTTCAATCAAATACAGACCAGTGCTGAAATTTTTCTGTGGTCAGTAGCTAATTTTGGTTGGAAAGATGTATCTTTTAGGTCAAGGGTGATTTTCAGAAGTTGTAAATGTCCTGGTAGCTGTTATTGTGTTTTCCGCTATATTAAAATATATAGTAAAATGATTTCCTTCGCTGAGACCTGGAAATCGGAGAGTGAGCGCCAATGATAGGTGAATTGAAGCACAGAGATACGATTCAACCCCACGGGTGGAGACATCTATCGTCTATATCTAATTCTTGCAATAGATTGGGTGAAAGGGTGGAGGGCGCTCCACAAATACAAGTCTAATAATTCATTGAAAGTATGTACAATGTGAATAAGGTTACGGGGTTTTAGGGTATTTATTTTAAAAGTGAGATTCTTGAATTTTCACTAGGTACCAATTTATTTCTTTTTGCTAAAACGATCAGAAAAGGGAGAAAACGCTTAGAAAAGAATTGTTGAATAAAAAAAGAAATCGACCTACCGATTCTATGTGTTTTTTTTGGCCATGTTACATGAACACATGGACGTATAATACGAGTATACCCTTCCAACCTTTTAGCACCATGGATGCATTATTTATTTAACCAAAAAAACTGTTATTCAGCTCTGGTCTCATGCAAGCTGCAAACATGATGTGGATGGAAGGGTATTCCAGCACCATCTCAATGACTTAGCAGGTAGGCGTCAGTCAACGCGCACACACATCCCATACACAGCAAACACTGCACCTCTCACTAGGCTTTTCAGTGGCCACAAATTTGGTCCAGACTGCCAGCAGAACCCTCATAACAGAGGTTTGATCCTCAGATTAGAACCCTATCAAGTTCTATCTAATCTGGGTTTGTTCGCATGTAAGCTCTATATTTGTTCAATATAGTTTATTCAGACCAGTTGGCTGTAAGTGTACAGTGCACTTCGTTTTGGTATGTTTTAGTACATGTAATATATGCCTAATAGAACCAAATTTACAATTCATTTTCACTTCAAATCGCACCAGATTACACTATTTCACCTGATTTTTTTTTCAGATTCTCCAATCCCTTGTATCCCTACATTTGATATCACCAGTTACCCTCGTTTCAGCCAGCTCTCCCTTTCCTGTCCCCTCCCCTGGTCTCTCTTGCTTTGATAGCAGTGGGGGCTGGGCATATACAAATTTAGAAGAATGCACCTCTTACTTCAATGTTTTTTGTTTTTTTTTCAAATTTTCGTCAATGGATAATCAATGGATTGCCTGCCAGAATACACCATTTCAAATTTAGACTTTCATAAAAAAGAAACACTAGATATTCACCTCCAGAAATGTCTCAGCCCCAATGGTAGAGGATGGATGTATTACACACTGGACCAAAGGGGTATCTCAAATGCAGTACTTGCAGCTTTAGATGAGAACACAGTCTTAACACAGCTGAGGTTGACATAGCTCACGGCCTCAGTGAACATGGCGGGCTTGAGATTCTAGCTATTTCACTGAATCTTAGAACCCCCAGAGATTGTGTACTTACCATTACATTTAGTAAGTTGACCTTCCTCCACCCCAACACAAACACATATATAAAGTAATGGTTATAGGAAAGGCAGGTATCAAACTGGTGAATATGTGGTAGTATCGGTTGGCATGCTTCAATGGTAGGAATTCGCTGCTTTAACATCTGAAGTTGAAGATATTTCTTCATGGTTGGTCAAAAAGGGAATTTTATCATGTACAACAAGAGACAGTAGATAAACGTTAAAGGTTAAAATGTATCATTATCCATGTATGTTGACTGGATCTTTGGCTTGATTCATGACATAGGTTCTCGTTCATCATCGTATATTCTGATTATAACCGGTGCCGAATATTTGCTTTTATTAGAGCCATATGATACCTGCTTAATAATAACATGAAGTTGAAACTGTGCTTTCATTCGATATTGTATTTTTTTTTCCAGGACTCGGGTCTTCAGGTCCCCAGGAGTTTGGGACACCTCGTCCTTCTAATCTAAAGGTTAAGGTCATCCATAAGGAGAAGCTATCCACGCTCCAACATAGCCCTAGCCACCAAGGTAGGAATCCAGTTTGATACATTCTATGATACATTCTGTGATACTTACCAGCACTGTTACATGTATCACGTAAAATGGTGGAAAATGTGTTTTCCATATCTGCAAACTCCTGTCAGTTTCTTTATCATATCCACCAGTATCACTCTTGCGATTTGTCCAGATTCAGCAAAATGAATTTATTATCACTATCAAACACTGACACTATGAAAGGTCTTACATGGTTTAAATTTTGCACTTAGGGTATGAGTCAACTTGAAAAAGCACCCGGATGGACCAGGATTTAACTTTTCTTCTTTTCTTCTTAAAAAAAAGAAGAAGATAAAACTCCCTCGACTCCCCCTTCTACTGTCCCTACATATAAATGTCCAGTTTTTCCATTGTTCAGAATTTTCACAGGTACACCTCTATGATCTTGTATGCAAATGTTGGCAAAATAAGTTCCATTTACCATTATGCAGGCTATTTTAAAGCCATGTGTGTTTTTCCTTCTGCTTGTTAGGGAAGGAGTTTCCAAGTGAGAGCACTGGTGCCTGTGCCTTGTATGTGGGTACCTATGTGTGCCTAACCACTTGCTAAACACTTGTCCTAATCGGTTTACCCACAAGATACCCTTTCCAGTCGAGTACATTTAATAGGCAGTCTCAACTCATTACTCTGCTCAATGATCAGCAATACAGCATGCTCCATTGATGATAAATTAATAAGTTGTAGACTGGATTGGCTCGGCAGACCAGTTGGCCGTGCCTGCGGGACAGATTACATGTTACATACGGTGCGGAGAAAGCCGCGTCAATATTGAATGCTTTCCGGGCACTGACGGATTAGACTTAGACCAAAATCAGAGCAGCCAAGTCCAAACATCCAGGGTTTCTTTTCCCACATGGCGTAAGAGTAAATCCGTGTGATCAAAGAGCATGCCTAATTGTGGCTCTCAATCACATAAGTGACCCTAAAGGCCTGTGAATACCTTTGTATATTCCTAGATACACAGAAGGATTAAATCCAGCACATGTATGTAAAAATACAGTACATAACTCTGTCAGAAATCAGCTAATTTACTTCATTTACCATCATTTACTATGAATACTACATCGGCAATATGGGACAATCGCCAATTATCAAAATTATTTCGGTGCTTCTAGATGTATTCCATTCTAAAATCCATATTTGCTTCATCGCTGAAGGAAAAATATATCAAATGCTTCCTCCTAGGCTCGGCCATACTCTAAGCATGGCCTACTCCCTAATGCCATTAGAAGTTCACATTAGAATTGGGAATACTTTGCCTCTGAGCACACCTACAATTAGGGTACTAACCCAACACACGTGATCCTATGACCCTGGAACATCAAAGACCCGTGGTTTTGCTGAGTTGGATCCCCCGCGGCTTAACCCCTTTGAATGCTGGCAAACAGGGGCAGCACTGCTAATTGCTGTTGGTACTACTCTTCAAGCCATTACCTCGTCAGAGACCCAGCAGTGAAAGGCTGGCCTTTTGTGGCCTTTCTAACTAGTTTAGGGAACAGCTTTGGGAGGGACAAGAAAAGAGCCACACGGCAGGGGCCCTAGGCCTGCCTGGTATGTGGTAGGGAGCGTGTATACATGTTGTAGTGTAACTGTTTAGCAGTTACAAAGACGCTGGCCATGGAAACTGCCGATTTGGGGACTTTCCTGTGCTTGGTCTTGTATGCTCTGCCATTACAGCTACCTCATAGTGTGGTTGAACTTGGAGCATGAGGAGGGATGGGCTCACACTGGTTGCTGCCGCCATGCTCACCCCTGTATAATTATTTGCTGTGGATGGATAGTTTTCCATAAAAACTTGCATCCCAGTCATTTTCCATGGGTTGGTCGCAGCTTGTAACCACCCCCTGGAGGAAAGATTTTCTGCCCAAAACTAGTCTCAGCTTGCGCCCCAGCGATACACACATTTTTATAAGGGGTACAATGACTCAAACACATGAAAATTTGATTGCAATATATTGGTAATAAAACCATATTAAAATTATATACATGTATAACGTAACAGGTATACAGACATTTGTTTTATATGTGTTGGTGTAGACCACTCCCAATATGCTTATTGGAAAGGTATCCCCATGCCCATTACTCTAAGGGCAGGGTAATCTCTATACTGTGAAAGTACTTATACTCACGGGCATACATTTTCGCAGAGGTTGCACAATGAAAAGACTAATTCGAGGGTATTTATTCCATACTGAAGCATACAAGAATTTCACGTATTTTCAATGTCCGCAAATATAGCAAAAATCTATACCCAGCGAAATAAAGTATGACGCGTATACAATAATGCCTTACACCACAGTGAGCCTCCTCTCGTCCAACATCAGTCTAACATGGGTGACACTGCATTAACACTAGTAATTCCAAAGTGTGCTAAAGCAAGGCTGCACCCTGACCAAATACTCTACGGAATCCCCCTCTTGGGTTGCCTTGTTATCATTAGACTTAGATGCACATTAGCAAGTCACTCATTAGAAGTCAGTAGTGCGGGTAGAGCCTAGAGGGGGTGGCGGCTCTTTGTTTTATATGCACATAACTGTGGGTGTGCATTGACACCTTGTACCAGAGAGACCAGCTCTGATCCTCCTAGCTTAATACCATCCCCGTCAAGCTGTACCCTATACCCATATGTTAACCCTAATAGGACTGGATAGTGCTTTAATCTGATAGACTCTTTCATCGTGATGATGCATGAATCCAGCCCTAGTGGGTTTACATATTTCTGCATCATGCCTGATGCTTGAATGCGGCCCTGGATATAAACATTTCCACCAGCACACATTGAATCACATAACCCAATTATAGAGGTATGAGAAAAAAAAGGGGGGGTCTTAAAAATGGCCGAATTTTACCTGACATGCTTTCAGAATAACCTCATACATGTATTAACGGTCAAGGATTAAATTGAACCATTTCATTCTATTTCCAACGAGCAAACCAACAAACTACATTGTCATTAAATGGTCAAGCTCTGTTAGAGATCCAGCACAAAACTTTTGCAATCCCTCATTCCTGGGCTTGAGACCAGTTCATGTCAGGGACCCAGGTGTGAGGGGAGGGAGGGGCGTTAATCTGTGGCCAGTCTCGGAGGGATTAGTCCAGTTTAGGATCTCTGTCTTAGCCGGCTTACCAACCCGTTAAGCCCCGTGTTAAGGCAAAGGGGGTCCCAGTATGTATAGGGTGGTGCCAAATGGGAGGTCGTTCTGGGCTGCAAATTTATGTGACTTTACTCTTTAGAGGGAGCTGGGTTACTGGGTTGTTTTTTTGCCATATTGACATATCTACTATATGTTGTAGTACTGCAAATATACCTAACAATGTTTGCAGACGGTGCTTTAAATGGGAGTAAAACCGTGTAATAGTGTACATATATGTCCATCCGAGGCATATGTTTTGAGTATCATTCATTTTCTTAATTCAAAAATTTGCATTTAAAAATAAAGCTTGAAAATTAAGAAGAAGAAAAAACAACTTGAAATAGACTTCAAATATTGGGCAATTAGTGCCCCCCAAAAAAATCAACAACTCAATGTTGGCTTAGAGAGAGATCACACGAAAGATCAACCGACTTATCTAGAGCTGTACTGGAATTATTACCCAAATAGCTCTCCACAGGTTTTGGCTGCGCTTTAGAAACCCTGTTGCGCTCCCAGTCGGCCATCGATTGTGACGATCATAAGGGAAACAAAGCTTGCCTGATTATTGGCCGGCGACGGAGTCCCCGGCCATGGTTAATGAGTTCACTTTTCCGTAAGGTTTCAACAGGAATTGCGCGTCCATAGGATTAGCATTGGCTCGTTTGCTTTTTGCACCCTACATGCATATGCTCTCTAGTCCCCAACCCCTCAGCACTGCACTCCGCCAGAGTGATTGTAACCCTGCGTCGTCCGCGCGTTCCTCTTACGCATTACACCTTACCTGCAAACAGCCTATATGTTGATCACACGTCACCCAGAATGCACTGCTCATTCCGGTCTACTGACCTTTCAATAGGCACCTCACTCAGGTAGGTGAGAGCATAACCTCCCCCCCCCCCCCCGCCTTGTACACAGTATTGCTTTCCGTGGCGGCGTGTGATGGTGAGGGTGAGCATGTTGTTCACACCCCACATTCCGGTCTACTGAGCTTTCAATGGTACAATGTTTTTCACACGCCCCCCCCCCCCCTCCACACCCACACACACATCCCTCTCTAGTCACCCACCCCGCAGCACTGCACTCCGTACTCCGCTGAAGCCTGATCAGAACCCTGCGTTGTCGGCTTGACCCCCCCCCCCCCCCACGCCCTCCACACACACACTGCAGCGGCCACACACTGCCAACACTGCCCGGGGACCCGTCGTCCTCAGCTTTCTGAGAGCTCCGTGGCCAAGGTCTGTTGCTCACACCCTTACCTCACACTGCCACAATTGTATCCTTTCCACACCTTTAGTTGTAGCACGTTGGTCCTCTTCTAATATCCCCTCACACTCTATGGGGCTGGCCACGGCAAGAAGTACTGCGTACAGGGCGGGTGGGAGGAATATCAGCTTTCTGAGAGCTGCCTGTCCATGTTGTGTTGGTCACACGTTATTTTGCTCGCCTACCCACTACTAACATATATGTAGCACTGTGTGGAGTGCCGGTTGAGGTAAGTATTGAGCCTTCAAGGTCCACATAATGTATTAATATGCTGTATTCCATGATACATGAATGCAACCCTGCTGCATCATTATTTCTTTGAAACAAACCCTTTTAGAACAGCATGTGAACGGCGATGTATTTGTGCATCATGACCTCTCCGCATTAACCCTTTAAGGACGGCATGGCGCGCCAGGTGAACAGCGATGCATTTGAGCATCATGACCTCTTCGCATTAACCCTTTAAGGACGGCATGGGGCGCCAGGTGAACGGCGATGCATTTGTGCATCATGACCTCTCCGCATTAACCCTTTAAGCACGGCATGGCGCGCCAGGTGAACAGCGATGCATTTGTGCATCATGACCTCTCCGCATTGACCCTTTGAGGATGGCATGACGTGCCAGGTGAACGGCGATGCATTTGTGCATCATGACCTCTCTGCATTAACCCATTAAGGACAGCATGGTGCTCCAGGTGAACCGTGATGCATTCATGCATCATGGCCTCTCCACACTAACCCTTTAAGGACAGCATAGCACTCCAAGTGAACCATGATGCATTCATGCATCATGACCTGTCCACACTAACCCTTTAAGGACAGCATGGCTCTTCAGGTGAACCATGATGCATTCATGCATCATGACCTGTCCACACTAATCCTTTAAGGACAGCATGGCTCTTCAGGTGAACGGTGATGCATTCATGCATCATGACCTCTCCACATTAACCCTTTAAGGACGGCATGGGGCGCCAGATGAAAGGCGATGCATTTGTGCATCATGACCTCTCCGCATTAACCCTTTAAGGACAGCGTGGCTCTTCAGGTGAACGGTGATGCATTCATGCATCATGACCTCTCCACATTAACCCTTTAAGGACAGCATGGCGCTTCAGGCGCACGGTGATGCATGACCTGTCCACACTAACCCTTTAAGGACAGCATGGCTCTTCAGGTGAACGGTGATGCATTCATGCATCATGACCTGTCCACACTAACCCTTTAAGGACAGCATGGCTCTTCAGGTGAACGGTGATGCATTCATGCATCATGACCTGTCCACACTAACCCTTTAAGGACAGCATGGCTCTTCAGGGGAATGGTGATGCATTCATGCATCATGACCTGTCCACACTAACCCTGTAAGGACAACATAGTCCTTCAAGTGAACCATGATGCATTCATGCAATATGACCTCTCCACACTAACCCTTTAACAACGGGGTTTAAGGACAGCATACTGCTTCAAGTGAACAGTGTTGCAATCATGCATCATTAGTGCATCAATCATGATTATAGACTAATATTTGTGATCCAGAATCCTTAATGGAAGCCGGCCACCACACCTATGGTGTGGATTTCGTAAATCATATACCTTTGAATCCTAGTGAAGACTGAAGGGGGAGGGGGTGTTGGGGGGCTTAGGAGGCGTGTGTAGGAACCTAACCCCGAGCCACATTGACCAGGGCTCACGGTGGGTGGCTGTATGAGTTGGGACTATGAGTCTATGGTGGCGGCCAAGGGCTCCAGTGTGAGAGACAGTATTGAGAAGTATACTGAGAAGTGGTCAGCACAGGAGGACTGGCCACTCACCACTGGACGCTGGTGTGGCTATATGGACTACCTGTATCCACATCCCATATTTACACCTTACAAGATCCTGGAGGAAAATTAAGCATGAGTGGTGGTTACCCTACAGCATGCCATGATAATGAGGACCATTAGGAACTATCTACTTTGATGTGGAAATGTACATGCAAGGATGTTTCTCCTCATTGGAATTGATATAATATGGTCTACAAGATGGGAAACTGTCAGCAAGCGTTGCATGGTCTACAAAAGCTTACAGGATCGAAAGATATTTAATTGAAACAATTCATGCAGATTTGAAAAGAAATTAATCTCTGCAATGCCGCATGTCTTTTGGCAATACTAGGCGCTTAGTACTATAAAAATGAAGCCGTGGATTTAAAGCCTGGGTCACTAATACTGTGACATGTAGACTTGATGAAAGTATTAGAATAAGGAAAGATATGATACTCAAATTAGACAATTGTTTAGTCTATGACTACAGCAAAAAAAATAGGAATATGCATTAACCAAGTTTGGAGTCCTTCCGTATAGCCGATAGCTAGGCTCTGTAATGCCCCATGCGGTGCCATTCAATGTGGTCTGAGACGTCTTGAAAATCTCACCCTGAGCGATACTTAAAGGCCTCAAATGTGAGTGAGAACTGGCCTTACTGTGATAGGCTCGATGTTGATGTTGGGAGTATTGCTCAATGTCAATAAGCATGTTTAAAAAGTGTTATCAAACTGAGCTTAACTTACCGACATTTGATTGACCTCAGTGATTACACCAACATTTGATTGACCTCAGTGATCACACCATGACCTTTGATTGACCTCAGTGATTACACCAACATTTGATTGACCTCAGTGATCACACCATGACCTTTGATTGACCTCAGTGATTACACCAGCCTTTGATTGACCTCAGAGTAATATAACTCACCTAGGATAGAGACCTGAGACCTGAGGTGCTCTCACCATGCCTGGTAGTATGGTAGCATCCCGCCCCATCCACCCTGGAGGAGGGCCCATTGCTGGGGGTGCAGGGGAGTATAGTGTCATTCTCCGGGAAGTGCTGGAGCGCAGGGAGCGAGAGCGGTCACGCCGCCGGGAGGAAGAAAGGCGCAGGGACCAGCGTACCATCTCTGAGTGGCTCTTTGCCGGGTGCAATTGTGAGTAGTACAGTAAATTTTCATGTTGAAGCCGCGACTAAGTGTAGTAAGCGAGTCAGATCGCCAGTGCGGCTTATAGGATCGGCCCATGGTCCAGGTGCGACTTATAATATGCAAGGTTTTAAAAGTATAAATTAGTACAGTACTAAATTCAAAGGTTCATAGGATTTGTCAAAGTTGGGGGTGCGGCTGATACACGAGATTTTACGGTAATGGGTTGTGGGGTTGTGCCGTTCAATAAGGATTAATCTCATACCATATGGGCAGCGAAATGTTTTGTCCTTTTATTCTTTTCTGAGCTGTTCACTGTGTCATTGTAACGGTTAGAAATTCTAGTCGCTAGGAATAAGGACCGTGCTATTGATACACATGAATAAGAGTGGCAAGTAAGGAAATTCGTCATAGGTTTGTATAGAGAAAAGAAAAATTCAAAAAATGGCCTGGACGGGGTCTGGATATGAATTAAGTATGTAGACTATACGTCTATACAGAGTTGCTCTAGAGTTTTAGGATGTACCCATGTGTAACTTTCTACGCCAGTCAAACTTGTTCAACATTATGAACCATAACGACCTTCATCTACTGCCCTTGAAAAGCAGTAACAACAGACTAAGCGGTTTATAGATTAGCAATCTTCAAAGGAGAGTATTTCAAATACACACTACACGTGCCTTATTTCCAGTCTTCACCTGTGGTACCATTATATCACTTACTAATCTACAAAGTAAGTTCACAGTCTTAAGCCATGTTGTGCTCGTTATAGTCTAATGAGGTGTTTGATAAGAGCAGTTAAGCTCATTTAATTACACTAAAGAGGGTTGGTTATAGTAAGTGTTGACCAGTAAAGTTCTTATTATATCTAAATACACACTTCAAAGGCACGCTTAACGGGGTCTTAGTCCCAGGTCGTCGCCACACTGGGGGCTTAATTTGCAGGTGTTAACATCCAAGGTGTGAGTTTAGGTGTTCTTACCGCCCTAATGGGTCTCAGACCACTCACATAATACCATGAATTGCACTGTTTCCAACTTCAAAGATGATCAGGTACTTAAAGTAAAAATTAAACATTTAGAAGTGCCATGCTGTAGACAAACTGAATACTTAGTATATATGATATTCTATGATTGAAGAATTTAGTATAGGGACTGCAAAATATTCACGGGAACATTGCTGCTACACATGCTGTATAACAATGAGCACATTGATATATGTATATCATAAAGTTAAAATAGATAACCGAGTAGGGGCCTTCATAAGGATAGAGGGGCCCAGATTTGCTACTTTTAGATAAATAAACCACCTTCCATAAGCATAAAAGTTGACGTTTATAGAAATCGTGTTCATTTCCTCTCCTTAATGGATATCAGAAGACGTAAACCTATATATGTTCAATTCGATTAAGTGAAATGCCAATACGTTTTGTACAATGTCCCTCTGTTCCTTACTATAGTAATAAGTGGTAAAAAGGGTTTACCCGTTTCAAGCTAATAACCCTGACATGTATAATGTAGCTAATTTGTTGGGGTGGGGAATATTGTATGGTGGGTACAATTGAGTGTGTTTTTCACGGGGCAAGGGGTTTGTGCAGGGACTGATTTAAACTCGTGTTATTTCCACTCTAATAACAATGAGCAATGGTTGCATTCACAAACAGATGGTCAGTGAAAGTAACTGGAACTCGGATGGTTGCAGGTCCGTGCAGAGTTTTCCCAAACTGAAAATACTCCCATTACAAAGGCTTAAACCTCTAATGACTGCAGAATGCTGTAATGCACTAGAATTATATACCCTGCTTGAATGCTGTCCAAACAAAAACTGCCCTTGAGAACAACTCGCCTGTGCTTCATTCAGGCATCCAGGATTTTAAAGGGGAAGGAGGGGCTGCTCTCCCAAAAAGAACGGGACTTTTACATTTATACATCAATGCAGCGATGGCGAGTAACTCACTGGGCGCTACGTCGGTAGATCATGATGCCAAATGAATATTTTCATTTGGCCAGCATCACGCTCCTTACTAAACTTATTCTGGTATAGATTCAAATTTTGTACCCACACACAACAGGTGAGCGTGAGGTTTGATAGTCCCTATGAGAGGTTTGAAAATACCCACATGGTACCACGACCAGTTTATCCCCATGATTATATCATGCAGGGGCCGATCGGGGGGGGGGGGGGATTAAATTCCTTTGGCTTTTCTGTACTTTGGCGTTTGGTGTCCCCCCCCCCCCCCTACAATTTTATTTTTTTTGATGATGATGATGATAAATAAAGTATAAAAAATAAATCCTAGGATGGCCTCTGCAGTGTGTTTTATACTCTAACACAATAAAGATCACTAGGCTCTACCGGAGCGCGTCCAGAAATAATGAGTAGGCATCGGACATGAAAGCCAAGTGACTGGCACTGGCACTATCGGCAATGCTGTATGTACATACCTGTATATACATCAGAAGACAGAGTTCTGGATACCCACAAATATTCCCTATTCTCAAATTGCTTTTTTTGTGTTTTTTTTCTTCTTTTAGGTGGCATCGTACCCAAACTTGGTATGAAACTGTAAATTCAAACCGTCTCCTGCACGTTACCGTACATATGTTATGACTAACCCTTTAAGGCATGTCTACTAAAAGAACATAATTTGTTCCCCCCACTTTAGTATAGCTCCATGGAATTGAATAAAATAGTGTGTTGTACAGGGATAACTTTTAAGCAATATAACAACATTCGTATTACCCTACAGCATGCCATGATAGTGAATTTTTCACTGATCGCCTTGAATGTATTCTTGTTAACGTTTTCATCCCAACAGCAGTACCGATGTTTTCAAAATATCCCCCCGACAGTTGCCATATTAAATTGGGTAGTCTAAATATATGCATGCCAATGATCACTACAACTATAAAAATAAGCATTTTTTGCAGGAATGGGAGGCGAATCGGACATGTAGTATTGCAGTATTAATGTACAACTGAGTCTGTCCTGGCACCCAGGGGGGTGGACATGAGGCACTGGCTGGGGTAAGGGGCCAGGTGGCCCAGGTAGGTGGTGAGAGTGGTGCCACCTGGCGAGTTCTTCCGTCAATACCCCAGCCAATCCTGCATAACATATATTGGATGGATCCATTTTGTAAATATTTTAATTTTTGTACAGTAATACGATATACGGATCGATGATTAGCAGTTTGTATATTATGTTAGAATCTATATATTTGAATTTATAAAAGTATTTTATTTTCGCCAAGTGATTTTCCAACGATGAGAAGCCAATTCTTTGAAGGGCAAATAACAGTTTACTTTAAAGTCCATTTTTTGTATTGGACATTTTAATGTACACAGACTAGCATGCGTGCATGAGGGACACAAGTATCAAATAAGACACCCCACTTCACCCCTGCATGATGTGACTTTAAGCATTGGAACAGAATGTTGTGGAGAAACGGAATTTCGTTCTCCACAGCCACTTTTCTCCACTTTGGTATCAATAAAGTAGATATGGAAACAATCTTTGTCGGCATGATGCATAAAGGTAACAATGGCGATTAACTCGCTGGTGCTTCATTCATGCATCATAACTACAGCGTACAAATAAACATGAAGCCATCAGGCATGATGCTGTCCTTAATCAAAGGGTTAATCAAAAACCACAGGAAACTAAATTTATGCAGAGACCCACTCAAATGGCTATATAACCAAGATATGCTTCCCCACTCTTTAACCGTGGCCTGGTCAGGTGGATCTGAATAAAATACAGCGGAGCTCTTAAGAAGAAGCTCAATTTGGAGCAATTCCTGTGCACCTCTGTCGACACTCGGCATACATGTATGCACTTGATGCAGGGGTGTCAGAAGCAACTTGACTTTGGGGGGACCGTGGCAGAACCAAACAAAGTTTAGAAGGGTGCGCGATTCTGAGCGGTCGAAGCGACGCACTGAACATTTTATTGGGGGTCTGGGGGCATGGCCCTCAAGGAGATTTTTGAAAATTTTGACATGATTTGGTGCATTTTAAGGTCAATTTGTGGGTCTTTCTTCATATAACTATGGTGTAATGAATGTTATTTCCCCCCAAAAAAAAATTGGGGGGGGGGGGCAAAAGATGGCCCCCATGTCTAGAATTGGGGGGGGGGGCTGGTCTGACATCTGTGATGCCATTACAATCAATCTAGTCTTACAGTAGGAATGAAATGTTTATCATGCACTACTTAGACCGTTCTCTCTGTTTTATTACCACCGAGCATTGTTCAATGTGAGCCCTTAAAGTTGAAACACTTGGTGACCACTGCTACATATAATTCATGTACCTTCTGTTCTTGTTGTAGGTCCAGACGTGACAGTTTCCTCAGCCCATACCAGCTCGTCTTCAGGTAAGAAAACAACCCCATACAACACTCTTGTTAACTACCATGATAATGTTAAGACTTTATTCTGTGTATTGCATTTTTAATACCCATTTAAAAGTGTACACCATTATCGGGACACAGTTTTCACTCAGTATCCGCATGCAGCTCCCCATCGCCACCTGGTGTGTATGTGCTATACTAGTATGTATCAAAGTACCTTTGCGATCAACTAGTGGGCGCTACTGAGTACTTTGGAGACCCGCCTACCATTGATTGAGAACTACCATCTACAACTACATGGCACATACATAGGCATATACATGTACATGTATATGCACTGTCGGGAAGTTCACGGCAATACTCATATTCTTTCTTATACTGTTAATGATTCTTTCTCTACCATTGCCTTTACCATGGTACAAACGAACCTGCAAATTATAAATATTTGACATACGGTGCGTGGGGACATGAGTAATTTCCGTAGTAAAAATAATACTTACAGGTATGAAACTAGTTAGACTTCTTGATATTCCATCAGTTAATTAAGACGAGGAAGTCTTCATCTCTATAGACAACTTAACCGAAATAGTGAAGCACCCATACCTTATTAAATCAGTGTACATTCGCTAGCTAAGGTTAGAGCATGGCAGGGTTCCCACGTGTCATGGAAGGTCATGGAATTCGAAAGTTGTAATTAAAAATTTGCTGTATGTCACGGTTTGCCATGGAAAAGGAAAATAATAGAACTGATATCACAAAGCTCCTAGATTGAACCATTTGCTTTCTAGATTCTAGAAATGTTTTACAGGCCAAGTCCCCTAACCCCCACAAGAATGTAAAAATATGTCATGTAAGATTGAGATTTTTGTCATGGAGTGTCGTGAAAGTATCATGGAATTTCTGTGGGAACCCTGGCATAGTGCTTCAGTGGCAAGTCACATATACAAGACCATAGATATAATGCGGTAGCCACTGGAGGAAATCACTCCACCACCCAACACTAGATGGAGCTCCAGTAGGTGTTACAAGCTGCCTCTCAGCCATTCACAAAATTGTTCTGGACCTGCAGCAGGGGTACTACTGAACAGAGGGAGTGGAGATTCCTCTTTTTATGCAATACGATTGCAAGGGTTACTCAGGCCCAAAACCTCAGAAATCTGGGAATCCTCACCTCTGACCTTTGAGTCTGGGGATCAGTTTTAGCTCTTAAAATGACCCTAAATTTCCGCGGGTCTTTAATCGATACCAAACATGCCTATAATGGTAGGGTGCATGTTATACCAGGGTTTTTACCAGTCATGGTTACATATTATGATATAACATTAACATTATTTATAATTTATTATGTATGTTTTATGATGAGATCTCTCATACATTGTAGAACAAGTCAAGGGGGTACTGCAGAAAATTACATTTTATTGAAGGCAACTTGTACACCGATTCACATACATGTATACATTTCTACTGTGTGCATATGGCTGAAATACAATACTCTTTGATTGAGCTTTCTCAGCAGCTCTTATTCATCTATAACGTGACGTCGTCAGTCGATCAGAACATATTGATATCAGTTCTATATCGGACGTCAATGTTAGCTTAGGTTGCCTATTGCTGCCAACAAGGTTAGCCCAAATAGCGCTATCCAATGTCCACTGGTCAGCTCCAGCCTAACGCACACAATAACCCCTTAGTGACTTATTGTTGACATTGTTGATTACGACCGAAATACATTCTCATAACTCTATATACCTCTGTATAGTATGTATATGGACTACACCTATACTGGTTATAGTGGGTGGCGTATAGGGTTAGCCAGGCATGTTAACTTTAAATACATGTAGTGTTCTCCAGTTAACCCTTTAAAGACCGTATACTACAAGTCAAGTGATTTTTAAATGCAGGCATGGTGAGTAACTCACCAGTGCTGCATCCAAGCATCATATCGAGATGAGAGTCTTTCAAGTTTTTCCCTGATTTTAAGGATTTTTTTTTATGTCCCGAAGACATGTACTTAATAATAGAGGACCTTTATTCAAGGGCCCCAATTTGAAATTTCAAGTTTTTTTTGAGCTTGGACACTTTCATCCCTGATCATACCGATCATACAAAAGTGATACACTTCTAAAGTGCCCGCATGATGCATGAATGCAGCCCTGCCGAGTGGAGTCGCAAGTGCTCTATTCATGCATCATCACAAATGACACAGCACAGTAAAGCACTAAGCGGTCCTTAAAGAGTTAGTATAGAGAAGAGAAAGGGTCCTGGATAGGGGGTAGCAGTAACTTCATTGGCATTGAAGACCATCAAGTTTAGTTGTATGTTTGCACACCCATACACAATATTGCCTTAACTGAGTACCCCCTGCTGTTGATGCTCTTTAAGTGCTAGTCATTGGGGGCCATTTTCTTAAGGTCCCCTTTTAACTAAGCCCATGTTCACTTATCGCAGTATCAGAGATTAAAGAAGGCTTAATGCAGCCATAGACTCCCTCTCTATGCCCCCTAGCTGTGTACTTAAAACTTAAGATGACTCCCAATACATGTATGCAGTATCTACAAACATTACTTGTAGGGTAAAAGTAAAAACTCACTGAGCCTTCAGATCTGGTCCATCAGAAGGTGTAAAGAGTTGAATGAGCTGAGAGCCCACTTTTATTTCGGGGGAAGCCATACTCGGAATGGAGATTCAAAAACCAAGGAGATATTAAGTGATCGTTGCCACCGTTGTTGCTGCGAGAGCGGAATAGAATTGATATGTTGCAGGTTTTCGCTTAAACGTAATCTGTTCGATCATGTTATGAGATGATCGAATCAGGATTCCATTTGTAACCTCTTCCAGACGTGAGGAATAGATTGGAAGCTATGATTATAATGGCATGATTGCCTTTGTAATTGCAACTTGTGAGAAAGAAGAAGAAGACAACGTGCACTCAGCACTCTGAAAGCTAGAGCCATAAACTAGCAGAGTGTCAATGGACTGTACACTATAGGATACAAGACAAGTTACTGAAGTAGTTAAGACAGCTGCTAACAGTAAGTGCGAATTAGATATCATATGGAAAGCTCAAAGGAGACTTCACAGTCCTGTAACGAGACGGTTACATCGTTGTCGGTTCTGTCGGCAGGAGACAGTTACAGCGTTGAGTTACAGTGGTGCCGGTTCTGTCGGCAGGAGACAGTTACAGCGTTGAGTTACAGTGGTGCCGGTTCTGTCGGCAGGAGACAGTTACAGCGTTGAGTTACAGTGGTGCCTGTTCTGTCGGCAGGAGACAGTTACAGCGTTGAGTTACAGTGGTGCCGGTCCTGTCGGCAGGAGACAGTTACAGCGTTGAATTACAGTGGTGCCGGTCCTGTCGGCAGGAGACAGTTACAGTGTTGAATTACAGCGCTGTCAATTCCATCAGCAGGAGATAATTACAGCGTTATTAGCTCTGTAGGGGAGAGCCATGACGGCCGAGCCTGCAGACTTTGACACCCCTTACTGTGAGCTGCTCAGGACCACCTCCGACCTGCTCAGGTCCACCTCAGACCTGCTCATACAACAGTCACGTAGGTACTCTGGGCATGGATAAACCCTTTAAGGGCCGCATAGTTCCTTAACCCTTAAGGACAGCATATTGCCTTAATGCATCCTGCCCTTGGTCATCGTGATGCATGAATGCAGCCCTGGCGAATGACTCGGCAGAGCTGCATTCAAGCATCATGCCAACCCCATGGCTTGAGACACTACCGAAGAGTCGGCATGATGCACAAATGCACGTTGTCAATGTATTATGTAGACCGGGGTTTAAGGGGTAAATAGGGTTTGATAATATCATATTAACAAGTAACAAACAAAAAAAAAAAAAGTAACAAAAAAAAATTAATAATAACAAGTAACACTTGGTACACGTTTGGCAACATAGATGGTGGATCTCATGTCGTCCATAAAACAGGTAAATGTATCAGTAGTTTCGTCCTATCTTGCACATGCCATGTTACCTAAGAATATGGAATAAGGAATCGAGGATGTGGAAAAAGTGTGTATTGATGAATCCTTAATGTTATCTCCCAGTTTTACCCTAGTCCTCTCTATGGCGTGCCACTTTACAGGTGTACTGACTACATGTGAATGGCCTCCCATAGCAGGAGGTGAAGGAGTAGGCTATAGGGTGCACAGGTGTGTTGTCTTAGCGGTACCTGGGCCTGTTACAGGTGTAAACACACATGTATGGACCCCCACTACGTCCACTGCTGCTACTCCCCTGGGTGATCGTGTCTATCATGAGTTGATTGACAGGTGTTGACTGGTCAGGTGCCATGATGTAACGTACAGAGGAGAAAATGATACTGACGTTATCTCTTCGTATTCTAAGAAGATTAAAAGGACTATGTCTGTTGAGTTAGTGTTGAGTTAAAACGTATGAAAATGATCCGGAGTTTTACAGCCTTAATGTGAATTCTTTCCATGAACAAAGTGTGTTTTCTTTTTTCTTCACCTATTATATCGGTCTGAATGAGATCCAATATTGCAATCTATAATTAATATCTATTCAATCAAATATGAAAATCATTATGAAGTCTAATACACATATTCTGACCATGTGCGGTGCTGAATGCACGAGCGGGCTCTCCACCTACCCTCTCCAACATGGGGGAACAGCACCCATTAATATGGTGTGTGATCTGCATTCTTGCTGCTGGAATGAGGGCTCCAGGCACTAGAGTGTTCTCATGTATTTTCGCCCGGTGTTAATCCGAGGAAAAAACACTCCATCTTTGCTGATATTTGTATTCTCCCAGGAAAAGTTTAAACATGAATATAACGCATTATACAATTATAATACATAATGTTTTTCGACAGAATGTAGTTTCAGTTCCAACAAGGAAATAACCCTTTCATCAAGGTGTTTTAATTTTGGAATAGGGGATGAATACAGCACAGGAGAGTATGATTGGCCAGTGCTTCACCCATGCATGCATGCACCCGTCCGACCTACGAGGTTGATACACCAATGGAGTATCGGTCATTACACACCAGGGCTGTATCGGTGCATGCTGTGAGAAAAGTAAACATGGCGCCTTGGGAAAAAAGTAGCCAGGGAAAGTCTTGTTGGAACCCTTTTTGAGGCATCCTTTCGTCTTTAAAGGGTTTACAAGTGACAGTAAAATCCTTTAGTTATCCCCTAATAAGTGTTTTTCTAGATGCATAAAGTTTGAATGTGATGCATTGAATTACCATAAAATTATTAGGGATTTCTAAATATTATTGGAAGGAAGGCAGGAGTGAGGTAGCCGCGTAGTATCATTTTGATGACATAACTTTCAAAAGATAGCACATGGTTAGTATTCCCCCACCCTCTGATATATAGACAATTAATTCTACCTTTATAGCATTAGTGGTGTGGATAAGGGATTAGTATAGAGGGTTTACTGTGTGGAACCCTGGAGTACTCCTGGTGGTGGTAGAGTATGCTGGGGCTGCCAGTCACACTGCCCCACCACCCTCCTCCTCCATACCCACATACCAGCTCTCACTACCACCACCACACTGCACCAAGCCCTGGAGGCAGAGTACTGAAACCGACTGACCACCACTGACCACCTCCACGTGTATATGTCTACATGACCAGCACTCCATAACTATACTATAAGAGCCCCTGTGTGTAATATATATTATATGTGTGTATTACCCAGAGGCTATGCTAGAGGAATAACTCCACCAACCTACAGTTGTATTATAATGCCTCCAGGGTGTTGTAGGTATTAATATCGGCATTATCATAACCCTGGATGGATTAAGGGAACAATGTATCCCCTGGAGGACCAGGCTTCCATTGTGGGCATCACTAGGACCACATGTACCCATCTACCTCCATCACTACTACCTCCTGGAGGAACAGAATGGATTAGAGAAATCCACAATGGTATAATAATGCCTATACAACATTCTCCACTATAACCCCCAGAGGATTAAAGGTACAGAACACAATGTGTATTTACACATACATTAACACAAAACAGAAGCTGAGCACAAATACCAGCAAACAAGAGGTTCATTGGAGAGCTAGCCACCAACCCCCAGGGAATGCTAATTGGGATCGGTTTCATCTGGAGATGTTTGCCCATAGTGGGGGTTGGTAGGGCATACATGTGCTGCTGTGTGTTTGTGTGGAGCACCTGTCACCCTCCCCCATACCTTGACCACGTGCTGATAGCTAATACTATACTACTAGCACTCTCTCTATGGACAGAGTGGTGTGAGTGTGTTTACAAAACTGGAAGGAGTTAGCTAGTACAGTTCAGTAAAGGATGCCTATCTAGGAGGAGCCGATCAATGGGATATCTATATCTATTATAGATCAAGGCGACAGTCCCCTTGAAGTGTGTGCTCCAGGTGAATCAAAGTCTACTGCCAAGTGGTTTAATAGGATCTTCAATCATAACCTGAGGAAGCACTTTGGGATTTAGAAAAACTACATCTTCAATTAGAGTGAAGGGAGGGACAAGAACAGCACTGGACTATGGGGGATAATACCAAGAGACACCAATGTCACAGCATTGAGAACGACTATCCTTAAAGAGCAATGATATCAAAAGTAACTATAGAAGCTTTGGCTTTGTAGAAGAGGTCACTGTTAAGAGTACCTCTCCCACCCATCGAATGGAGGCCCCAAAGACACTTGTTCTCGGCAACCTCTCTGAGGCGCTGCTGGAGAATGTTCTTCATGCGCTTCATGGAGGTAGGAGGGAACCTTCCTTCTCGATGGACGCACTCTCTCGTCCACACGGAGATGGCGAGGATTGGGAGTCCCACGGAGGATCCACGCCGGTATCTCCGAGGGCACGGTCACCGATCGCCTCGTTACAGCGATCAGCAAGGTCAGCCTCAAGGTCACCTTCTAGGTCATTTGCATCAGAGAAGTCAAGGTCATGGAGGTCAGGGTCAAGGTCATCTGGACTTGGTTCCTGGTCTGGTTCCTGCTCCATGTTGTCCACCTCCGGTAATTCCGGTTCCGGCTCAGACCTCTCGCTGAGTCGTGATACCTCGACAACCGGCGAACTGCTTCGCTCAAAGGGCAACTTCCGACAAAGATGGCCGCTTCGCAACAGGACGCAATCAAACTTAGGGCGACTGAGTCGCTCTGAAATGAATCTGAGTAAATCACCGTGTAGTCGGTTGTCCTTATTAGATGAAGACACTCAGAAGATTCTGGATTCCTTGCCATTACCGGAAATGTACTTACAGCGTTCAATCAGACTCTCAGAGGAGGAGGACGAAGAAGATGTGGATAATCATGGGATCCACAAGGAAAAGGAGATAGACACAGACTCTGACATCTGCTTTGGGGACAGGAATACTGCCTACCATAGGGACAACGATGGGGAAGAGCACTTGTTCAGAGGTAAAATAGAGTGGCAGTAATGAGATACAAGTCTTGAGGGTCATAGTCAACCCTGAAATATCAATTTCAACCATAAGATTGTGTTCTGAAGAAGGGGGCGTTTGTGTGTGTCTTACCTATTGATAAAAATAGTGTCATTTCTAGAATCATTTATATCAGGGTACATATATAATAGCCTAGAGCAGCCAGGTTTTCTTAGGCTAGTACCTGTATCATAAATAATGCTTATACCTTCCTTCTACATTTCTCTACTCAATCCTGGTAAGATCAATAATTTGCAAAGCATGCCATATAAATTCCTTGGTGGCTGGCTACCTAACTAACAAGCTCTGTGATCCATAAAATAAGCATAGGCTCTGTTAGTTCAAAGTGAGTGGTCTCATGGGCAGTCCTTACTAGTTAGTTTGGGCTGTAGCACCCTATCACCCGAAACACGGGGTCAGTTGGTCACTGCACACATAGGGTATCCCCCAACACTCTGTCCCAGACCAGCCTCAAACCTGCCTTGCTGAGAGCTTGTATTGGGATATCAGGGGTAAAAGTTTTCAGGTTTTCCCCTGCTTTCAAGTGTCTTTTTAATGTCATTATTTCCTGTACTCACCTATAGAGAAAATGTATTCAGGGGGCTACATTGTATTTGTCACACTTTCATCCCTGGAATATATATATAGAGCTGATCCACTGGTCATCTCTCTTTGATTTTAATGACCATTCTCCATTGGGGACATGGGAGTTGCTGATAATGATATAGATGTACACCCTTTATGAGTGTGGCCAGGGTGCTATGGCCTTCACCAAAAGTCTTCAATCCAGAGATGCAACATTTCCTTATTTTGCAGGAATTCCTGCTTCTTTACTGGAATTCCTGGAATAAATTATGTCGTTTCCATGTACAAATGTTTAAGAAAATTGATCACAAGACGTCCAGCCTTTTATGGACCAGAGATTGGCATCTCTGGTTTATAGATGTACAGCATAGGTTGTCCAGTTTGTGTCAGGTAGTGGTGAATACTGTGTATAGTTCATGATATAGTAAGTTACTGCCCTGCCTGCCCCCCACAGTATGGGGCAGGGGTAAGTGAGGGCAGCATGTCACACTGACGGATGGGCACAGCAGGGGGGTTCAACCCTCAACACGATATGAGTGACTCTGATTTCATGATTTCATTGGGACTTTCGGGTTCACAACGAGCCCATTTCCTGTACCTTCACGTCAGGGCATAAATGTCTTTAAAAAAGGAAGGGGGACTTGATTAGGCAATTCGAACCAATGTCCAGTTCTCCTGCTTAGGCTGTATGTCCATGTAGAGTATGACCATTGAGTTGTTCTAATACCAGATTTTCATATTCGGTGTGATGTCCGATGTAGTGATACATTCATGGAATACTCGTTCTAGTGTCTCTTCAAGAGTTATTCCTAAGTCTAGATGTGGGCTATACGCGCGAAATTACATTATGTTTAAACTGGTCGTCTAAAAATACATAGCAGCTGCATATATTTAGTTTACTCGGAGATATTTATATACACATAGTCTGTGTCATTAAGGGTTTATGACTATTTCACCCCTGAGATCAGGAGCAGGACTATACCTGAAGCACTGATCATATCACTCTCAATTATCTGAAGAGACCCCTAACCTTGGAGTGAACCCCATGCCCTGTATATAGACCCCCCACAGAGCATTTACCCACCTCCTTACCTAAGGGGTCAGCCCCAAAAGGTGGAGGGCACTTGGACATTATACACTCTTACACAAATATTTAACTCCATTCAAGGACATTTCACAAGTTTTATTTGTCTGTGCTAACCAGTCCTGGGGTCATGCAGTGCTGGTCCACCAATGATTATGCAAATATTTGTGCATAGAAAAATATATTGTAACCCTATTTTTTTTCCACAGTGTAGAGTTGATCGTATTGCATTTTGGTGATCTTGATTAGTTTCTCTAAAAGTTCATGGCCAATAGTATGATGGATAGTAGAAGAAAGGGAGGAATGGCTACTTGGGTTACGGATGAGAGTCAAGTTGTAACTGCCAATAAATGTTATTATCTGTGAGACAAAATGGCACCTACATGAAGGAGCAAAGACACAGAATCAGTTACAATGAGTAGAGTGGGTCCAGAAAATGTCACAAAGATCACCCATCAAAAGTACCGTTAATCTCGCCTAAAAGCTGCGGCTAGTATGTAAGATCGCCAGTACAGATTAAAAGATCACCCCAGAGTTGGGGTGCGGCTTATGCGTGAGATTCTTCTACTGTAGTACAGTACGAAAGGAACAATTTCCCTTTCAGGATGATATGATTCCTCAAATTTAGGGGGAGGCTTATACGTGTACGTGAGAATTTATGGTATATCTACCGACACCTTTTTACTTTAGGTACTGTTACTTAGAGATTAAAGATAACAATCGGGTAAACCTGGCTGTGGGAAGTTCCCAGTACCGTAGGTGTTAAGTGTAGAGATGATAAACTGAAAACTGACCCTTACAGCAATAACTCTTTTGTTGTGGCTTACCATATATGATAAGATAGTATACCAAAAGTTGACTAAGCCTGAGGTCAGTCCATCCCACCCATGAGATAAGGTGTCTATGTATTAGCTGGGGGCCTCCTGTAATTGGGAGATTACCTGTGGGAGTATCCAGGATTATGCACTCAGTAGGTGTAATTGTCTACTTAAGCTGTCCTCTACTTGTAGTATCTGATAAGGTGATCTATACCACCCAGGGACAGACCAACCTGGTCAAACCCTTTAAGGAAGTGGTCATTTTTGTTAACAAGGGGGGGGGGGGGGGGGGGTTGCACTCAACCGGTTTGAAACTTTTTTCGTTGCCCCCCCCCCCCTCCTCCCCACCCCCACTTTAGAGGATTCTAATCTACTGCGGTCGGGCCCTTTGAAATGTAGTTATATGCGGGTGTGTTTTTTTACTAAAGAGGGGAGCGATTATTTTGGTCTCCTCTCTCAAGAGAGGTCTAAATATTTTTCGTCCTTTCCCCCCTCAAGGGGTCCAATTGCTTCTCCCCTCCCAAATCCACCAAACCCCCACCCATTGTTTAAAAATGACCACTCCTCAAGGGCTGCATAGTGCTGTAATGCGTTATTTATGCCATTCATCGTCATGATACACGAATGCAGCCCTGACAAGTCACTCGCCAGGGCTGCATTCAAGAATCAAGTCGACCTTACAGGGTTGATGCACTCCCGAACCTGACGTACTATCCCGGGGGGGGGGCACTGACTATATGTGGGTTAGTGGCAACTGCCGCGGCACCGCCCCACATCCTCCTACTGGGGGGAGCTGAGGGGGTCACTGACCGCCCCTCCTTTTCCTTACTAAGGCAAACCGCCCCCCTAACCGCCCCCCTAAACAGGGTAAATAAAATCTAAGCCCCCTGCTTTCATCCCATCTGAGCATCAGGTGCCAGACATACCAATGGCAAACTTACCAATCAGTCCTTTATAAACAATCGGAAACATGTTTGCTCCCCAATATTGCTGTAAAAACACAGGAAACCATTATACAGAAAGCAGCGGAGGGGGCTCACCACCCCCCTTTTTTATTTTAAGAAGGGCTGACCGCCCCTTCTTTTCATCCCCTCTGTCCACCCACCGCTACCGCTCCTGGGAGAGATGCGGCAGTGGTTATCCAAAACATACCTCAGTGCCCCCCCCCCCCCCCCCACCCGGGCGTACTATAATAGCTAAAACCCTTGTAAAATCCGCACCGAGTATTCACGTTATACGTAACAGGTGGCGTCTAAACGCTGTCCTACCCTGAGGGTGGGGAAACTAAATAGATAACTTCATGAGGCCCGGGTACTTAAAACAAAAAAGGCAGCTGGGTAAATTTACCAGGTCCAGGGCGTTGCCAAGAGAAGTGAAAGAAGTGTATAATTAGATTATTAGCGATGATATAATCCATTTACTCAAAAGATGAAATATTTCGAGGAAATATCATTGTCCTGGTGACAACTTGATAAACATGTTGACAACTCATTGGCTATTTGTCTATACAGAGATCTTATTGTGGATCTGTTCGGACTGACCTTAGGCCACACCAAATTAAAAAGTTGGTCTATGGATTTTGTTTTCCAAAAAAAGGTGCGGGAGGGCGAATTCTTTTTCTTCTTTTTTTCCAAAAAATTTTTTGTCTATGGATTTCAACCTTAAATTAGGGGGGCGGACGAATTATTTTTTTTCCTGAAGGAAAATCTTTTTTTTTTAATTTTTACAAACTGATATTTTCAGGCTAACGATGGCAGGAAAGACCACCAAAAAAAAAAATCCAATTTCTCAGAAAATGATGCGGGCGCAGTCCATAGACACAATTTAAAAAAAAAAAAAAAAATTTCCATTTTCGAAAATATGGTGCGGGAAATCCTTAGACCAACTTTTTAATTTGGTGTGGCCCTATCCCAATATTGTACTTCTCGGCTTACCCTGACAGTGCCACTTTGCCCCTGGTAGTGAACAACTGAACCTAATAGAGAGGTGGTATTTAGCCAGGGATTATCTCAGTACCAGGTACCGACGGAAACCCGCACACATATATGCAGATAAATAGTGTTCACTGGATGCTTAGCGTTTAGGACCTTTCCGCTACGTCTAATTAAAATTGACCTGCAGGTAGGGATAGAAAAGAGGATAGTCGACTGAGAAAGTTTTTCTCGTCATGATATACCCGGTATTATAATATAATAATGGGTGTAGTAAGAAGGTGCAGTAATATAGTGTCAGGGAGAGAGATACATAGTAAACAAGGGTACGGAGCTTCAAATCATATTGGGAGAGATATAGGAGAAACAATACTGGATGCTGCAACAGTGCACGGGGGGAAAGGGACAGGCGATCGGGGTGGGGGAGAGGCATTATGAGACATCATGTGACTTTGAGTTTGAGCTTGGTAAAGCAGAAGGTAAGTTAAGAAATAGGAAATGTGCGGGCATGATGTTCATGATAGATGATTTAAAGCCAACCCACCAAAGCAGAGCCCCGTAAGTTAAAACAGCCGAGACTGAAACTAGAATTAAACCAAGCCGACCCGTTTATCAGGGAAAATCAAACAAGCTAGAAGCCCTTGTTAATTCAGGTATGGGGAAATATACCAGAGACTTAGCACAAGTTAGTAATAGTATACCCTAGGGCTGTTTGCCAGGAGAAAGCCAGTGGTGCCTCCGTTAAACCTTTATGAACCGTACAGTGCGTTAAAGCATGAAACCCTTTGTCTGCATGATGCATACTCGCTAGGGCTACGTGTATACACCATGCTGACCCCTCAGGAATGTATCAACCATATAGGGTCGGCATGATGCATCATGAATGCAGCCCTGGCGAGTAGACTAGTCACTCAGCCTTAGGGGTGCATTCATGCATCATGCCGACCAGGGGGCATAGCACATTAAACTACTATGCACCCCAGGGTTAACTAACGCACATTCACACAGCCCCAGGGCCTGGGTGTGTGTGGGTGTGTGTGTTGTGTGTGTTTTGTGTGTCTTACAAGGTCCAGTTGTTTTGCTGAGGTGAGTTTGTGTAGGGTTAGTTGATAAAATGGCCGCCGATTGAGTCTAACTGGCCCATGTTTGTCTTGGCCATCAGGTGGGTGGGAGAGCTTGTTGGAGCTTGTACCTGGCCGCCCTGTGGGTAGATCTAGGCCTCACTGACGGCAACCAGCAGCCGTCAAGTAGTATGCCTCTTGGCACCCTATATTATTATACACCCTGTGTTCTACAAGATCGTAAATTTGCAGATTTTTGTGCTTGGGAAATAATTTTATGCGACGTAAAAAATATCCAAACAAATTTCTGTTACCGGTAGTTAAATTTCATGAGGCCCCCTAACACATTACTTCTGATCATTTCTAGTCTGAAATTTGGCCTTTGTGCAATTCATCAGCAGCATGTTTTGTCTACTGTTTTGGGGTATTCTTTGTTTTTAGATGTGGCAAAAAATAACTCTTTACGAAATCCAAAATGCCCACCCCGCTCAAGAAATAGTAACACACAATGACAGACAAAAGAATATCATTGCTGATTTGCTCCCAATCTACAGTACACTAGTGTTACAACATCGACTGTTGTACAATAAATCACACAATCAAATCGATCTACTTCTCCATGAATGACAAACGGTAAAAGGCGTGCACTATGATTGGTAGATACGTTAAGTGGCTGGATCAGCCTGGGTAGTACAGCGGTAGTGGGTGGGGTGGAGTATATGGAGGTGGTGGTTATAACACTAGGGGTGATTGTGATAATCCCCTTATCACTAAAGTAGGCCAATCACACGCTAGCATGTATGTACTGGTACTGGTGGAGAATAGACATTCATAGCATGTAGTTTTTAGTGCGTGGGGGTTGGGTACATGATGGGAAAGTATATGGGATGGGAAAGTATATATTATGGTACAGGTCCATGACTTTGGTTTGTGAAAGAAATATCAAAATAATTTAAACCTGTCATCATTTATTGTTAGGCCGTTCGGGGGTGGGGCTAATCTGCAAAGGCTGGGGCTGGGGGAACGTGATGAGAAATTACATAGAATAAGGTGATCAAAGAAAATTCTGTGCTTTCTTGAGAGCAGTATATTAACCAAACATCTAGCAAGTATTATGGCAATGAATGTAAAAGAATAAGTAAACCACACTATCTCTCAATAATGTAGACCCTAATGTAGAAAAGAAGTCCCAGGTGGGTTCCCTATGTAGGTGAATAGAGGTGAGAAGCCTTAAAGGTTAGGCGGCCATGCAGGCCCCCATGGTGCTGCAGTAAGTAGTCTAATAAAGAGGGATATAGCAGCAGGCTCTGTGGACATAGACTGTGTCCACTTTGTGTCTGTGATACTGACTTCTGTGTCAATAGTAGAGCGTTGATTGTTCACTTCCTTTCTGCGTTCATGGACATTAATGGTCCTCAAGATTTTTTTTAAAAAAAGGTAAAGGTTACTTCAAAAAGCATGTCATATGTACTAAGAAAGGGATCATTTTTTAACAAAAAGCGGGAGGGAAATTTTGCGCAGAAGTTCATCACTTTTTATGCATAGCAATGCGCTGGCTATTTCACTGAAAACAGGTCAAGGGATCGAAATCCACCCCCTGCCTCCTTCTCCATTTGTTAAAAAATGATCAGTTCCTAACTAAGACAAATGTCGCAGATCTCACTTTGTTCTGATCAAACATCAGGCGACATCCCTTGCATTCATAAGAACTCCTAAAGAACCCAACTTGTCTCGAAAACATTGACACACTTGAGTACATGGGTCTTGAAGAAGGAATTCACCACCGACTATAAACCCCCAACCCAACCTTATCAGGCGCCACTCCAGATCTACTCCGGGAGCGCACGCTTAATCCGCGGGGGATTATCTGCGGGTAGCGGAAAGACCTCTGTAAAGGCAATGTCGCTACAACTCTTAACCGGAGTCATGTTAATTCGGGCCCGCCTCATGTTGGTTCTTAAACTCACTAGCTGTGGGGGGTGGGTCAATATTAGCCCGCAGTAACAAGCAGGGGCACTAGTACCACTGCCTCCAACCCCTTCACACTGGCCGACTTGGACCACAGGAAATCAGCAAGTCACATGTACTGCCCCAGGGCTATTTTCCCACTTGGGACACTCTGAGGTTAGTAGTATGTGTTAACTGGCCAGAACAGTCACGGGTTAGAACAGGGAGATTATGTAGGCAGCCACACCAGCAGTACTACTGATTAAGTAAGTAGTGACATTGTGTTATCTAAACCATTGATGCCACTGATAGGAGCTATGTACATGTATGATGTGCTGTAGTGTAAGTTTACTTATCTGATGGGACCATTTAGAAAGTATCAACTATTTACAAGCACTAAGGAAGTGGGGGGAGGAGAGGCTAGTTACAGGTTCCTTTGAGGAGGCTTCAGGTGTGGAATTTCGTTAATGCATTCCCAAGGACTTCTAAGGAGAGTATAAGGAAATATTCCCAATGACTCCTCGGGTTATTTCAACCACTATGACGGTCATAACAAAACGACGGAGAGACGTTTATGTCGTAATTTTTTATTTCTGAAGGAAAATTATGCACCAAGCATAGTGTAAATGTGCAGGGAACAATCGTGAACCAGGTTGATTTAATTCAATATGGTCTGTTCCTTCCCATCTGGTTCTATGTCACTTATAGGGTGGAACATTGTTTCTTCCCTTCAAATGTTTTAGCAAGATCCTTTATGTTGAGGAACAAAAAGAGAAAGTGACAATGTGTGATAAAAGAACAGAATGTACATTGTATAGTTTCATATTAATTAATATTCAACATAATTCAGAATTTTTTTCTTTTGTTCTCATCACAGGTAGCAGTACGGGGCGTACTGACACGATTCCGACTGCACATGTAAGCCCGCATCCTACAGCCCACACATCATCAACCTATCATTCACGTCATTCGTTACCAAGAAGGTCGACTGACGCGACAGCCACTGCCGCACTACGACGTGCTGTCAGCACAAACGATTTCAACGACATACGTTTCCGGTCGTCATCTCCCCCAACAGTAGACAACTACCAGAAAGTGGATGTTGGAGCTGGGAGTGCACATACACGACGCTGGAACTCCTACCAGAATCTACAGGAAAAGACACAGTATGACTTCCAAGAGTTGTGTGCTGATCCTGATCCCACGCTCAGCGAGTCGGTTTTCCCGGATCCAGACGAGGTCAATGGATCATATGCTGCCTCCAAGCAACGCAGTCAGAGCCATTTGAGCCTCACTGCGACCGGGAGTAACGGTTTACCACTGAGCGCGAAGCCACCGGTTTCCGCTACTACAGACAGCATGCACTATGGGGGGTATTCATCAGTGAGTAAGGACCTTTACGGACACCACTCATCGGTGCGTAACGCTGGGAGCACCCTGGAGGATATACGTCATGGTACTCCCATAGGGGCGCATGTGACGACGTCCTACGGGCCTGACCGATCCGCGCTCATGAACTATGGCACGAGTACCTACAATGGGTCGGTACCGAGGCATTCACCTGGGTTTGGCACACCTGCGTCACACCTGTCTTCTACGGCCCCGCCTGGGTCCTATAGTCACCCGGTGGTGCCGTCAGACGTCCACTACAGACATGACGTGCCGTCACCATCGTCGGATAACTTCAGTAGCGACATAACGTTGTGGCAGCAGCGACACCAAGAGCAGCTGAGACGACAACACTACGAGGCCACACAGGTAGGATGTGATTAAATGTGTAGATACTAGAGGGTAAAGGTATGGTATTTTATACAGGTGTGAAAGGTTATAATGGTAATTAAATTGAGAAGAATTATTGAAAGATGATGTCATTAGGCAGTTTCCACTGTGTGAAGTATCCTAATCTGACTACCATAGGTTGCTAATCATTCAAAGTTAAATTTAATTGTAAACTTTGCCATATTACTGTTTCATTGATCAAATCGCCCGTGAGAGAATGCTACCCTTAAAAACTGAATTGCAAACATTGAACCAAGTAATTAGAGACATTGTTAATCATAGCTTTTTAAAGAAAATGGAGAGAAAATAAAGGTGTTTTTTTAGATGATCAATTTAAAAAAAAATCTATTTACAGCCAACAACAACACACCAGCCAGTATTGACAAACGGCACAACACCAATGAGTGGACTCACATCGCTACTCGACCCGCACAAACTAGACGCCGTGAAACGTGCAGCAGACAGTATCATCCGTGAGAAGGACAACATCATAGAAAAGTAGGTCTAGTTTGAATATTTGGTGTTTGCTTCCTTTTCTATCGTTGTGAGGCCCCACAAAAAGAACTAGTTGGTCTATGAATTTCTGAACTTCACAAAAAAGGCGTGAGCGTTAGATCTGGCATCATGGTATTGGTATGAAAACAACATTTCATAATGAAGATGTCATGACACTGCTCCAAATATCATTGGATTTACATGGATTTTCACATGTGCAAAATGTACAAGTTTGTTTTGTAAACAAAGATGGTAGCTTACAGCTCCTCACTATCTCATCAGCAACTCTTTAAGATAGGCTTAAGATTGTTAGGCATGTTAACTGAAACTACAACCGCAATTTGAAGATCATTTTAAGATGTTACATTTAACATTTTACTCCGTGTGCACAAGTTATTATTATACTATCGGTACTTTGGGATTCATAGTTTGAAACTAACATGTTTTCAAGAATAAAATTACATGGATAAGCCAACTACTTTTATAGTTCACTCTATGCATCGACAAGGAACAGGTAAAATATATTAATAATGTTTGGATTTATGTATGTATTAAAAGTAAACTTTGCACAAGTTGTTGGTATGATTTTTATTCGAACTGACCACAATATCCTAACCCAGAAACAACTTTGCATATGTGAAATTATTAGGCTTTCGAGCATCTACAAACTGTAAGTAATATACTGCTATCGACTTGTATACATTCCAATGATGTGTAAAATCACAGTCATTATTCGATATCTTAGTATTAAGCTCCATTTTGCAGGTTTATATTATCCTTTATTTTGTTAAATGTGATTATGTTATTCATATCCTGTTATTAGTGAAAATTATCCACAATGGAATTATTTGCTAGCATTACAGTGGTTTGGTATTTGGAATATCAATATGACATTAAGTACTAACACGTTATGATATTGAATCAAGAGTTAATACTTTTCCTTCGATTTAATATGATAATTCTACTCAAAAAAACTGTATTTTAACATCATATCTCATGCAAGCTTCAATAATTTGGATATTGTTGAAATGGTGCTGGTATCTATTGGATAAGTGTTATGGAACTGGACTAGAATACTTTCTGGTGATTCATACCTGTTATGGTACCGGGGAAAACGATAGAATTAATGAAACATTGTCATATAATCGGTGAGGTTAAGGCGCATGTTGAATATGATTTACTACTGCGGTATAATCATAATATTAAGGACGGGGACACTTGTTAATTTTCAATTTTTGTATACAACTTTGGGCCGGTGCGGTGAAATGTCTTAGTTGGTACTACGCGACTACCACACTCCTGCCTTCCTTCCAATAATATTTAGAAAGGACTAAATAAATTCATTTCCTTAAATATTTTTTCAAACATATTAATGTTATTTTGTTTGTTTACAGACAAAAGGTAAAGATCGTACACATGGAGCGACAAAGTAAGGAATCGGAGTCAGATCTTCACAAGGCTATGTTTCTCAAGGGGCAAGAGGAGAACGATGCATTACACTTTAAATTACAAGTGAGTGTTTTAGATTGCACTTTGAATTACAAGTGAATGTTTTAGATCGATAAATTTCAGTAATTACTTACCCCACTGAGTAATAGATTTTTAAACTAGTATGGGGACCACCCACGGGACACTGCAAAAAGTTGAATAATATTTTCCCTAATGACACTCTGCAAAACTCCTTGCAAAATGGTTGTAACGATTGGCCTTGCGAGTGCTGGGACAATGTTCTTCCTTTGCTATAAAAGGTAGAAGTTTGATCAGTTTTAAATTGGCTATAAATTATGGCAAAAATATTGCCATAACTTATCAGAGCTTAGTTGTCCACACCGGTCAGCAGGTGCCTGGACCAGCCTGCAGAGGGCAGTACTGTGTGGAGACCCTGTGTTACTCAAGAGTCGTTGGTTTAAGTGTATATACGCGGTTGGTAATCAGCAGGGCCACAGCTAGTACCTAGTAGTACCTACAGGGGGAGTACTACCACCAATAGTCTACATACCTTAACACTGACCTTTTCAACATCTGAATAAAATGAAGGTCCTACCGTTGATAAAATGCTCAAATTTTACTTAAATCAATATCTGTATCGCCATAATAAAAACTAAGGAATTAGAATAAAGAAAACGCCTCATATTTGAAAATGTCGGCTTCGGCCTACATGTGCACAATATGATATATGTTTCTATGGAAGTATAACTCAGTTCTATCCCTCTGACTTTCAGGAAGTACAATATGAGTGTGCCTCACTCAAAGCACAGCTGACAGAAGTAATGAGCAACAAAGGTTCCACAGTGGTGGATTTGGAGAGACAACTTGGGTAAGTTCAACCTCTGTAAATGTATTATACCTGTTTGGATTGAAACCCATTGACCTGGCGTACTTAAGACAATAGATACATTAATATTTATACTAGTACTTATTTTCAATACTTACTTAAAATTTCCAGAAAGGAAAAATAAAGGAATAACAGGAAGCTGCTATTTAGTGTCATTGATCTTTGGAATGAGAGATAGGTAACAATGTAGGCCCCTAGGCATATTCCTGTTTCTTTTAGACTTAGTATGAAAGGGTTAATATTTAATTGAACACGTTTTGCTGATTTTTGCTCCCATAGGAAAACTGAGTATGAATTGAGGGAAGTGAGAACTTCTTCTGATAAGGACCGACAGTCACGGGCCTCAGAACTGAAGGCTTTGCAAGACATGGTAAGTACCGGGTAGAGTTAACATTGACTGTTCTTGTTGTATGACTCATATAGTAACTCAGGGGTAGACACTTTTTTTTTTTAAGAACGAGATTTTCTTTATTTACCATAAAGTTTGACGTTTTACATAGATACACTAACGCTGGCCCAGGAGCCAATTGCCCGTAATTTTGGGTCTGGGCCCGTAGTTTCTTTTCAGAATTACCTCTCCATGGGCCCGGGTGGTCCACAGGAAGTTTTGCAAGATATTTGATAGCAATATGCTATTATAAAGTATAGTCATGTAATATGTCGTTGGAAAGAGAAAAATGTGAGCCAATGAAGCAATTTGGTCTCATTTTAGCAGCGATAAATAAGGAATATATTTTGATATATACCATGTATACCATTACAAACAGTGACCCTCTACACCATGACCAATAAACTCCTATTGCTTTAAGCAGTTGATAATATCATTATTGTTAACAGTAGCACTGCACAGTCAAGACGGACAGTTCAGCATAGGCACTCTTTGTATCCGGATACATCAATATACTTTGTACAAGTTCTTGGGGTAGTTATTGTGTTATCATCATACTCTCATTCACCCTTCTAACTTGATGTCAACTCCTCTTGATTTACCTTTAGTTGTCAGCCAAAGACAAAGTGCTGAATGAGTGGAAGGACAAGTACATGACGCAGAAGTCTGAGTATGAGGCGCTTGAACGAAAGATGGACAGCTTTGACCGGTACCTCACCGATCTCCCTACTGCTGATGATCACTCGAAAAAATCATCTGAAATATCCTTTTTTTAGTTAAGTCGTACAATTTAAAATCATGTCTGAAAAAGCCATTTTCTCGCATAAGGCCCATTAAAATGTTATTGGAATAATATTTAGAGGAAGGAAATGCAAAATCTTGAAACTTAGATTATTAATGTCTAAATTCAGACCCCAAAAAGCCATTTACCCAAGTGCCATCAATGCATACCAGACAATGTGAAAAGCAAAGTGCCCTTAACTAGCTTACGTCCGACAATTGCGAGAAGATAAGGAGAAGTACAAGAACCGCAGCGTAGAGTTCGCGCGCCGTCTAGAAGTGGCGAACAAAGCTGCTCGTCAGAAGCAGGAGCAGCTCGATGAGATGGAGCAAGCAGACGCTCACCACCAGGAGCGCATACAACAATTAGAGGTGAGTTTCAAACTTTATTTCTTTTTTTTGGGGGGGGGGGGGGCTTAATACAATAATCTTCTTCAATGCAAGACAGGATAGTGCAGTCATAACAGTCCACAGCTTGAAACAATGAATTGGTTACGGCAGATCATTCTGCATTTAATGAGTAACCACAAAAACGTTTCACTATTTTGTGCACCCTATGACATAATCAGACGGTGGAATTTTCCCATCTTTAGACCCTTGATAGGTGTACTGAGAACCTACAATTTGTTTCAGACTGAAATCTCACGGTTACGAGAGGAGCTTGGTCTTGGTGAGGGGGAAGAGGCACCACTAGGAATGCGCGAGGAGTTGGAGCAGGTCCGGTATGAAAATCAGCGACTCACCGCTGACCACGAGAAGGCCAGGAAGGTCAGTACACCCTCAACATAGATCTACCAGTATACTATTAAATATAGATATTTATAATGCTGATGATTTTTGTCCAAATAATTGGCTGTCATGGTTTTAGGGTAACATCATGAGTATGATAATATATACCTAACCATTATTCTAGCTTTTTTTATAATAGCATGTACCTATATAGAATATAGAATAGAAGCATATGCCCATCGTCCATATGTGTATATCTATTTGTTTTTTTTTCTAACAGCTACTAGAGGCAAAGCATAAAAAGCAGCAGGCAATAGAGGTCCGGCACAGAGCGGATGCCAAGGCACTGGAGGAACGACTCGCGCAGGAGGAGAACACAGTGGCTGGACTTAGGGAGGAGATGCTCAACAAGGAGCAACATCTCAAGAAGCTGCGGGCATCAGTTAAAGAGGTAAGCTTCTCTATAATGTCTGTGAGGCTCTTATCCACAAGGCTATCAGTGTTCAAATTAAACTGAGACTGAGAAAAGACATTGAGGGCGTAAACTTGCGGTATATCCAAACGTCGACCAATAAATGCACATAACCACTTGGTGATTTTTACCATCAGTACAATTCAAACCCAAAGAGGGTTGTGAAAATATCTTTCATTCTTTTCCAAGAAAATCTAGATTACACTTCTCAAGTATAATAAGACCATTTCTATTTCCCCACCCCTCTATCAGATTGGTAGCCAGAACCAGGACCTACTGGAGAAGAACATGTCGCTGGAAGAGGCGCAGCGGGAGCTGGAGCGCCAACTGACCGGGGAGGCTCACAAACTGGAGCAGCGGCTACTTAAGGAGATGGCCGTGTGCTTCGCCGAGCTGCAGTCCCTCGTCCAGATCTGTGTGCAGCGCGCCGAGGGACAGGACCCCAATATCTCAGTCCTACTCGGAGTCAAAGGTCAGCTATTGCTGCCTTGAGTTAATTTGTGTATGAATTAGGGTTATAAATAATTTTTAGAATAAATTATTTTTTCTGGTATGTTTAGACAAATGACTTATAAACCCTATCATGATTTGTTAGTAACTTACCTAGGATCAAGGTTCCCAATCGAAGTTTTTGATGTATGAGCTTAACTATAGTAGTTGTGATATTTTTGTTGTTAACATAGTCAGTAAAGGTGACATTTTTTCGCTTTGAGATATATACTTATCAATGACTGTCTTCGTCTCTGAACAGGTGTCATGAACTTAGACCCAGATGATGCGCAGCCGGTGGGCGACAACATTCAGTCGCTCAAGTACAAAGTGAGCAAGATTCATGAACTACGACAAGATATCGACAATCTCAGAGAAGTCATCTCAAACAAGTATGCCGAAGACATGGGTGAAAACCTCAACTGCACAACACAATAGTCACGATATTAAATACACAGTCTATACAAAAGTCAATGGATGTTAGATAATAGTCTGCATCTGGCAGACCTGCAGTAGACTGTATGTTCTGCAAACAGAGTTCCAATGCAACCAGGTCTGACATCAAAGCAATGTATTGAGTAAATTTACACCAGGTCTTGCTGTACGTGGATTCTTTCCCCATGGTACATAGTTTGCAATATTAATTATCATATGACCTGACCAGCAATGCTGTGCTATCCTTCCTCATTTTGATACAATAACAGATGATACTCCAAGACTTTCAATCTAACCAAAACAATGCACCTTTTATATGTTGCATTGGGGACGGTTCGAAGAGAGCTAGCTACCCAGTACAGGGATATTAGTTTGGGGACTAGTTCTGTATCCATGTGCAGTTAGATGATTTGCCTTCAAAGTGTTTGTGGTAGATATGTGCTGCTAACTTCCTCCTGTTACAGCATTAGTATTAGTGCTTTGTCCCGAGTGTAGCAACCGTGAATGGTTGGCATGATGCATGAATGCAGTATGACGCATTAATCGCCAAAATTGACTATTATTGTGCTTCAATTTTCTACTTTTTTGTAAATTGTGAGAGGTTCAATTAATCCAGACTCAAAATGTTAAAAGGTGACGACAAAGGGAATAGTAGTAGTTCATTAAAGCAATATGCTGCCCTTAAAGGGCTATAGTATTCTGGTGTAAATAGGTGCTGGACTGCTACATTGCTAGTTAACTAATGCATTGGCATTCAGAAAGATGCAAGTAGAATCCTACACCAATAGACCAGGAGAAAAATGAAAAAGATATTGGAGGTCAGAATTAAACCAAAAAGATGCGATACAAATAATGATAGCTTTAGAAGATATAAGTGTTATTTGGCAACATACATGTATGAAAAGAAGACTTATTGGAAATTAATTGATACATTAATATTTATTTAAAGGTAGAGATTTCTGTAGGAATGGTTTCAGCAGTTCTTTTAGATTGTGTAGGGCAGTGCTGGACATTGCTTCGAGGGTGGGGCTTCTTAGAAAGTCTTACCTTTTATATATCTTTAGCAAAAACTATACAATAAAAAACCCAGTGAACCAGTAGTCTTTCCTCTCTCATGACCTTGTGAGAGGGAATGACTTTTGGCGAAGTGCAATTGAACTAGACGAATAGAAGACTTATGGTCGAATTCATGTTAAAAGGTATTAAATCAAAATGTCTAACTTTTGATAAAAGAATGTAGGCCTACTTTTAAAATATTAACTTCACCCGGCTGTGATATAGATGTTTCTCTGTTAATGAGTTAAATAGTGCATGTATACCTACCTGTAATATTAATTGGGCATCAACAGAAATCTTGTTGCTCATGGAAATGACTTCTAGACATATATGAACTGTTCGTTCTATACGCGAAACGTTGTGTTTTTGGAGCGCCATTTGCATTACACAAGGTTAGCATGTCTATAATATTATACAGATTATACGGTTCTGAAATAATTTGCAAATGATCTCTATGATGAAAAAAAAAGAATTGAAAAAAAAAGTATTTTTGTAGTGACTACACACACAGGCCTGACTAGCTTTGATCTCCTATGGTGGGTCCCATTGGTTAGACTGGAGTTTCACGTTGAAATGGCTTTGCTTAGCTGGAATCATACTATGCCTATGTATATGGAAACATACGCCTTCTATGGTTGTATAGATTCCTTTCGATGTAAAGATTTTGCCTTTGTATCTAGTGTATATAATATGTATTTTGTTAAATAAAAACCAAATGAAATAAGGAACTTTTTGTCTTTTTTTAAAAATACAGTAAAACTATAATATGTACTCTTTAAGTAGATGGCTTTAAGATATATTCTATAGCCCAAGACGGTTTTCCCCTCCAAAAGTCTGGATTGATGATACTATCATTAATTTCTAAAAAATAAATTGTGATGTCTAGAAATGCTGGTCTCTGACGAGAAAACTGGGCGACTGCTACCTATTGAGAATGTGCACATGTGTGTGCATGCTTGGAGATCTATATTAGGTGATGTGATGGTTAGAGGAATTCTTTTTGTGCACAAAGTAGTCTAATAATGCACTGAAACCAGCATCAAATACATGCTCCGAACCCCACCAAGTCTCCAATGAAAGTATGTCGAAACATATAGCGAACATTAATGTTAGTTTGTGTCTGATAGAGACATGGCAGCATATGAGATGTGACATTGGGTAGGCCTAGACCATGAGGCCTAAATTTAGACATCTTTGAACGGTAACTGCAGTTTCTCAAGGGCAGTTGCATTGAACCTATAACTGGAATCAAATATTCAATATAGTATTGACGTCCATGATATAATCGTGTATAAAGCTTAAAGAAAGTGGAGTATATTGGAGCATCCGTGTTGATTTTTTTATTTATATATATATTTTTTAAATAAAGGTTGTCTCTAACGAGCCCTCTACTCATACAAACCAATAATAGCCTACCTGTAGCTAGCTCCCCTAACTGCCATGTGTCACATCTGCATGAGATTCTCACTACTCTACTCCAAATCCATTTGGTTCTGTGTTTGCCCCCAGAGGGAGGGTCAGTATGGTCCTCCCCCTCTGTGAACTCTCTTTACTACTATGGGGGGGTAGATGGGGGGGTCCCCATGTCACGTGTCGATTTTAAGAAATGACCATGTCACATGTCACTAAGGATAAAGTCATGTCACTAGTGTCACTAAGGGACTCATACATAGGGGTCTTGGGGCCGCAGGCCCAAGGAAAATTTAGAAAAATTTACAACCTACAGTGACAAAATCTGAAGAAAAAGTTGGGTAACCAACTGTACTCCAAATGAGGGGTTTTTCTTTATGTCACTAAGCCCCATGTCACATGTCGATTTTAAGAAATGGCCATGTCACATGTCACTTAAATGGTCATGTCACATGTCGATTTTAAGAAATGGCCATGTCGCCATGTCGATTTTAAGAAATGGCCATGTCACCATGTCGATTTTAGGGGTCTATACCCATTACTATGGCAGTGTTCAGCCTCAGGTGTTTGAAAATATTTTCTCTGTCACCCCCTAAAACAGGTGAAATCATTTTGCCCTCCCCTCACACTGCCTATCTATTTTTTTTTTAATAGGGCCAATGCATGGTATCAGTGGTTAGTACTACAAGTAGTTAAAACCAGGGAAGTCCTACCTACCTCCCCCACAGGTAAAATGAGTTTGATCTAGCGCGGGAGTTCCGCGAACGCAGCTCGCGCTCCAAGCAGAGTACAGTCCCCTCATCGCAAGTTTTACGTCAGTGGGTGGACTCTGCTGTGAGAGTGCGTACTGAACAGCAAGTGGGATTCGCTGGTACCGCGCGGGTGCCGGGGCTAACCCGCAGGCCCTGGCTAACTAGTACTAGCTCTCTAAGAGCTAACACGTGACTTCGCTGGTCAACCTACAACATCTGGGTCACAGGCACCAGCACAGTCACGTGATCTGTGACGTCATCTGTCACTCTCCAGCATGGGCGCCGTTGTTTAGTGAGTTACCCACGTTGGAGAGTGTGACCCCGCGCTAGGGACCTGCGTCCTTGATAATGGACGGGGGACCAGCGAACAAGTGGGACGGCCACAAGCTGGCACCACCTCGACCTCGTTTCCCGAGCGTCATCGCTGGGACCAAAGGTTGCTGGTTAAAATAGTTCCTGTGCGCTTGGTGCTGTTGTACTAAAAGTGCAGATGGGTACCGCGTACGAATCCCCCCCAATATACGGGGGAAGTGATGCGGTCATGGCCTCCTAAATACCAGCGATGTCGCTCGGACTTGTCCAAGCGCGAGTTGGGGCCAGCTTGGGACGGCCATTGCTGTCTGAAACCATCCAGACACCGGGTCGGGACTAATAAAAAGTGTTTATCTATACTTTCTCATCCACTAACAGACTGTCCCTGCACACTGATAGTTTGGGGTAAGTTCCTACATTCTCTACAGCTATTTCAAACTAGTAATCCAAAGATATCTTTCTGTCGAGTGAATTTCTAGGCGGAGGCAGTGGGTGAGGATAGGCACTTACCTATATATTAACGGTTTGTGCTGTGCACTCTATATTACATCCAATGTATAGACCTTGTTAAAAAAAGTGGATTTGCTTTTTAAATGAAGTCTTTAGGTCAACTTCAAGTGAAAATATAAGCGAATAAAGGCCTCATATCAACCCAATAATTCAGCTACAATATGCTATAGTTAAGAGTCTAGGTCTTTGTGATGGCAGTTGGGGAAGCTAGGTGTCAACAAGGTGCCTCCCCCCGGCCATCCCCTCAGGTACATGGGGGTGCAAGGGTGTGAGGGGCGGCCTCACACATCTCACTAAGCAAGGCAACTCCCTGGCCGCCTGTAGTGCCACAGAGGCCGGGTACGCAGGTAGCGTGCCCGGCCTCTGCCCAGGTACATTCTCCTACGATTTTGGCGCAGCATTTATACCATACTGCGCACAGGTATAAAAAAATAATCTAGACTTTTTCTCGACCAGAATTAGCAGGGGAATGCGTGGAAATAATTTATTTTAGTGTGCTACATGGCCTTCATGTAGAAAACAGCTGCTAAAGTTACGGGTCAACTTTATTTTCGGAAAGAATCATGCTCTTTTTACCCTGTGATTGCTCAATCCTAAAACCAGAATATTCATTAAAACCACACAATCAATACCTTTACAATGATACCATTTGTGTCACAATCCCCCTGTTAACGACTTCAGAAATAGCATCCAAAGAAATCATAGGTTGAAAGTGCTTGTGAAAAAAATTATCACACTTTACACCCCTGCGGCGGTCAGAACGGCGCACGGGAGATAGGTCAGTGCCTAGTGAGGAATGTTTTCGAAATTTCGTTCTACTTGACTGATTGTTGACTTGAGTTCTCTGCTGGGTAGATTTATTTGAAAACTGCAGAGACCTTATGGTATTTGGTTCAACCATCAGTGCATTGTTTGCCGACATTAAATACAAGTGCCAGATGGTAAGAGAAAAGTAGCATTCAATGAAAAATGACAGCCACTAGCTGCCATTTGAGCCGTGACAAGTAGGAGTAACGGAGGGTAATACCGGACGGAGGGTATTATCGGACACTTTTACTTTTGTGAGCTTATGATGACCCTAAATTTTGCAAATTTGATCAGATATTTATGCCTAGAGGTGCAAAGGAGTCTTTACTTTTAGTTAATGATACAAACAAGGTAAAAAGAGCTTTCAAGTTGAATGAAAATTGTTATTATTATCGTAGCCTCATGAATTAATTGTAAAAATGACAGTTCTTAAACTAGATTGATAAGAATCATGAATTTTGCTGTTAAAATTTATGGCTGATAAAATCCCTATTTTTATGCAAAATCAGCAGCCAGATTACTATGCATAGGTGTTAAATCAAGATTCAGCTGTCATTTTTGGAAATTTACTTTCTTTAGGGGTGCCTGGGAGGTGTCCAGTAATACCCTCCGTTTTCAGGTACCGGAGAGTATCACCGGACAACTAAACAACGGATTTCAATATCCTCAAATTTCTAACCCATAAATGCTTTGAATATCCACTAAATTAACTCATTTTATACAGGAATACATTGAGATATGAGAATAAATTGGAATGGGGGTTATCACAGCGTTGTGATACCATTTACTACGGTCCCACTGAATTAAAGTAAATATTGGTGAAAGATTCCTGCTAATTATGCATATATAATCTGAAATATTCTCACTGGGAGGATTGGGTTATAGTGGAAAACCAAAGAAGAGCAAAAACGCTTAAAAGGCATATTTATTGACTTAAGGATTACACATGATATGACATGTGAGGGAAAAGGGGGACTATATATTGTAAGGTAATCAGAAGCATAGCATAGAAGACATAACAGCCAGCCTTATGGGTATTCCAAGAGATCCTTTATTCATGAGCTCCAATATCTATCTGATGAGTACAGAGTCAGTCCCGACTTAAATACCCCCCTCCAGCGTCTCCATTCTCGTACGAGAATGTGCCGATTCTCGTACGATGTGCATTCTCGTACGATGTGCATTCTCGGCCGAGAATGTGCTGATTCTCGTACGAGGCCACCCCCGTGCCCGCTACACTCTCCACACCCTATTTCTAAGCCCCCTCTAATACAACAAGCAACTAAGCCCAACCAGAAGGCTGTACAGGAAGTTTCTATTAGTTGCCTACATTTGACTTTTATCTTATTATTACATGGCACCAAGGGAGGGCTGAGTCCACTACTCCCTAGTCCATCTATCCATGATTCCGATGGGTTTCCTCTCGCCGCCCGGCGCCCTGGTCCATCCACCAGTGATCCCGATGGATTTCCTTTCTCCGCCTGGCACCCTGGTCCATCTGCCAGTGATCCTGATGGTTTTCCTCTCGCCGCCCGGCGCCCTGGTCCATCAACCAGTGATCCTGATGGTTTTCCTCTCGCCGCCCGGCGCCCTGGTCCATCAACCCGGGATTCCATTGGTTTTCCTCTCGCCGTCCGGCGCCCTGGTCCATCAACCCGGGATTCCGATGGTTCTCCTCTCGCCGTCCCGCGCCCTGGTCCATCAACCAGTGATCCTGATGGTTTTCCTCTCGCCGATTGGCGCCCTGGTCCATCAACCCGGGATTCCGATGGTTTTCCTCTCGCCGCCCGGTGCCCTGGTCCATCAACCCGGGATTTCGATGGTTTTCCTCTCGCCGTCCGGCGCCCTGGTCCATCAACCAGTGATCCTGATGGTTTTCCTCTCGCCGCCCGGCGCCCTGGTCCATCAACCCGGGATTCCGATGGTTTTCCTCTCGCCGCCCGGCGCCCTGGTCCATCAACCCGGGATTCCGATGGTTTTCCTCTAGCCGCCCGGCGCCCTGGTCCATCAACCAGTGATCCTGATGGTTTTCCTCTCGCCGCCCGGTGCCCTGGTCCATCCACCAGTGATCTCAAAGGTTTTCCTCTGGCCGCCCGGCGCCCTGGTCCATCAACCAGTGATGCCAATGGTTTTTGTCCCACTAGAAGTTCCGAACCTTCTTGGTGCATCCCTACCACATCCTGGTACATCTCCGACCGCTCTTGGTGCATCTCCGACCCCTTTCGGTACATCTCCACCACATCCCAGTGCATCCTCACCACGTCCCCAGTGCATCCTCACCACATCCCGGTACATCTCTAACCCCTCTCGGTGCATCTCCGACCCCTCTCGGTGCATCTCCACCGCGTCCCGGTGCATCTCCAACCGCTCTCGGTGCATCTCCGTTCCCTCTCGGTGCATCCTCATCACGTCCTGGTGCATCTCCGACCCCTCTCGGTGCTTCTCCACCTCGTCCCGGTGCATCTCCATCCCCTCTCGGTGCATCCTCATCACGTCTTGGTGCATCTCTAACCCCTCTCGGTGCATCTCTGACCCCTCTCGGTGCATCTCCACTGTGTCCCAGTGCATCTCCGACCCCTCTCGGTGCGTCTTCACCGCGTCCCGGTGCATCTCTGACCCCTCTCGGTGCATCCTCACTGTGTCCAAGTGCATCTCCGACCGCTCTCGGTGCGTCTCAACCGCGTCCCGGTGCATCTCCGACCCCCCTCGGTGCATCCCCACCGCGTCCTGGTTCAATTCCGACCCCTCTCGGTGCGTCTTCACCGCGTCCCGGTGCATCTCTGACCCCTCTCGGTGCATCTCCACCCCGTCCCCCTGCATCTCCGACCCCTCTCGCTGCATCTCCACCACGTCCCGCTGCATCCCCACCCTGTCTCGGTGCATCTCCACCACGTCCCAGTGCATCTCCGACCCCTCTCGCTGCATCTCCACCACGTCCCGGTTCAACTCCGACCCCTCTCGGTGCATCTCAACCGCGTCCCGGTGCATCTCCGACCGCTCTTGGTGCATCTCCACCACATCTTGGTGCATCTCCGACCCCTCTCGGTGGCTCTTCACCACGTCCCGGTGCATTTCCGTCCCCTCTCGGTGCATCCTCATCACGTGTTGGTGCATCTCCGACCCCTCTCGATGCATCTCTGACCCCTCCCGGTGCATCTCCACTGTGTCCCAGTGCATCTCCAACCCCCCTCGGTGCATCCCCACCGCGTCCTGGTTCAATTCCGACCCCTCTCGGTGCGTCCTCACCGTGTCCTGGTGCATCTCCGACCCCTCTCGGTGCATCTCCACCCCGTCCCACTGCATCTCCGACCCCTCTCGCTGCATCTCCACCACGTCCCGCTGCATCCCCACCCTGTCTCTGTGCATCTCCACCACGTCCCGGTGCATCTCCGACCCCTCTTGCTGCATCTCCACCACGTCCCGGTTCAACTCCGACCCCTCTCGGTGCATCTCTGCCGCGTCCCGGTGCATCTCCAACCGCTCTTGGTGCATCTCCACCACATCTCGGTACATCTCCGACCCCTCTCGGTGGCTCTTCACCACGTCCCGGTGCATCTCTGTCCCCTCTCGGTGCCCTCATCACGTCTTGGTGCATCTCCGACCCCTCTCGATGCATCTCTGACACCTCCCGGTGCATCTCCACTGTGTCCCAGTGCATCTCCGACCCCTCTTGGTGCATCTCCACCATGTCCCGCTGCATCTCCGACCCCTCTCGGTGCATCTCCACCATGTCCTGGTGCATCTCCAACCCCTCTCGGTGCATCTCCAACCCCTCTCGGTGCATCTCTGACCCCTCTCGGTGCATCCCCATCACGTCTCGGTGCATCTCCGACCCCTCTCTGGTTGTCTCAACCGCGTCCCGGTGCATCTCCAACCCCTTTCGGTGCATCCCCACCACGTCTCGGTGCATCTCCGACCCCTCTCGGTGCATCCCCATCACGTCTTGGAGCGTCTTCACTGCGTCCTGGTGCTTCCCTGACCATCCTGCATTGTCCGACGGCCGCCAGTCTCGTCCGGCTTCCTCCAGTACAACCCCCGGCCTGCCTGCATCGTCCGACGGCCGCCAGTCTCGTCCGGCTTCCTCCAGTACAACCCCCGGCCTGCCTGCATCGTCCGACGGCCGCCAGTCTCGTCCGGCTTCCTCCAGGACCACCCCCGGCCTGCCTGCATCGTCCGACGGCCGCCAGTCTCGTCCGGCTTCCTCCAGGACCACCCCCGACCTGCCTGCATCGTCAGACGGCCGCCAGTCTCGTCCGGCTTCCTCCAGGACCACCCCCGACCTGCCTGCATCGTCCGACGGCCGCCAGTCTCGTCCGGCTTCCTCCAGGACCACCCCCGACCTGCCTGCATCGTCCGACGGCCGCCAGTCTCGTCCGGCTTCCTCCAGGACCACCCCCGACCTGCCTGCATCGTCCGACGGCTGCCAGAATCGTCCGGCATCCTTTTCTACCTTGGCCGACTTGTCTGTATCATCTGCAGTCCGCCAGGACCTGCCTCGATCATCTGCAACCGGCCAGCATCGTCCGGCTACCAGGGAGTCTGCCAGCACCAGGTCTCGTCCGCCGGGAACATCTCCATACACCTCCCGCAGGTCGTAGGTATATCGTCCTATACAACACAGAGTAACGAGCAGACAACAATATAAACCCATTTCCCTTTCCGTACGAGCCAGATGCGCCATGTAGATCGTGCTTGTGCCTCTACCTGTTTCCGTCACATCTTCCCACCGTCTTCTCTTCTTTCCACTACCATACATCTGCCACTCATTATGGTAATCCTCCGTCATCTCCACCACACCCCAGTGTGTCTCTGAACCCTCTCGGTGCATCTCCACCACATCCCGGTGCATCTCTGGTGTGTGCCGCTGCGCCCCCGTCCTCTCTCTGTGTATCTCGGACACGTCCTGCTTCGACTCAGTCCACTTTCGGTGCATCTCGTCTGAAGCAGGCCAGTTTCGTCCCACACCTTGTGTTGTCCTGGACTTGCTAGGATAGTTCCCAGCCTGCCAGGATCGTACTACATCTCCCTGGATCATCCTTGGTCTGCTAGGATGGTCCCACAGCCGCCCACATCGTCCTACATCTTCCTGTGTAGTGCCCAACTTGCCAGGATCGTACGACGGCCGCCAGCATCGTCCTAGATCCTCCTGCGTATGCCCCGACCTGCCAGGATCGTACGACGGCCGCCAGCATCGTCCTAGATCCTCTTGTACCATCCCCGATCTCACAGCATCGTCCGACGGCCGCCAAAATCGTCCGACATCTTCCTGTACCATCCCCGACCTCACAGCATCCTCCGACGGCCGCCATCCTCGTCCGACTTCCCCCAGTGCCACTCCCAACCTGCTAGAATCGTCCGACGGCTGCCAGTCTCATCCGACTTCCTCCAGTACCACCCACGACCTCACAGCTTTGTCAGACATCTCATCTTCCTTCCCTCAGACTGCAACCGGCTCCTTCCTTCTGTGGGATGTCCCTCTCAGCGTTGGGCGTTGTACGTCTCTCGTTATCTCACTGCTGCCTCTATCCCGCTGCCTCCGATTTCCATGGATCCATTCTTCATGGGTCCGTATTTCCTATTCTTCACCGCTGTCACCACTGTAAGGTAGAAGCATAGCATAGAAGACATAACAGCCAGCCTTGTGGGTATTCCAAGAGATCCTTTATTCATGAGCTCCAATATCTATCTGATGAGTACAGAGTCAGTCCCGACTTATATACCCCCCTCCAGCGTCTCCATTCTCGTACGAGAATGTGCCGATTCTCGTACGATGTGCATTCTCGTACGATGTGCATTCTCGGCCGAGAATGTGCTGATTCTCGTACGAGGCCACCCCCGTGCCCGCTACAATATATATATGTATGAGTATGTATGGGTAGAGCATATATAAACTAAGTAGATAATGGGAAACTATATACAATAGCACAGTCCGAAAAGACCAATATGATAAGGGGTAGAGATACCATTCAGATACATGAAATAACGTGGAAATCGAATAGATCTAGTACGCGGGCCACGTAGTAAGTAATGAATATAAAATATATATATGAATGAAGTCATATTGTCCAATAATAAGAGACTTGGCTACAATAAGAGTCAGAGTTCTTTGGATTGAATATATTCGACGCATGGTCAGGTCTTAGAACCTAAACAGGGAAGCAACACATAGAATAAGATCCGAGCTGAAGCAGCTGGTAGGGAAGATAACGGAGGGATAAATCCAGGTCAGGATATAGACTCAAATGGTAGAGACGAACGGGGGAACAGGGAGCACGGCCCAGCGGCGGGAGGCAGTAGTACATGGAGATGAACCTCGGCGTCGGGTGTAACAATACCCGGACATGACATCTAGGCAGGGGAAAAACAACGCAGGGGGTAGATAGGCAGTGGAGGCAGGCGACCAGGCCCTGCACACAGTATGGTCATGACCAGGGTCTGCCTAATCACCACAGGATGGTCGTGGCCAGGGTCTGCCTAATCACCACAGGATGGTCACGGGTGAGGCCGCCTAATTGAAAATTTATGAAAGCTGAGTAGGGCCGCCTAATTGAAGATCGATGAAGGTTGAGTAGCAGCCGTTGATTAGAGATCAATGGGAGCCGGGCATGGTCATGGAGGGAGGTAGCCTAGCTATTGATCCGGTGGGAGGCTGAAACAAGAAGTAAAAGAGAATATAACTTGGGGAGGGAGAGAGAGCAGTCAGTTATCAGTGAGCGTTTGGGCGTTACATTATGGAATATTGAGAACTAATGGAATAGTGTGGTGGAGATACCACGGTCATTTACTGATTGTATCCAACTGGAGATAATAATGGAGATGGTAATACAATATACTGGATTTGTTAGTATGGAGTTAGAACAACAACTATCTAGACTCGCTGATCAAATGAATTGGGATTTGATTGTATGTATATATCCTGGAGCTGTGGTAATAGCCAAAGATTGATGAATAGATTGCACCTGGAGTTCTCTTGAGATTGGGATATAATATCAACCGAGATAACGGAGAAGTGTATAGATCGACGGTAGAACACGTTAAAAGGTATCGTGACGATAAACAGCAATGTACACAAGATCAGATTGAATGTATTTATTGGTCAAATGGATGATGACTAGTACTACCGGATTCATATAGAAGGATCCTGCTAGATACTTATATGCATACCTAGCCTATGTTAAGGCTGTCACATATAATTATCGGTGCAAGCCCTGGAGCAAACTGACACTAATGAAATACGTATCTCTATATATATATGGAGAAGGCTGTGATTGGGACATAATCTATGAAAGTGCTCTATGTTGGGTATAATGTCAACACAGTGTTGCCGAAAAGTTTTTCTCTACGCAGGCCAAAGTGGCCTGCGTCTTGGCATCTTACGCAGGCCATTTCCTTCTCACGCAGGCCATATGAATTTGATATTTCAAGGTACTTTTATAAACTCCATTATAACTTATAACTACTGCAAAAACTTAAAAGAAATTGAAAAAATATTCAATTCTACAAAAATGGCCCTATCTTCGCTTCTAATTGGCCGATTTGAAAAATTCTTTCACCATTAGAAAGCTTAGATCATGGCAGGCCATTGTGGCCTGCGTCCTAAGGCCCTACTCCGGCCATTAATATTCTACGCCGGCAAAAGCCGGCGTGCCGGCGTTATTTCGGCAACACTGTCAACAATACCATAATAAACTGGATCTCACTACCCTTGCGTTATCTTTGGGCGGAAGCCTACCTCTGACTAGTTTACCCCACAGAGTAGTAGCAAGTAAGACGGAAGTTGAACCCCATTTAAATATATGAAAACACTATATTCCTATAGGACATTAACTATAGCCCAGGATACAGCAAAGTTCCAACAGGATACGGCAATTCTTGTACAACAATGTTAAAATTCTACTGCAATTATAGCCTACCGTATTCGACGTAATAAGCGCCCTCCCCCTAATAAGCGCCCCCTCCCCTTTTTTGGGGCATTTTAAGACTTTAAACAAAGGCTTAAATTTCCCGATTTTGGGGGCAATTAAACTCTTAAATACTTAAAACGCCATGAAAATGATTTTATAAGCGCCCAAGGCACTTATTACGTCGAATACGGTGTTTGTTCTAAAGAATACTGAGAAAATATGGGTAGGCTACATTGTAACTAGCTCTTATATACTTGGACCTAACAATGGTCAATGCGATAATGGTAATCTTATACACAACATTACCATATACATTTAACAATGTTTAACTAAGCACTGCAATAACACTGTGTTACTATGCCTCATCTGCAAACATATTGTCACAACACATGTATTATTTCTGTTTGGGATAGTAATGATGCAAAGGTATTTGGATTTATATTGCCTGGGTAACATGGGACCATCATATTACCCTTGACACCAATGGTTCTTTAAAGAGTGAGGCATTACTGATCCAATGTTGGAAGATAACATGGCTCAAAAATATCAATGTATACTAGAGGGTTTTAACATTTTTAGAATAGAAATGAGCTTCATAAGGTATAGGTTAGACCTGAAAATATTGTTTTAGCCTGGTGAAGTTTGATATTACAACTATGGCTGATTGTTATCAAAAGACGCATTGCGTCCGGTAATACCCTCCCTGTCCGATAATACCCTCCGTTTTCAGAATATACTGTCCGGGGGTTTTCTTCCAATAAAAGATCCCTAATAAAAGCAACCAGTAATAGTATTACCACATAATATTTGGCTCAGACACCATAACTATAGGGTGCAAGATGTGTGGAGTTCATGGTGTAATTCTGAGACAAGTAAAATGTTGCCAAGTGAATTATATGTCTTAAGTGTCCGATAATACCCTCCTTTACTCGTCAGAGCGTCAGACTCAGAGACAGAGTGTGATGCCAGGAATAATTATTTCTAGGCCCCGAGACTAGGGTTCATTTATTAGTTACATCCTGAGGGGGGGTGTAAAAAATTCTGATCCCTTTTGAGGGGGCGGCACCTTTTAACTTAAACTTTTTAAGCAAAAAAAGCCTGCGCAGTTCAAATCAAGTTTCAAGTTTCAAGTTTGTAAGGTTTTTATTTTGTCTAGGCTCAGGTACAGTCACTCAATATCAAATGATCTTCCCTCATCGAGCGCCTAGAGGGGTGTTTCATGTAATGCGGTAATAGAATATGACCCCTTCTTCAAATAATCTCATGTATACATCTTAATTCTAACAAGTTTCTATACCGCCCCTAGTATCCAGCTCGGATACAACCTAATAATCTAATAATATACGTCGACATGGAGGATGTGTAGGCTTACTTGGAGGTGGGGGCGAACAGTAATGGGGAGGGAAAGGCGAGGTTACACCCAGATTTCTCTTAATAACCTGGATAAAAATCCAATCATACTCTTACACACAGTTTTTACATCGTCAGTATCAACAGTATCACTATACTCGCGTCTCTTAATCATACCTTAATACTTTACATCTCTGTCTAGAACTATAAGGCATATTGACATAGTGCATATTGACATAGTGACGTATATACAATTTTGCTTACATAACATTACATAACATTCCAGTCTCTTCACGTAACACTACTTAAGTACCTAATCATCTCTTCCCATCATACAAGTACCACTTACCCCCTTATCCCCTTGTCTCTTTATCCCCGTCTTACCCTGGGAGGGTCAGGTATTATGCTGGTCCCCGTATACAAGAGCGCTAATTGATCAGACCTCCATTTACTGTAGAAGTACTTGGTCAGCTGTGCTTTGACCTCCTTTTTAAACAATTCTTTCTCCGTCACCCAGCGCATGGCTGGGTCTAGAGAATTCCATTGGGAAAAAGTTTGATAGCAAGGGTCATTAATTAAACGTGTCGACTTGGGCGCGTCTTGCTTTATCAGGGGAGCCTCTCTCGCTCTAGTTCCCTGCCCTTGCAGTATATCCAACTGACCATTAAACACCAGCCTATGACACAATGGGGGGGGTGAACAATTTCCGGGGCTCTCGGCAGGGGGGGTGCATGAAATGTTCTACGCGCTTTCGAGGGGCGAGCGTAAAAAAATGTGGCGTCTCCATACAAAACCATCCCCCTGTAATTAGTAAATGAACACTCCCTTTTAATTCATTGTGGATAAAACTAAAAGTTCTAATGGAGTGCTCATTTCTTGACTTAACAGCAGGGAGAGTCGAGGCGTGGCTTTTTTTAACCCTCCCCAAGAGGGGTCTAAGGGAGTGTTCATCTATTAATTACAGGGCCGCGTCAGGGGGGGGGTGACATTTCGCGCGGAGGTGCGACATCCCCCCCCCCCCTTCCTCGAGCACGCATGGAATAATTTGTGCCCCCCCTTGCCTAAATGTTTTCGCCCCCCCCCCCCCTTTGAACCATACTATCCGGTAACGCGCTGATTTTTTTTTACTAAAAAGGGGCCTAATTTTTTACCCCCCCACCCCCACCCCTCAAACGGGGTCAGATATTTTTACGCCCCCTGTAATAAATAAATGAACACTCCCTAAGTACCCCCTCCCCCCAGTCAAGGGGTCCAATTAGACTGTTTATATGCTATAACAGGGCTCGACAAATCGTTCAATACAGGTGTGTCCACTGGGCACAGAGACAAAAATATGTTGTGCCCAGTCAGTGGAATCTGTGCCCGACCGGGCCATGAAAATTTCTATAAATACTTTCTCTTAAATGATAGGATGATTTTTCAGGATCTTGTATTGATATATTGACTTCCATATCTAGAATCCAAATATTACAAGCTTTCCAATGCTGCATAACACTCATATTTGGCTGGTGGTTTCGCTCGTAGAAATTATGGTCCAAATTATCCTCAGTTTCAGTTGTGTCCACTGGGCACAACTTTCAAATTTTTCTGTGTCCAGTGAAATTTTTCTGTGTCACGGGCACTGGACACAGCGATTTGTCGAGCCCTGTATAATACGGGACAGCGCATTGGGCTATGGGGGCCGCCATCTTGACTCAGAGCAATGCATTGTGGTTAGGCCCCCGACTCCAGAGCAGTGCACCACGGGAGAATTTCTTATCAACCACTTTGTTCTAGGTGTGAAGAGAGGGGATTAGCCTGATAAGGAGATGGAATTTAGCCCCCGAGTACCTGAGGTACCAGGATGTGCTAGTCCCGTATAGACGCCAGAGTGCACCATTTGATTTCTTTATGCCAGAATGAAATGAAATGAAAGGGAAGCGATTTGGAAAATATATTTTTCCTAAATGGTGTGTATATTATTGGATATCGTCTGTTAATGTCAGAGCAGGCTTTTTTTATGTTAAGTTGTAATTGAGCCTCATGCTTAATATATTGTACATGTATACCATACTCATAGATCTCTGCCTGAACAGGTTGATCACACAGCCTAGGCCCTCTCGACAGCCTGTCTCTGCATCCTACCTGAAGCAAAGTTAGCAATCAATGCATTTTTCTAGACCTAACATGAGCATTTACCGGGATGTCATTCAAATGGCACAACTTCAAAATTTTCAATGGACAGTTTTCCTGACTCTCTTCCTTGTCATTTTCTCCTCCTCTTGTCCCCTACGTGTCTCCTTTCTGGTTCCCGAGAATCCCCTGTTAATTTATATAAGTTTCTTCCTTTTGGCACAGCCTATAACTGGCGTTGTGTGCCTGTCTCAACCTTCTCATGGTGAGGGGCTTTAAAACGTACCAACTGTAACACGTAGGCCGTATGCCAGCACCAATGCTTCCCCTTTCAGTGGGAAATTCATGAGGGTGTAACTAAGGAGGTTATACATGTAATAATACACGCTTCGGTAATGACAGAACAGACTATTGAAATTGATCGTTAGTCCTACCATTTATAACTTACCAAGGAATTGTGCATGTGTCCTACTCACGGGCCACCACTGAGCTAAACCTCGGGGGTGAGGTCAGATGTTTCTGGTAACAGAAACAGGGTAGTCAACTCCAAGTTCCCCCTCTGCTTTGAGCATTGCATTCTGGTGAAAATACATGCATTTGGATGCATTAAAATGGCATAATCTCATGGATTTGAATAATAAATGATATTACTGGAATGCAGAACACACAATTTTGCATTAATCTGGTGATATACCCACATTTAGCAAAGTCCCCCCTCTGCTTTGTGTCAACATTGCTGCGGTCCTTAAAGCACATGGTCTGCATACCTACAACACTGTGGGGAGCAAGGAAAGGACAGGGGTCTGTACACAGGTAGCACAGGTAGCCAAATGTAGCAGCCAGAGTTGCCCACACTATCCTACCTGACGGTAGGACTAGGACTCTGCTTGGAGACAAAGGTCAGTTGGTGCGCGTGGTCCTACTAGATGAGAATTATAACAGTACTGCTTGTGGTAAGGAATTAAGAAAGTAGTGTACAATCACTCCGATGGATTTCAGCCCGCCCCCCCCCCCCCATGTCGCCATGTCGAATTTAGCCAGCCACCCTCATCCCCATGCCATCCCCACCTGCTAAATCATAATATCTGATTTTCTCTCCCCCCCCCCCCCTCCCCAGCGTGTTTCTAGAAACATGAGTTATTAGGGAGTGATCATTTTTTATCAACAGGGGGGGTGTAAAAAATCTGGACCCCTCTTGGGGGGGGGGGGCCCAAAAAATTTAACCTTTTTTGGGCCAAAAAGCCCGCGCGTCACTATGCTTCAAAAGCCCCCCCCCCCCCCCCCCCGGTTGTTAGAAAATGATCACTCCCTTATGGCTTTGGCCTCATTATACAAGTCTATGTGACGTCAATGGCTGTTACCGTCAGGTGATCGTTGGCTACAAATCCTTTACTTAAACATGGCGCTAGGTCATGCAGAGGTCCCTGGTACCAGTCAGCACGTGCTAGTATGGCACTGGTTACATCACTTTTTAGGCCAAAAAAATAAGTTGTGTTTCAGGTAAAATCATGGAAAAAAAACTACCGGTAGGTAGGGAAGGTAGGGAATTTTATTTTATATTTTATTTTTGGTAGGGACCTGCAAGTAGAAATTAGCAGAAATTATTCTGGACCATGCACCTTATGTTTGGCATCAATTTAAAGCTGCATCTGATTCGTGTACACGCTGTGGCTATAATACACAAAAGGTGTTACGGGTTCACCCTTAGAAGGGAGGAAAATCACAAAATGTATATTGAAAATTGTCAAAAAAAATAATTAAAAAATGGGTCGGCCCTGTTTTGCTAGGTAAGGTCGGGTGACCAGAAACACTGCTTTTATTTATTTTTTGGCCTTAGCACAGCACGCGTCTGCTCACCCCTCACAAACAGTACTTGTACACCGTACAGTTTGCATTCGGCGAAGGTTCCAGTTGATCAGCATGAGCATTAGGACAATGTCAGCAGTCACAATGCCATTTACGTCTAAATTAGCTATGGTCGACAACCTTTTTTCATAACGTCAAAAGAGATTCAAATGACTCATGTCGACCAAAAGCTTCTGGTAGTGGGGGGCCGAAATTGCAAATGTCCCCAAAAGGTCAAAAATAAATGTTTTTATAAAAATCCAACTGCATAATATGAAAGGCCTATACTTGATGTACATGTCTATTGATTTTTATGTTGTTATTTGTTTAAATAAAAATTTTAGAAAGAAATTAAAATTTTGTTAAATTTTTTCATTTTACCCCAATAAAAGAGATCACAAACTCATCATTTTCATAATTTAGGAATTACAATTTCACCTAATTTTTTTGTGGAATGTAAAGTAAAGTAGTGTTGCCTGATCATGCCGAAGGAATCATAGTAAATCAATAATTTACCTACTCTGCAGATCATCTCAAACTCAAAAGTCTTATTTTTAAGCAATCCCTGTCATGGACGCCATTGCGAAATTTGTGCAGATCGATTTTAAACCAAAATCGGCTCTAATCGTATACTTAAACAACACAATCGAGTATATAGACTATTTACCTGTTATTGATCGGCCTAAAATAACCTAGAAATACATTTTAATTCTGTAAACTCGCAATTAATGAAAATGTCAACGGTCTTGTTTGAAAAAATCGTCTCGGCTAGAAGTAAGAACCGGAAGTGTAAACGTCACCAAGACAACGCACACTCTCTCGCGAGGCGAGACGAGATTTTGGCAGAAAACGTGGCGGCACCCAACCCGTCATACTGGCGTATTCGTGCATCATATCAATCCTGTGTATGATTGATACACTCCTCAGGGTTGGCAAGATGCATAAATGCAGCAGTTAATGGCAATTCATCGATTGAAAACGTAGGTCTCAGGCGGGGAGAGAATTTAAAATAAAAAACATCAAATTTCCTGCATTATCGCTCACTGCAACTCGCCTTGGCTTGGCTCAGGAAAACAAGTCATTGATAGGAAATCGCCTATAACTCAGTTTCTACTGCTCTGATTGGAATTTCGATGACAGCAAAATGACCGCGCAAAAATTCTGGTATAGAAACGTTACTTCAAAAGCAACTTTGGAGAAAAAAATAATTTCCCGAAAATTCAGAAATGTGAAATTTCGCTCACGGCCGTATCAGGAAATCGCCTATAACTCAATTTCTACTGCTCTGATCTAAATTTCGATGACAGCATCATGACCGCGCAAAAATTCTGCTATAGAAAGGTTACTTCAAAAGGAATTTTGGAGAAAAAAAATAATTTCCCGAAAATCCAGAAATGTGAAATTTCACTCACGGCCGTATCAGGAAATCGCCTATAACTCAATTTCTACTGCTCTGATCGAAATCTCGATGACAGCATCATGACCGCGCAGAAATTCTGCTGTAGAAAGGTTACTTCAAAAGGAATTTTGGAGGAAAAAATAATTTCCCGAAAATCCAGAAATGTGAAATTTCGCTCACGGCCGTATCAGGAAATCGCCTATAACTCAATTTCTACTGCTCTGATCTAAATTTCGATGACAGCATCATGACCGCGCAAAAATTCTGCTATAGAAAAGTTACTTCAAAAGGAATTTTGGAGAAAAAAATAATTTCCCGAATATCCAGTAGGCCTAGTCTAGATGTGAAATTTCGCTCACGGCCCTATCAGGAAATCGCCTATAGGAGGGGCCCTTGATGGGGGGGTCCCCATGTCGCATGTCGATTTTAAGAAATGGCCATGTCGCATGTCTATGTCGCTTAAAAATGCTCATGTCCCATGTCGATTTTAAGAACTGTCCATGTCCCATGTCACTATCTTTTTAAGCCTCATGTCGCATGTCACTTGGACTCATGTCGCATGTCGAATTTAAGAAATGCCCATGTCGCCATGTCGAATTTAGGGGTCTAGGGCCATATAGGAATCTGGAGCTATACCCAGTGGGTCCGCCATTTTAAATTTCGCTGGTTGTGGTTAAACCCACTGATAAGACATCCCACTATGGGTACAATTAGGGGACAAACAGGGGACAGGCTAGTAACAGTCTTATCAGCTCTTATCAGTGCTGCACGCTGCAACTAGCTCCAGTCCCGACTAGGCCCTATAAGGGAGGGTTCATTATTTATGGCAGGGGGGGGGGTGAGCGTTTGGCAAATCGAATACGTCAAAAATAATTGGCCCCCCCCCCTCGGAATAGGTTGAAAAAAAAGGCCCCCCCCCCCTCGGAATAGGTTGAAAAAAAAAGCGCCCCCCCCCCTCACCCTGGATCGTTTTCAACTTTATTACAAAACAATGTTGGTGTCTGCTAATTGTATGCATTTAATCATGGGCACTTTTTTACCTACAATTTACTACCTTGCAACAAATACATCCATTCGTAAGGTGTTTTAGTGTAAATGTCTCATGATACTCGCTGGTGAACGATAATAGTCAAACCTCAGACACTCGACTATCCCCTTCTCCGCTCATCCCCTCTTCCGTTCATACCCTTCTCCATTCATCCCGTTTTCCCTTTATCCCGTTCTCCTTTTATCACGTTCATCCCTTTCTCCATTTATCACATTCTCCCTTTATCCCGTTCGCCGTTTATCCCATTCTCCCTTTATCCTGTTGATCCTGTTCATCCCCTTCCTTCTATCCCGTTCTCCGTCTATCCCGTTCTCCATCTATCCCGTTCTCCCTTCATCCGGTTCTCCGTTCATCCGGTTCTCCGTTCATCCGGTTCTCCGTTCATCCCCATCTCCGTCCATCCTCATCTCCGTTCATCCCCTTCTCCGTTCATCCCCTTCTCCGTTCATCCCCTTCTCAGTTCATACCCTTCTCCGTTCATACCCTTCTCCTGTCTCCCTTTATCCCGTTCTCTGTTCATCCTGTTCTCCGTTGATGCCGTTTGCCGTTGATGCCATTCTCTGTCTATCCCGTTCTCCCTTTATCCCGTTCTCCCTTTAACCCGTTCTCTGTTTATCCCGTTCTCCATTCATCCGGTTCTCCGTTCATCCGGTTCTCCGTTCATCCGGTTCTCCGTTCATCCGGTTCTCCGTTCATCCCCATCTCCGTTCATCCTCATCTCCGTTCATCCCCTTCTCTGTTCATCCCCATCTCCGTTCATCCCCATCTCCGTTCATCTCCATCTCCGTTCATCCCCATCTCTGTTCATCCCGTTCTCCCTTTATCATGTTCTCCCTTTATCCCGTTCATCCCGTTCTCCCTTTATCCCGTTCTCCCTTTATCCCGTTCTCCGCTAATTTAAGTGTAAATAGACTTAGGGGTGAGTGAGGTTAGTTGAGCCACTTTTGACTCATTGGCCCACATCCCATGCCTGTGACCATCCTGTTCTCCGTTTATGTCCGTTCTTTGTTTATCCCGTTCTCCCTTTATCCTGTTGTCCATTTATTCAGTTTATCCCGTTCTCACTTTATCCCGTTCTCTCTTTATCCCATTCTCCCTTTATCCCATTCTCCCTTTATCCCATTCTCCCTTTATCCCCTTCTCCCTTCATCCCGTTCTCCCTTTATCCCGTTCATCCCCTTCCGTTTATCCTGTTCTCCGTTTATCTATTCCTCCGTCTATCCCGTTCTCCCTTTATCCCGTTCTCCCTTCATCCCGTTCTCCGTTCATCCCGTTCTCCGTTCATCCTGTTCTCCGTTCATCCCGTTCTCCGTTCATCCCGTTCTCCGTTCATCCCGTTCTCCGTTCATCCCCATCTCCGTTCATCCCGTTTGCTGTTAATCCCGTTCGCTGTTAATCCCATTCGCTGTTTATCCCGTTTGCCGTTTATCCCGTTTGCCGTTTATCCCGTTTGCCGTTTATCCTGTTCGCCATTTATCCCGTACTCCCTTTATCCCGTTCTCCCTTTATCCTGTTCTCCCTTTATCCCGTTCTCCCCTTATCCTGTTCTCCCTTTATCCCGTTCATTCCTTTATCCTGTTCATCCCGTGCTCTGTTTATCACGTTTATCCCGTTCTCCCTTTATCGCGTTCTCCCTTCATTCCGTTCTCCGCTCATCCCCTTATAAAAGAAAAAAATGAATCATGACTGTCGACCATAGCTCCCCTGTGTTTCCCAACTCAGATCTATGTCTCATTGTCCCTTTTTCCTTTGAAAATCTCTACGTCCTTGTACTACAATAGAATTGTTCTGGATGTTGAAGAGACTCTTTGAGTAAAAAGTATTTTAGTTACATAATGTTAGGACGGACTCCATTGGGGGAGGGGGGGGCGGTTAGAAGTTCAATCAGGTAACAGCCGGTTGAATGGTTGAACCATTGACTGAACCCTGACTAGTAAGACCCTGTTCTGGGTATATGTAGAGCTGAAGGTTAATTTCCTCACTCTGCCTCCTACTCCTGACTAAAAAAAAAACAGGGCGCCTCAGTAAGGCCACTCCAAATAATATCATTGTTTCGCATTACCGCTAATTTTTTTAATTTTTTTTTTGTTTGCAATTTTCAGTGACAAATATGATTAAAAATGGAAAATACAGACATATTCGGTATCAAATTAAAGCTTACAGTATCACGAATGCAGTCAGCTAGAGAAAACATGCATATTTTACAATGTTTGCTGATTGATAATTTCTTGATCACTGAAATACAAATTTAGTTTTCTGAGGCTCCACCTATTTGGTACCCAGCAAAAAAAAAAAACAAAAAAAAAAACGCCCTTGTCATATTTGTCATGGCTTGGTGATGAGAAACAAGGATATTATTTGGAGTGGCCTTACACCTAGATATCAAGATAGGGATTGGTTGCAGGGTACCTCCCCTATCAGTCTTATCAGTGACCATTGAGGTTGAGGGAGCAAATAAGAGATTACGGTACCCATAGTCCTCTGCCAAATTCAATATGGCCGTCGGGGGTGTTCTGCCCCAATATGGCGGCCACCATGCCCCAATATGTCTATTAAAGCCGTACATAACCTATATATATATATATATACATACATACATACATACATACAGGGTATTCGTCCCTGCCACCCCCCACCACTACCCGGCCCTTCTAACCTTACAGCACCCTTTCAGGTAAAGGTTCACTGAATGTCCTACCTTTAGGACACGTTACCATCACGTGGTAGATGACCTGTAAGCTCTAGTGAACAACCACTATAGCCTACTTTATTTTCATCGCATTTCTTAATCCCAGCACTGGGGATACACATAAAGAGTCACATGTAAAACATATATAATGAAATATCTGATAAATTGCAATTGTTGTCTGTGGATACACATTTGGACTGTTAAACATGTTTCGAAAAGATGGCTTGGTCAAGACATGTTAAAGCTGCACATAGTTCAAGTTGTATGGTCTTAGGGGATTAAAAAAAAGACGAGGCACTCATATATACATGTATGATTGTCGAGATTCAATTCTGAGCTGGGCAGCGAAAGGAAGGAAGGGTAGGTTGATTTAAAACAAATTCGCTGTTTTAGTCTTTTACAGAGACCAGCATCGACATGTCTAAATAAACATTTTTTGTATTTTGATCGGGGAACTATCATAAAATTGGAGAGTGGGAAGTGATTGCATTAGTTCAGATCAATCTGTCAAAAAATACTATTAAATTTGTGTAAGGTTAGGGTCGGTCCTGTGTGACTAGTTAGGGTCGAGTAACCTGAAACACAAGTTTAATATAGTGACTGTTTGCTATACATGTATATATGAACTCAGTGGTGTTTAACACTTTAGCTACGGGTGATGCCGATCGGCATCATCGACCAAAAAACGGGTGATGCCAACTGGCATCATCCACCAAAAAACGGGTGATGCCATTTGGCATCATTTTGAAAAATACAAAAATCTCTTTTTCTGTGAGAAAAAATATTCCAAGTATCATAATTTTTCGCAGATTATAGATGGAATATGTTTCTTTCAGCCCACATTATAAAATAACAACATTTTACTGCCCCCATGGTAGATTTAGGCCTAATATGATATGACATGGAAATCCCCCGTTTTTTTTGTAGCAATAGCAGTTGGGATTGCCAGTAGTCAAGAGTTTGGGTGAATTTCTGGGTCAGTAGCTAAAGGGTTAAGTATGAGTCATGTATCACCTGATATGTTCCTAGTTGATGCGGTGCGTTTAACTTTGTGTAGACCATTATTAAGACTCATTATCAAGAGGTGGGCTACATTTTAAAGGATATATGCTTTTATACTTTCTTTTTGCTACATGCTCATTGAGAAGAAATAAACCACATCTTAATACATAATTGATAGATTCCCGTACTATTGTTATATGCTACAGGGCAGTTTGTTCATTTATGAAATAAAAATAATTTTATAAAATTGGCCTGGACCCATGAGTGTAGATTTCAGCGTAGGGAAAAAAATACATATTCATGCACCAGACCTTGAATGAATTTTGAAATTTAAATTCTCAGATTCTTTAAAGAGATGATCAATTTACAATTCATGCATTTAAGTACATGTACCTGTATCATATCTAACAAAGTGGGAGGATTGAGGTCATATTTGATGCAAGGATGAATACTACAGGAATATTCATGCCAAACCCTCAGCTGTGCCAGCACCCCAACCTGTGCCAGTTGGAAACTGAACAGAATAGAACGGTGCGAAATCAATACGCGAACCAATATGTCACCGGCCGATGCAGAACAGAACACCTGTGGTAAATTATGCATGAAGCACACCAGGACAGCTATTACCCTCATTTGATATACATACATTAACCCTCTAAGGGCTGCATAGTGCTCTAATGTATTATGTCGTTTTTGTCATGATGCATGAATGCAGCCCCGGCGAGTGCATCATTCTGAGCCTGTTGGGTTGATACCCTTGCTGATTTATGAATGCAAGTCTGACGAGTAGACTACCCAAAGCTGCATTCATGCATCATGGCAATACATGGCATAGCACTTTAAAGCACTATGCGGCCCTTAAAGGGTTAACATATGCAGCCAGACGCGTGGGAGTGGCACCGTGAGGTCCCCTGTTGTGGAATATAAAAGGGTATTGTCTCCCTTCACTGAATATAACATGTACTACCGGTTAGTAGTGGGCAAGCATGAGTACTAGGTGTTGGGACATGGTGTGTGGGTTAATGTACTGTTTGTGGGTTTAAGGGATGGTTGTAGGACAAATATAGGGGTGGGCTGATTTAGGAAAACAGCTGTATCAATTGTAGCTTATCTAGATCAAGTACACACAAACTGAGATGTTTTAAGCTGAGTATAGCATGATATTAAATCCAACTACGGGGGTAGTATGAGATAAAAGCCTCCCTCTCCAACCTTGTTTTCTGATTTCTAAAAAAAAAAAAGGAAGGGGGGACGATACACTTTTCTAATTCCTGGCTCGGCCCCTTCTTCATTATGAGAGGACAGGGTTGAATGCAGGTATGGATGTAGACCATCGGTACCACTAATGTTCTACCCACTGGACACAGGCTGTAGAGGGTGTTGTGAAGCAGACAATTGGGGCGTGGTATTGAGTGAGTTCATCGAGGCATTATAGGACAAGCTGGAACGGGGCTGGGAAGGCCTCTAATCTTATCGAGAAAATATATTTTTGCTGCCTGAAAATCAACACCTCCCTAGCGTTGGCATTGATGAGATGAATTGTTAGATTGATGTTGTTTTTGTATGAAAGTTGACTCCTCCCTTGTGTCGTTTGTAATATGAATGTGAGATTGAACGTATAAAAAGTACTATAAATTCTCACATAGAAGCCGCGACTAGTACGCAAGTCAGATCGCCAGTGCAGCTCATAGGAACGGGATAGTCGTAGTGCGCGCTTTATACGTAAGATTTTCAATGTATACTACAGTACTAAAGCGGCCACTCAGATGTCCGTGAGGCTTATAGAATTCTCCAAGGTTAGGGGGCAGCTTATAGAAAATACTTTAAGGTAGGGTAGGCGCTGTGGTTGTGTACGTGATAGTAGCTGGTCAGACGGGTTTAGGGAGGCAGTTATTGATCTGGGTTGCATGTCTGGATTGGATTGGGTACAGCGGGGGGGGGGGGGGGGGGGGTGGGGTGTGTCAGATATGTAGTAGGTATTAGGATGGGTTGGATAGGACAGGTAAGGTTAGAGAGTGTACACGGGAACATACAGGCTTGTGGGAATAGCCGTTTAAATTCCAGTCGTTCGTGGCCTGTATCTAGACTATAGGCCGTACTTCATGCTCTGGTTGCCACCCATATGGTTATGAATATTGTAATAGGCAAGAGATCTGCAATTCCTTTGATCTGGGAAATATTAATTTGCACGCCTATAGCGAATTGCGTACTGTACGCTTAGTTAGGAGTTGCCATTTTTTGACGACAGGGGTTTTGAGGTGGGAAACCGTTAATAATATGCTAAAATTAATGGTCAAAATGAAGAAAAAAATGAAGAAAACAAACGCGAACTGCCTTCTTCTCACAGACCACATATAACATCTAAAATACCTGAATGATCAGGCCTAAAAAGAGATGTTGTGTTCTGGTAACATTGCCAAAAATAAACACGGTCGGTAGGTCGATTTTTCTATGGAAAAATGAATAAATAAATAAATAAAATAGAGGTTAAAAAAAAACTTTTTCTGAATAGGAAAATGAATAGATAGATTAAAAAATAGAGTTTAAAAGAACGCACCTTATTTTCAGCCCTCAGGTCCCACCCAAGTCCCACAAAGACCAGACAAGGTGTAGTCTAAATACCATTGGAGCTGCCAAAATATGACAATGTCCAAATTATTAGCTCATGTTTTACATATATACCACTACAACTAGGTAAAGGATATTGAGTTTAATCAGAGCATGCTGTACATCAACGTTATAGGAATAAGTGGTATTAGATACAACACGAAATGGGGTGAATGGTATTGTAGTGAATTGGACTACAGTTCTGCAGGTACATTGAGGCACCAGTAGAATAAATATATCACTTAACATGCCCAAAGAGGGCAGAACTACACCTGTAGTTCCAACATGAATAGGCTGAACAATGACACCTAGTTGCATTCAAGTGTCATGTCTGGAATACATATATTAACAATTGTTGGGACGAAGAAGAGGGTCGACCTCTCACCACTGTGCTGGAATATGAGCACATTGCTGGTACTAGCGGAGGCAGTATGAGTCTGCCCTGTAGATAAATATAATATAGACGATGAGACTAGGTGCATGTCTACCTTGGTGAGGAGGCTGTTGGCAGGATCTCAAAAGTCTACCCTGTAATAAACATAAAGCTTAAGGTAATACAAGATAAGACGTATGAAAACACCGAGGTCATTGACCAGTATTAAGCAGTGGTTATATGCCATTATCTTATAAAGGTACAGGTTAACTGATCTATTAAAGTTTTAACCCATAGTTGTTTTGAGACATCACCGCGGGTTAATTTAACCAGATACCCATGTAGATGATGAGGACCGGGTGCATGTCTAACTGGTGACAGGACCTCCCTGGAGTGGGCAGCCCTGGGAGGTAGGTTCTCTCCCACAGGGTGTCTCTTTACCTGGCGACACATAGGGCTACATAGGTATTTGCTGGTATGACTACCACTAGGCAGCAGTACTGCTGTATCAAAGTAACTATAGACGTCACGTCAAACTATGTACTTCTTTCAAGCAATAACACTTAACTTACGTATTCGACGTAATAAGCGCACAGTGCGCTTAAAAAAATATTATGGACACCTTTTAGTAGTTAAGAGTTTAATTGGGGTCAAAAATTTAGATATTTTTGGTTATTTCTAGTATGAGAATCAGCCAAAAACGGGGGGGGGGTGCGCTTATTACGTCGAATACGGTATTCTTTTTAAAAAATAACCCATTGAGGGCGGCCAGAAAAAGTATTTGCTTTTACATAGGAATACTTATGCCTTATGCGTCGCCTTGATAAGTTACCAGTATATATGTTCAGGGATCTATACAGGTCACTACCATAGGGAAAGTAGAAAATAGTGTCTGCATCAGTGGACATACAGCCTTTAATTACAGACTAGTGACATGTGAGCACAGTAGCTCTAACTATACCCAATCCACAGGCGGCTTACATGTGTCACCAGGGTGAGTGGTAAGGACAACATAATGCCTTAATGCACCATGCCCTTGGTCGCCATGATGCATGAATGTAGCCCTGGCGAGTAAGCTGCATTGGTGCATCATGAAGTTTATGTCATCTTTTAACGATCTGTTGTACTTAATCGGTTAAATGCTGTTTTATCGTTTAAATCAGTCAGCATTTCTCATATCACTGTCGGGATAAACCAGGCCATTTCTGGTACAGGCCAAGTTGTGCCTCTACATGGGTACCCTCACTTTTTGACCATGTCGCTGTGTCGAATTTTAGCAGAAGGACCATGTCGTCATGTCGATCTTTAGGTATATAAGAACATAGAGAAAAATCCTTGTGGGTCGAATTTTATCCCCGATTTTCCTGTATCCGTTGATTTTTAAAACCCCCGTGTCGCACATGTCGGATTTTAAAACCCCCGTGTCGCACGTGTCGAATTTTACCCATGTAGAGGCACTACATTCTAGTGAACACTATATATATATATATATGCATGCGATGTGTTTGGCAAACTACCAAAACATCCTCCAATGTGGCCTGTGTCATGAGAATTTACAATGTAATTCAACTCAATCATTTCAATTTTTACAATTCTATATTTCCATTCTATCGGTACACGACTGTGTATATTTTGTCCTAATTGATGATTAGTTAAACACACAGGGCCATATTAAAATTGTACACTGCAAAGGCTAGTGTGGCCATGTCATTTCGGCAACACTGCAGCGTATACGGTAAGACATGAAGAGACAAAATCGTGAATTTAATTACCTTTAGATCGACCTTGATTTGTATGCAGTTACATGTATTAGTCTGCATCTTCGAGACGGACTTAAAATAAGAGGCAAATTATCCTCTAGAATAATTATCCTCTAGATAAATTTGGAAACATATTTTGGTCTTGATGACAAGGGTAACCACTAACCGTGACTGCTTTAGCCTAGCACTCACCGAGCCATAGACACTTAATCGTTGTTTGCAACATGCAACATTGATAAGAAAAAATAGTAGACAATGAGTTGTGTGTGGTCTGATCTGCCCTCTATGCCACAGAATGCAATTTATTACAACGGGTGGGGGGGGGGGGGGCGGGGGGATCCGATGGTTGCGAGATTTTGTACAGAGCCTGCAAATTACACCCCCCCCCCCTCCCTCCCCCGAAGGGTCGAAAATCACGCGTGTTAGCACCCCTTTGTAGCATAGTAACGCATTTCCCTTTTCGCTTGATACATGTGTAATATTTTTGAGCTCCCCCCCCCTAGGTTAGGGGGTTAAAAAAGTTGCCGCCCCCCCCCCCCCCCTGTTCCTTAAATATGAGCATTCCCTTAGAGTTATACAACCGGCTGCCTCACCTTGTTATTGTATGACACAACTGCAGCTTATAGAATCCAATTGCAGCATAACACCAGGGAGGTAGGGATACATTCATTAATGAGCCAGTATTTACCCTTTAAGGGCCGCAACGTGCTTTCATGCACTACATATCCCTTGTCGTCATGATGCATCAAGTTCAATGCAGCCCTTGCAGGTAACTCACCAGTGTTGCATTCATGTGAATCCACCCTAGTAGGGTCGACATGGTGCTTGAATGCAGCCCTGGTGTGCCTGATTTATCAGTATGACAAAGAATAACGTATATTAAATCAGCAGTATGCATGGCCCACGGGGTGCCCTATTAAAAGGGTTAATGGTCATCATATATGTATACACAAAGTGTTGTGGTCTTATGTCGGCTGTCAATGTTAGCCAGTAACCACAGACAACACCCCCCACCCCCCCCACACACACACACACACGCTTAACCTACTCACACCACACCCACCCACCCACCTTTGACCTCCACACCACCATTTGGTAAATATACAAATGTCCCGGACACATACCTTTTTATAACACCAGCACTACTAAGTGGGACAGCCAAAAGCCTAGTACCACGCCCCCTCCTATCCCCTCCTCCTCATTCATACACACACAGCAGTCCTTATCTTTATGACAAATGCATCACATATTTCAGATCCATGAACGGTGCAATACTACACCAAAAGCTAAGCAATATGCAGCCAGCTCTTCTTCAGTATATTCCCTATGTCTTAGGGCTAAATATATTATACCATACTACATCTGTAATTCTCAATGTAAGGCCAGACCAAAAAAGAAAGTTGGTCAACGGATTTCACTTTTGAAAAAATGTGCGAGCGAGCGAAATTTCTGACAAAAGTTCTGAGCGAACTATGGTAAAAAAATATATATATTTGGTTGATCTGCGGGAATCAAGAGGAAAATAAAATAATAAATGAGGCGAGCGAAATTCATTGACAACTTGTCTGGCCTAACCTCAATGTGTAAGTGGGAGGTGTCTGAGAGCTTGGGTGGTGACTCATCTTTTACAGACCTCACACCATCCGGCCCTTCCTACTGCTGCATCTTCATTCAATACCTCGTCATAGGGATAACTATTGAAAGTTGCATATTCAAGCATTATTAGCATGAGAATACTATTGTGAATATCCTAAATATCAATATGGGATTTTCTTCTCGTTAAGAACTAAAAGTATGCTGAATCTGACCCGAAATTGAGGAGTCTCTCTTAGATGAATAAACGTGAGATACTGAACACCTGAGTAATAATACTTTTGGCCTGGCCTAAGTCTGGGGCGCACAGCCTGTCAATCAAGACAACCGGTGCGTTAGGCCCCGCCCCTTCTTGTCAGTACATGCAGGAAGGGAGTGGACACATGGGTGGTTGCCGGTGTGTCACACATGCCACAAGTAGACCACACTACCTGGCAGCTTACAAGTACCCAGTCTCTGAGTCTGTGACTGTCTAGGGGCTACAGCATCAGCACAGACACTACTATAGTAGAGGATATATACCAGACCTAGCAGTGAGACACACCTCTGCAGCATCACTAGGTTAATATTACTATACTAGTGTAGTATTGGGGTAGGTAGTGAGTTTCTATGGGTTCAGAAAATGTCATACAGATACTGATACATACAGTCAATCCTCACTTCCTCGAACATTTACTATTGCATGTAATATTACTTCCTCCATGAATCTAAATATTGACGTCCTTCCTCGAATGCCTCACTTCTTCAGAGTCAAACTCAAAGCCCTGAAACTGGCGTCCTACAACAATGTACTACAATCTGCATAGGGTTGACTCACCACACAGTCTTGTGACCATGCAACCATCGGCCCACCCTATAAGTCCCTATTGTTGACCTTTAAGCTCAGGTGATGCACTGAGCCTGACAGGTATAGTTAATACCTGCACCCAGGGTCTATATTTAGAAATGAGAAAATAGACCCGTGGAATAACTGTAAGCTATTTTCGTGAAGGTAAAGTTATACCGGGTAGTTGATTCCCCTTCCACCATATCGCATTACCAGGTCAAGACATGTCCACGATTCTAGTCCTCCAGTACGTATGCCCCATTATCAGTTCCAGTAGAGGTGCGACCCTGACACCCTGGTTCCACTCCAGGGCGTTTCTATGCGGCATGCATAATGTATCTCCAGGTACTAGGCAAGGTATAGTTAGGTATCCCTTGCTTACTCTCTTGTGTGCAGGTACCGTAGTGAGCCGTTTAGGCGCAGGGGTCTCAAATCATCGCAGATCTAGTACCCCTCTGAAACCCCAAATCTCCTTTTAAAAGCGCAGGTGCCTGTATATAAGCGCAGGGGGTAACACGAACTAAAGGGACCATTACGGTACAGACGACGCGTCGAGCGCCCTCGCGCCCTCGCGCCGCTGTGTGGCAGCGTCTCGTATTGCATCAACAAACATCGCCGCACGAGGAATTTCCCGTGCGCAACTCGCAATGTTTTCGCCCTCAGGTTGATCAATAGAAGAATCAAATACTTATCACCTGATTGCATTAAGGTTTACTATCCTTCCCTCTTGCCGTTTGATATAATTATGTTCTAAAGCTGCCATTACGGAGATAAATTATAATTATAAATCCAAGACAATGCCAACTGACAATGGCTGCCTAAAAAGTGGATAATTAGCACCATAAGAGTGGGCCTTTCATGTTTATTATGGGTGTTTCATCAAAATTAGAATGATATTTCAAATGCTTAGCATATTATGCGCCCCGATCCACAAGAGAGACTCCAAGAGCTCCAGTATTTCAAGGCGTAATCAGTGTTGGAACAGGGCTCTGCTTGCATTGACATAGCATTGGCGTTCACGAGCGGATGGGCAATAATGCAATTTTTGGCGCCCGTTTTGCGAGGTTCGCGAAAACGCCGCCAGGGCAGCGCCTAAGCGCTCGACTCTCCTCCTGATTACGGTATTTCTGCTCAAACACGAGGGCGGTCTGAAAGGGTGTTTCATGGGCTAGAAAAATGTCTGAGGAAGCAAATTATCCGAGGAAATAAGTCCATGTTTCTGGGTATTTTAATTTCTTTAGGGACGAAAGCAAAAAGCTGCCTCCCTCTGCCGCGATGCAACCTTGTAATGAAGCCTTTAAGCTTCAACTGGCCTTAAAAAATAAAATAATGAAAGGGTATTTTAAAGTACATGTATTGAAAACTGGTTTTATTGGAGGTGATCTAGAGCAAGCTGTTTTATATGTATGTCTCAGTATACACCAGTGGAAAGTTGGTTGAATAAATCACTTCATACAAATAATAAAGGAAATTTACTGACTAGATTTAACAATTATATGGCTCAGACTTAGTGTGGTTGGTGGGACTGGGAGCACTCCCTGATTAGGTTGTAAGCAGGGGGTAAGACTACATGCTGGTACATTATTATACAGCCATAATGGATAATGGGGTTGAATTCAGGCCACACCAATGAAAAATGGTGCTAGTGAGGTAAAATGTGTTTTTATTTTTTTTAAGAATATATTTTTGTCAACAGATTTTGGATATGTAAAACTATATCCCCCCCTCCCCCCCCCCCCAAAAAAAAACAAAACAAAAAAAAAACAGCTAAATCTGTAGACAAACCCTTTTATTTAGTGTGGCCTATATAAAATAACTTATGATATGAAAATGAATCGGAACTCTTTCTAATATACAAAGTGTTTTATGGTGTTTACCAGACTGGAAAATGGCGTTTGGATATGACCTCCACATTCAGTGACATTCACGGTGTCTGGTATTGACAGGGATGGATGACAGCCTGCATCCTTCTTTCACTGAATTGAAGAAAAAAAAATCGATTGATAGTTGTGCATATTATCAGATTACCGGTACTGGTAAGGAAGTGCTCATTTTGTAACAACAGAGGGGGGGGGGGGGGGGTGAGATTTCGCGCCGGTCGAAAAATTGGGCGTGTTCACGCTCCTTTGTAGCATAGTAATGCATGGGCTTTTTATGTTAAAACAGGTGGACATTTTTTTTACCCCCACCCCCCTAGTTGTTAAAAATGAGCATTCCCTAAGTATGAAAGCTCCAAGCCACTTGATTTGTAAGTCTTACTAAATCTTGCTATTTATTAGAGTGCAAGAGCATTGAAATGAGGAAAAGGCGTGAAAGCATAGCCCATATCTCCTTACCTCCCCCGTTGTGTAACACTTGTGGTGTTTTGTTTCAGACCAATGCTGAGTGTCTGATCACGTGATAGCCGCCCACCTGTCCGGCTCACAGAGGTGAGTACTCCCAAGTTTATGTATACACGCGTGCGTTGTGGGGGGGGGGGGTATTTTCAGGGAGCATGCTAAACTAGAATAAAAGCTATGCAGGATATGAAGCGATATAGATATTTTCATCAAATATAAATCTATTGCATGTAAAATGGCGTTGTATTTATGCTTTATTTAAAAATATAAAACTTAATTTATAAGTAGAGAGAAAAAGAACCTGTACCCCCCCCTTCTCAATTTGAAATTAGAATGAATCGATCACCACTTCAGGTAGGAAGTGCAATATCTAAATCCCCAATCCACGTTCACATCAACCTCGAGTTGGGATCTTGCGTGTGGAATAACGTGGCACGACCATACTGCATGGTACCTTACAATAACATGGATTAAACAAGATTATGTAACTTGATATTACATGTTCCCATTCTAAAAGCAGTCCCCACCGATAGTGTATTAAGTTTACTTAACCTGTGCGGCCATGTAGGCTGGTTGTATGGCCTTGGTACGGGCCTGTAACTGTAGCCATAAAGTTAATGTCCAAATAATCATACTCTTAGACTCAAAGCAAAGTCAAAAAGGATCTGTATTATGTAACAACCTCGTAAAAAGCAATGAAACAAAACACATGTCAGCAATCAGGAATATCACTATTCATGGAAAATCCAGGATAGTTTCTAGTAATAAACATGTCCGATTAAGAATGGGATTAGCTTCAAGCCATATTAAATGATATTTCCTTACAATTTTAACTTATGATATTTCATCAATATCGAAATTGGAACATTTCTTCCGACAGTTACCAAAGAGAGTATGTAAACTTCGAAAAAATGTTATGTAGAATGGAAAAGCTCTGGATTGAATTGTGTGCGTTTTGTCTTATCACTGTGCTGCCCAGCATTTCTTGGCCATATAAGCAACATTAGCCACAGAGTACCGGTAATGTTGCCTACTGGATGTCATCCTAGTTTTTGAACAAACAGACTACATGTACTAATAGGTTAGTTTCTTCTTCTTGGTGCTTTATTTCTCCTCCCCCGCCCATCCAGTGACGAGACCCAGGGCTCGCAGACAGTATACAAAACGGCAAGGTATGCCAATAAATATTCACCTTTTTACCTCGGCGGGCATTAACCTCACTGTCCACGTGAGTCACGTGATGAGATTAGTAGGAGACTAAGTACAGGCACTCGGGTATGAGACCATGTATTAGATCTACAGTATGAGACCAGGCCGTACTGCAGCACCAGGCCGTGTAATGTACTGTAGAACCTGGCCGTGTAATGTACTGCAGTACCAGGCCGTGTAATGTACGGCAGTAACAGGCCGTGTAATGTACTGCCAGAACAGGCCGTGTAATGTACTGCAGTAACAGGCCGTGTAATGTACTGCAGTAACAGGCCGTGTAATGCACTGCAGTAACAGGCCGTGTAATGTACTGCAGTAACAGGCCGTGTAATGTACTGCAGTAACAGGCCGTGTAATGTACTGCAGTAACAGGCCGTGTAATGTACTGCAGTAACATGCCGTGTAATGTACTGCAGTAACAGGCTACTGCAGTAACAGGCCGTGTAATGTACTGCAGTAACAGGCCGTGTAATGTACTGCAGTAACAGGCCGTGTAATGTACTGCATTGATAGACCATGTAATGTACTGCAGTAACAGGCTGTGTAATGTACTGCAGTAACAGGCTACTGCAGTAACAGGCAGTGTAATGTACTGCAGTAACAGGCCGTGTAATGTACTGCAGTAACAGGCCGTGTAATGTACTGCAGTAACAGGCCGTGTAATGTACTGCAGTAACAGGCTGTGTAATGTACTGCAGTAACATGCCGTGTAATGTACTGCAGTAACAGGCTACTGCAGTAACAGGCCGTGTAATGTACTGCAGTAACAGGCCGTGTAATGTACTGCATTAATAGACCATGTAATGTACTGCAGTAACAGGCCGTGTAATGTACTGCAGTAACACTACCAGGTCGTGTAATGTACTGCAGTAACAGGTCGTGTAATGTACTGCAGTAACAGGCCGTGTAATGTACTGCAGTAACAGGCCATGTAATGTACTGCAGTAACAGGCTACTGCAGTAACAGGTCGTGTAATGTACTGCAGTAACAGGCCGTCTAATGTACTGCAGTAACTGGTCGTGTAATGTACTGCAGTAAGGCCAAGTTATGCACTGCAGTGCCATGCCACATAATGGTATGTGTACTTCAGTAAGACATAGATGCCAGGTAATGGTACTGCAGTACAAGGCCATTATATGGTACTACAGTACGAGGCCAGACGCCTCCCTCATTCAGCCTTCATCCAGACTTCACATGAAGTCTGTAATGTTGCCATATAGAACTAGCAGGGTAATGAGGCCTGGTTAGGGGGTGCTTCATTAGGAAGCTATGCTGCCAGCCACAGGTGCAAGACAGGCTGTCCTCCAAGGCAACTGACCTGAATTCCTATATTGTAAACCCTTTGCTGCCGCACCCAGAATGTTTAGATACCTACAAAATATTACATTCATGGAGCTTCGAATCAGGAAAGAGAATGATAAGGAAGCCAAAGGATAGCAGGGGAGGAATATAAGGGATGATTCTTTATTTTTTTTTTTTTCAAAGTACCTGATAGTGGTATATAAATATCGGGGATGAATTTCTTTTTGTTTCTTTAAAATACCTGATAGTGGTATACAACAACATGCATGTTGTATGGTCATTTTGGTTGGGATTGGCATTGCCATTGTTGATAAAGGGAGATAAAAAAGAGATAGCAGACCTCCATTCAGCAGCGCTGCCACCAGTCACTGTGACAGCCCCCACCCCACCCCTACATGACGGCCATGACAGGGCTGCAGTGTTTGGGAGTTGCCATGGTAACCTGTCCACCTCCCCTGCAGGCACTGTTTGCCGGCTGCGTGTTCTGCCTACACATACTCAAACCTCCCAGGAAGCCCCACAGTACTTGTAGGTCCCATGTAGCTCTGCCCCAACCTCCCAGTTTAGGTCAGAAATGGACAGATTCTAGATTCTGCCCATTGGGAATTTTCGCTAACATTCACAATGGCATTACTGATGTTTTAGTAAGGAGTCGTTGATTCTATGATATACTTATAGAGAAAATGCATCCTTGATGAAGGGTTATGAAGTACTCTTCATTCTTAGGGACATTGGGGTAGTGGAGGTCGGAAAAGTAACAGCTGACCCTTCCCCTTTCTCCCCACCTCACTCAACATTTCTAGATTGGCGCAGAGTCAAGTATGCTGTTGCTACTGGATGAGAGAGTGAGCATCCCTATGTGAGTTCCCATCATGGCCCCGTGTGGTGCTCCAGTCTGTGCAGGGAGGTGGCTGGTGTGTGTACTACAATGTAATAAGTCGGGGGTGGACTGATAGCGCAATCAGTATACACGACTCATGTATTATTCTAACACGAGACATGAACAAGCTTTAAATGCTAAACGAACAAGCCCGCGAACAAGCCTGGATTGTTGGATCGCATGAGTGACTGGCCCCGATAGACCAGGTGGAAATTGGGTGTGAGAGCTCATACAGAGTACCTCTCACATGGTATATTGCAATATTATTTGGGAAGACCAGGGAAGTTGTGCTTCTGTTTTATAGTGACTGTGGTAAGTACTATTAGCCTGCTTGCATATGGTGTGGTGTTCTGCCAGGGTCCCTGATCCAGGTACCCTCTCCCAGGCTCCTGGGTGTGGTACCGTCTGATGGTACATGCAGCAGTGTGATAGCCTTAGAGTAGAAGGCTCAGCTACTAGTAAAGCTACTGTATATTCTCGCATATAAGTCCCGGCTAGTACGCAAGACAGATCGCCAATGTGCCTTATCTGATCAGCCCAGAGTCAGGGTGCGGCTTATAGGTGAAGTTTTGCTACTATGGTAGAGTGCTAAAGTCATCATAATCCAATTGCCAGTGCGGCTTATAGGATCGGCCCAAAGTGCGGTTTGTACACGAGAATTTACGGTACTAGTAAAGCTGGGTAATGTATGTGTGTAGGGTCGCTGGCTCAAATGGTGATTTGGAGGTTACCGGTTGGTCCGGTAAGATCTCCAGTATTCACTTTTTTTCATTTTAACAAAAATAGATTCTTTCTCTGCTCAGGCTATAGCATCTTGCAGTGCAATTGTCAACAAGTCAGTCCAAGTCTCGGCCTGGTGACTCTACTTATGCATTTAGATTTATTCAGTGAGCTACTTTTTGCCATTCCTTATAGACACGAACTGGTGTAATCCTTCACGGGCGTCCATCCCCTGGGCACATGGACAATGAACTAATTACAGGGTCCCTGCTCTATTTCACAGATCAGTAAGGGAGTGCTCATTTTTTAACTACGGGGGAGGGCCTGAGATTTCTCGGTGGGCCGAAAATCTGGGCGCGCGCACCCCCTTTGAAGCATAGGTATGCATTGTTTTTTTGCTAAAAAAAAAAAAAAAAAAAAAAAAGTCAAATTCTTCTGTTCCAGTCAAGGGATCGAAATCTTTTAATCTCCTTCCCCTTCTTAGCAAATGAGTTCTCCGTAATACCAAGCATTTATACCCCAGTGTCATGTTTCCCTACCTGTCTCTAGACCTGGGCATTTGGGTAATAGTATACACCCACTAGTATTTATCAGTCTACCTCTTAAATAAACCTTGATATAACTTCCACGTTAGATGGATCTTAAAACTTTTATCGTCATTCTCCATTGCCCCTATAGCATCTGCACATTTAACAGTGCTCACAGTATCACTAATTGTAAGCAAGCAGGTTGTAAAACAAAACATACAATTAATGTGGTGCAACCCCAAAGCATGGGAGTCGGAATAAGAATGTAGTGAGCCCGTCATGTAAAGATGAGGATGCTGTAAGATATGGTATCAAGAGGGCGTTTCTGGGGGGGGGGGGGGGGGATTATGGAGTCCATAACTCTTTTTTCCATAAACCATAACTTTTTTACTTCTTCTCTTTCTCTTGATTAAGGCTAGAAAGACCACTGTTTTTATACAGAAAAGTAAGGCCCAGCCTATAATTATGGTCCTCATGGCATAATTTATAACATCATAGAAATGCATTTTCATAGCTCTTTTTGAAAAGTCCATAGTCCATAAATTGACTTATCGAGTCCATAACTTTCTTATGGAGATCTGTAAGTCACTTCTGTAAACGAGAAACGCCTTCCAGGGAGGTGGCTGGTGGCTACCTATTGATTACCGGGATATAAAGGGTTCCTGGTGGTGACTGGAGGTCAGGAACACACCTACGGTATGGTGCACTGCACTCCCCAATGTCAAAACCTTGCCGAAGGTGTCCGAACAAGGCGTGGCTGATCTAGATATTGGAGAACAGTCTCACGTGTCATCCAACATGTAAGGTGCCTACTAGTAGTGTGTAAGGTGCATCACGTAGTCACTCCTTAGCCCTTTAAGGAAGGCATGATGCATTAATGCATCATGCCCTTGGTCACCATGATGCATGATTGCAACCCTGGGGACTAATTCGCTGGGGCTGCATTCACGCGTCATGCCAACCCCGCGTGGTTGATTCACTCCGGGCCTGATGCATTAATGCAGCAAAGGGGCACCATGCCGACAAATATCAACTTTTAGCGAGATGTCGTCCTTAAAGGGTACCTTTACATCTCCCTGTTAGAGAAGTACAATTATAATGCACCATCTGGAAAGTGCTCAAAAATTCATGTGTACAAAACTCAAGGACACCTAATGGAATATTAAATTTTAATCATGCTCGTCGATATGGTCATATTGGTTCAGTTACTTATCTGAAGTTAGTTTTTTAATTTAAGGCCAGCTTGGTCCAAAGACCCAGCTGTAAAGATAAGGATGACCTATGAGTTAGAGGAATGTGTTATTCATAGTGCACAGGCTGCACTCATGATTCCACACACGTATCTAGATCACTTTCCACTGTATTGAGTCTGAACCTTTTGATTTTTCCAGTGGACTTTGTACCATAAAAATAGCATTGAATGCAATGACCTATCGATACCACTTCAATGTAGTTTAATACTGACTAATATATTGTAGACATTAGATATGTGGAGCCGGATACCGCAGTCTGGGGTGTTGGTTGAGTATGGGTGGGATTAGACGCGCCCCGAGATAGCGACTAATTGGACATCGGGGCTTAATCCTGGTTATATTCTCCTGGGTTACATTCCTCCAATTCCCACAAATTGAAATCAAAGTGGGCATTATGCTGCAATATCTAACTGTTGCCCTTGCATCAAAATATGTACAGTATGGTGGTGCGGTAAGACAATAAAAAACATCCTTCGAAATAAAATCTGATGAAATTCCTGCGCTGAATAATAAAATTTGTTCTACTAATGATTCCTGTGGATAGGAGGGGGAGGGGAGGATCAAATAATGATTTTATTTTTGGCCATAGGGATATCGAATAAGTTTTTGGAGCTAAAGAAGGCCTAGGTTAGTTTAAAAGACTGCATTCCAGAACCAACTGAGGAACGTGACCCAGGCCTGGTAGGCAGTGCAGGGCCCCATTCATGGAGCACATTGATTTTTGGCTGGTTGGGCCCCACTTGGGGTTCAGTCGGTAAGAGGCCAGTGCACTCGAACCCCGGCCCGAGTGGAATTCACCAGGGTTATTCTTGGCTAGATCTACCTGTATTACATTGTACATTGGAATGGAAAGCTTAAAAATAAATAGCATATACTAAACGTGTTGGGCGATGATATATGGAATATCAATGGTTGAAGCATGGTTATGAATGTGATTAGGGGAATAGTCATTATACATGTATAACAAAGGGGATGGATTTTTGGGTGATGGGTATGGAGGGTAAATCATGTTTCCCTTCTGAGCTCTCCATTAATAAAGAAATTTAGAATTTTAGTTTTGAGTCAGTGATCCATATACACAGATGCCATGTAGCACCATCTAAATGGAGGCCTGCTTGAGCACGCCTGCCATCCGTGATAATTAGAGGTGGGGGGGGGGGGGGGGGTTATGTCACCAAGTCAATGAGAAGTCTGTTGCATAACCTACCTGGTACCTGTACATTAAAAGGCTTATATAGTATCAAATTCTATCAACCTGGTATTGGAGATTTGTATCAGTGAATGTGGAGAAAGGGAAGTATCGAAGGATATTTCGATTTTTATAATCCGACAGAACATGAACTTTAGACTTTAAAAAAAAGGACATCTTTGCATGTGCCTGCGATATATACATATACATATACATATATATATATATATATATGTATATGTATATGTATATGTATATGTATATGTATATATATATATATATATATATATATATATATATATATATATATATATATATATATATATATATATATATATACATTTGTATATATGAGTATATTGATAGCTAGGGGAGGTGTAGCTGAGATAAGGCAGATATGGGAGCCTGGTACGGGGGGAGCCGGGGAGTAGCCTTTATGGGATGATCTAATCTTGTTTTGTAACCTACTGATTGCACACCAGGTATATTGGGGGATGGCATGCTCAATGACTCAGTCAGTTTTGACCCCTGACCCGGACTCCTAGACCTGAACACGTGCTTCATGATCCCTGACTACACATAGCCAAGGGATTTAGGAGCAACATGTTTGTGAATTATTATAGTCACAATACAGAAATAAACATTAACATTCATGGATAAATTACATATAATGACTATAACATGTATTTTGTAGTAATCTACAGATTAGGCCACACAAAATTAAAAAGTTGGTCTACGGATTTCCCGCACCATATTTTCGAAAATGGAATTTTTTTTTTGTTTTTGAAAAAAATTGTGTCTATGGACTGCGCCCGCATCATTTTCTGAGAAATTGGACTTTTTTTTTCTTTTTTTTTTTTTGGTGGTCTTTTCTGCCATCGTTAGCCTGAAAATATCAGTTTGTAAAAATTATTTTTTAAAAAATTTCCCTCAGGAAAAAAAATAAATTCGTCCGCCCCCCTAATTTAAGTTTGAAATCCATAGACAAAAATAAAATTTGGAAAAAGGAAAAAAAAAAATTCGCCCTCCCGCACCTATTTTTGGAAAACAAAATCCATAGACCAACTTTTTAATTTGGTGTGGCCTTAATACAGTAATTTGTAGAATAACCTGTTCAACATGATTTAACATGTGAAATGAAAATGAATTGAAAATAAAGACATATGACATTTTCAGACATGTATTAAATACATGTGTACACAAATGCATATATATGTACAAATACAAGTACATGTTTGGGGGCCAACGTTTTCACTCTGAATTTTCCCTGGTATTTAGTGTAATTTGATGAAGGGGGGGGGGTAGGGGTGGGGGTCTGCTCTAATCCTGGCTCCATGGCCTGAGGTATATATATAACATGTATCAAGTTAATCCATACTGAGTGAGGCACTGCAGGCAGCCTAGCTGTCACACCACTGTGTGTGCGCATGCCTGGCTGTGGTCAGGTGACTCGCCGGCCGGCAGTGTTAGTGTTACTGCATGCAGGTAGTGGGGGAGTGGCACTGTGTATAACAGTAGTGCGGCACCAGTGGAGCTAACGGGAAGGGCAGTGTAGGCCCAGCAGCAACTAGACGGTAGGTGATCTAGAGCAGATTTTAGTGTACCTTTAGAATAAGAGTTTCTCTGTTTGTCGTTGACAGTTAGTGTTTCAACCATACCAGGGTCTATGAGTTAATATGGAGTTAGGGGATATTGCATTCACTACGTACATGAATGAATCAACATCTTTATACATGTACAAGCCTGTGCTGTATTTATATGTGGTGTTTTTGTTGTTGTTGAAATACCAGTGGCTATCTAGACATTGGCAACGTGCTTCATTGAGTCCTGTTATGGTACTGTGTAGTATGGTACATAATGATATATTCATGTACACGCATAGTACCATGGGGACTAGGGGAATAGCAGCTATAATGCTCCATCAGTCCATGCCTATAGAGTCATGGACATGGGTGATATTTGTCCTTTACAACAGACATACCGGTAGATGTTAAGTACAATAATGTTTGTGTCTATGCTACTTTATCAAGCAAGACCCCAACCTTTATTAGGATATGCGGGTCAACCAGAAATTCACCAGGAATAGTACACGGCATCATTTGCAACAACAAAATGAAACCTGTGTGTGACGGTGAATGACTAATGCATGCTTGTACACGTCAGGGTTACTGCATGGAACTCACAACATGTCAACTGCAACTGATTTCATTGAGTTCTCTATTAATCTAGAGTTAACTGTTATATTCAGAGATGCCACTTTTCCTACTTTTGCATGAATTCTTTTTCGCTGGGATTTTGGTATTGAATTATGTTAAATTCCTACACAAAAATGAACAAAATCTTGAAATTTCCTACTTTTTGTCTATCAGAGAGTGCCATCTCTGTATATTGTACTATTTTTATAAAACTGTATTTAGTTGCAATATTTGCTGAAATGGCACCAGCTGTTTCAACAAGTGAGTTTAATAACAACAAAAAAGTTACTTAGTCGACATTCCTTAAGCAGTGAGGCGAAGCGGGATTAAAAATAAAGCTGCAGAGCATCCCGTGGTTGCAGTTCAACTATTGATGGTCTGTGTCACAAGTTGTGATAACGAAAAGAAGGGGCGGGACATAAAACATCAATTCCCATATTAAATTCCCAGTTGTTTTTTTGATATCTAAGATGCGTTGGTGCTCTATATATGTCGACGCTTTCTGTAGAATCTTACTTTTTGTAGTCTTTTTTCTAGCTAGTGTGAAGAAGCATCCCACTTCGTTTTTCTAGAGTCTTACTTTTTGTAGTCAACTGATCTTGATGAAGGACAGTTTAAGTTTAACGTGTCCGGAACGTTGAGCATATCAGTTGACCTATTACAATTTTCAAGTTATACCTGTTACTATATTTGAAATGAAACCCGATCTTGAACTTGGACTACGGTACTTGTGTGGAGTGTTAGATTGTGGAGGGTCTTCCAACAAAATAAAAGATGAATTGACCAAAAAGAACAAGCGTGAATAGAATCATAAAATGCGGTCAGAGATTAACAACTTTTTCCTCTTTGGTAAGAGGGACAATGGTAGCTATAAATAATAAAGGTATTGAGACTTAATCAGTCCTCAAAGTGACCTAAAGCCACCTAATACCTGGTGTTCATGTACCTGGAGGCAATGGTTTCTGAACTACACATACAGTACTCAGGTACATATACTATGTTGTCAAGACGCGTCTGTTCTGGCCTGTCTAGTCGCTACAACAGCTTTCTCACATAGACTATGTATGAGTGAGGAATTAACCATTTAAGGGTCACAGAGTGGCTGAATGTGCTACGTCCTTTATCGTCATGATGCATAAATGCAGGAGTGTATCAACCCGTCCGCTTGAAGCATGCATGCAGCCCTGGCGAGTAGGCTTTCCAGGGTGGCATCCATGCATCATGACGCCAAAAGGCATAGCATATTAATGCACCAAGAGGCCCTTAAATGGTTAAAGAAATCCGATTATCACAAAGTAAGGTATAAAAAAACTCAGCTTTAACGAGGTGCACGGTGCAAGCTAAAGCAGGATTGTGTTATACACGCCTTTAACAATGTAGTTAACCATTTAAGGGTGGCATAATGCATTAATGCATCCTGCCATGGTCGTCATGATGCATGGAAATGCAGTCCTAGCGAGTAACTTACCAGTGCTGCATTCATGTATCATACCGACCCTATGGGGTTGATTTATTATTCCCAAATAGTCTGCATAATGCATCACCAGAAAGTTATCCGCCGGGGATGCATTGGTACAGCATGACAACAGATGTCACCTTTTAGCGACATGCCGCCCATAAAGTGTTATGAAGGTGTGATGGCACCCCGGTGGTGGTGCCGTTATAATATGGGGGGATCCACTGTTGGCAGATAACGCGGTCAGATACTATAGCCAGACCTTGAGTAGCCTGCAGAGTGCCAGCAGAACTTCTTTCCAGACTATTTATACTCCCAGTACTCGATACATTTTCTTTCAGTATTTTCTTATGTGATATTTTTGTGTACCGTAAAACCTCGCCTTACTTGCGTATAAGCCGCACCTCGACTCTGTGCAGCCGCACCCCGACTCTGTGCCGATCCTATAAGCCGCACTAGCGATCTGATTCGCGTACAAGCCGCGGCCTATACGCGAGGTTTTACGGTACCAATAATAATCCTTTTATTTTAATGTCAGGAGGAAGGCGTTTATAGTCTAGACGATGTCAGTGATAGGATTGATTCTCATACACAATCTAAACAGTTCTACAATAAAATTTTAAAAAAGAAGTTGAACAGCTGGTTAGGTGTGTCTGCAACAATGGTCGATAAATGCGACCGATCTTCTAGATTCTAACTATGCCATTTTATTTTATTTATGATGGATGAATGCATCCCATGCTAGTGTCGATAAACCGTTGAAGCATCGATATGATGCATAAATGCAGCGCCTACGAGTTACTTACCAGTGCTGCATTGGTGCATCATGAGGCTAACGGTTAATGCTGTGACCCCCCCCCCCCCTTCTGCACATATCCTGTATCCGCGAATAGAGCTCATAATATGTGTCTGTGTGTGTATGCCATGAGTCAATATGATGTGTCCTAACTGTGTCAACTCCCATGTGCTCCAGTACAAGGCACATAATGAGGCATGCACCAGACACATTTACCTGGTCTAGATCCATGTAATGAATGCCCCCTCTCTGCTGTGGTGGTGAGCATAAAGTATAGAAAGCATGTCATACCGCATAAAAAGCATGTTTATTTCAAACTGTGCCTACTAGTTTATTATAGCCTGGGAATAAACACAACCATTGGATTGGACTTGTGCAAAAGTGTTGTGTAGGATTTTTACCTGCACCTCATCCCATTGTGCCGATCACCTTCACCGCCTGACATCAGTACAGCATTTGCTGTGAACCAAAATAAAGGCATAAAGAAACCACTACAACTAGTATTACAGACATGTTTTGAGTTCGCATCAGCAGATAGTTGACGTACCATAAAACAGTGTATTAACCTAACCTAGTTGTCTGTTTCCTGATGTGTGTGTTTTTTAATTTTTTTTAGAGAAGGACCCAAATCTGATGTGTAATGTTTTTATATAGGCTCATGATTTATCTCCGCCGACGCCATCCAAACAAACCCCCCCACCCACAACTAGCCCGGCAAACAAGGTGGTCCAAGCTGTTTGTCCAACCTACATGTAGACACGTCCTATCAGCACCGGCCGGTGGCACCAGCCCACATGCACCTGAAGATTCATGGTCTGTGGTTCTCTCCCACCAGGTGGAGGGCTATGAAGGGTACCGTAAAACGTCGCGTATAAGCTTAACTTGCGTATTAGCCGCACTTAGACTTTGGGCCGATCATATTAGCCGCACCAGGGGTTTGCTTATGGCTAATTTAGTACTGTATTATACATCTAAGAACTCGCGTATAAATTGCACCCTCACTGTGTGCCGATTCTGTAAGTCGCACCAGCGATTTGACTCGCGTACTCCCTACTGGCAGCGGCTTCTACTCAAGGTTTTACGGTACCGGTCATATTTGAGTGCTGTTATGAAACCCTGTGTTTGGGCGTGGCATTGGACACAGTCTGAGCCAGCTGATATGGGTGAGGGGTGGCTTGTTTGGTTGGTTTTTTTTCATGGGCGGGGTGTGGGTAGATTCACAGACAATATAATAAGCAATATTCCATGCAGCATTCTAGCAATTCTAGCAAACTAAACTATAATTTGATGCCAAACATGCCTACGTAGGGTGCGGTTTATAAGTATACTCAAGAACTAGATTAGAATCTTTAGACCCCCTGTGTGGGTTGTAGGATTTGTCAGAGTGTGGCTTATACGCCCGTTAGGCTTATATTCGAGAATTTACAATAGGTATTGTTCTGTCCGGGGCTATGTAGCTTCCATACATTTCCATCGGCTATCTATTAACCCTCTAAGGGCAGCATACCCAGTAGTGCTTCTTTTTATCTGGAAGAACTGAGCCAATTAACTACTATGCGTACATTTATAAGCCCCCCAAAAAATGCAATTTGTTCTTTTGCTCCCATGATACATGGCGAGTAACTCGCTGCATTCATGGATCTTGCCAATCCTACAGGGTTGAAGTGTCGGTATGATGCACTGTCGGTCAGTCACTGTGAAGCCGTGCGGCGTAATGGTTAAGTGTCTATTGTAGACTGTGCTCACAGGTCAGCGGGAGTCCTGGTGTAATGACATGTTGACCGGTATTGTGTGCCTGTGGGTAGCAACTGAGACGTAACTGGAACCGGAGCTTGCCATAGGAGAGCGTGTCATCGATACTTCCTGCTTCCGATACATTAAATTTACAGGATGGGTTTTACTGTGTGAGATACATTAACCTTGCTATAACAGCCTGCGCTTAGAATATATGTATTCTTATGTGCAATATAATGTTCCCCTGCTGTAACGAAGCAATCAGGGGTGTTTTAGGTTTCTATAATATGGTTAATCACATTATCTGACTGCTATGTGCTGTTTAAATGTGGGTCAATGAATTCTAATGTCTTTTTTTTGCTCCATTTCAGAAAGAAATCTCAAGATGGCGCCTATCCCAACAGAAGTGCGCCACAGGGCCCCAACGCCCGTCGAGGAAACAGACATTAACGATAATGGTACGACGGAGGAATCCCCGGATCCAAAGAGAAAGTTGGTGGCGGTAAATGGCAATTGGTACGATGTAACAAACTTTATTGATAAACACCCCGGTGGACCAGTCTTGGAACAGTTTATCGGGCAGGACTGTACTACAGTATTCAAAGCCTACCGGCATCCGGAGTACGTCCTCAAAAACCGCAAACCCGTCAGCTCATACGCCCCCCGACCCAGGCACCCGTGCGACGTGGAGTTTGATGCTCTGTTAAAGTCGGCTGAGGAGCGGGGTTACTTTGTGACGGACTACTGGTTCTATGTGAAGAAGAGCATGGTTGTGGCGGCCATTATGGCTATGGTGGTGTACCTGGTGGCTTTCAGAGAGGAGTGGTACTCTCACTACCTGGGGGGAGTGTGCCTGGCCTTCTTCTGGCAGCAGAGTGGCTTCATCATGCACGAGTTCATGCACGGACAGGTGTTCCGCTCCAACAAGAAGGATCGCTGCGGCGGGCTGCTCTTCGGCACCGTCTTCTTCGGTATGAGTGCCCACTGGTGGCAAGACGAGCATATCATCCACCACGGCATGACCAATGTGGTGGATGTGGCCTCGCGCTTTGTCGACCCGCAGATGTGGGAGAGCGTGTGGGCGCAGAATGTCCTCCTGTTTCCGCTCTTCAAAGGCTGGCTCCAGTACGCCCTGGTGAAGATCCAACACATTACCTTCATCCCGGTGGTCATGTTCTGTGGCCGTGCCGAGATCCTGCTCGACTCGTACCGACTCGAGCGGCGCTGGTATGAGTGGATCGCCATCGTGCTGCACTGGAGCTGGATGGTCCCCCTGCTGGCCAGCCTCCCCACCTGGAAAGAGCGCGCCATTTTCTACGCCATCGCTGCCTCGGTTGAGGGCGTGTTCCACTTCCAGCTCATCCTCAGTCACTACTGCCGTGGGTTCCTCACCCGTGATGACTTCCACAAGAATTCATGGTATGAGTTCCAGGTGCTCTCCAACCTGAACATTGATTGCCCCTGGTGGCAGGATTGGTACTACGGCGGGCTCAATTACCATATCGAGCACCACCTCTTCCCCAAAATGGCCAGGAAGAATCTGCGGAAAATCGCGCCCGAAGTCGAGGAAATCTGCAAGCGACACAACATCAACTACGAGATGCGGCCGTTCTACCAATGTCTCACCATGACCTTAGAACACTTGAAGAAGACGGGCGACCACTATGAATTAGAGTTCCGTTAGTCAATTCGTACAAAGCTGCTCTGTTAGAAAGTGTGTGTGTATCTCAAAACATTCCTACATACTGAATGGGTTTGTGTATATATATATATGTAATAACAAATATTCACTATCAACAAGTCTCATCATGGGATACCCACTTGAATCAGTCTAACCGGTAATTTGTATTGACCGATGATTTTGCGTCGATCCCCATTTGTCATAATACTGAAATATTCGGCCTCCTTCGACTTCACATGAAAAAATTACTTTTTGTACCCTAAGAAATACTTCTGCAGACCTATATTATAGAGATGTATATTTAGCGATCACGCACAGCGATATGTTGTTGGATATTGTAATACTGTCATGTGATATTGAATGATTCATATACAAGTGTCTAGTCCAAGACTACTTTAAATTCCTTCAAAGGGGATGTGATCACTTAAAACTGTGGTGCCCCATCCCAAAATACTATACTTGTAGTCCTCTAATACCCTGCAACAATTACACATTTGTCTTTGTTGTCTCTATATCGGTTGTAATGACTCTAGCCCAGCTCAGAAGTCTATATCTATACAATGTTAAAAACGAGTGTCCTTAACCTCGATAATCATCAAAAGGGCATTTAGTTTATTTTTTATTGCATGTGTGATAAGGAATGAAGGTAGAAGTGTTGCACAGTAAAATTTCCACTGTGTCCTGTTACAACTTAACCGTCCATGATAATTATAATGCTGCTGCGCTAAAGGCTTACGCATCATACAGTGGCAGACATAATTGTGGTCGCTACACCTCATAACAATCAAGCCTGAATAACATGCGCTGACTAAGTACTTGAATATCTTCTGAAGCCTTTTTCATGAATTAGCCATAGTTGATCAAAAGTTGGTGTGAGCAGATTTACATTCAAATCGAAAAAAAAAGAAATATACTCCTAGTAGATGTTACTGGATCCAGTGGAACGCTAATTCACAATGATCTCAGAGAATACCAGAGATGTGTCTTTCTTGTCTCACTACTGGCTTCAATAGGGGTATTTTTACAGCAAGCGCAGTCAGCAGTATTGGGATACTTTAGACCTCCATGCCCCTATTAAAGTGTTCCATCTTGACAGGCAATTTGTGATCGCTCTCCCTAATTGACAATAATCTTATGATTTTGATATCTAGATGTGATTGCTAGTTATCCCCTCTGCTTGTGAAAGAAGTGTCTTAGACTGTTAGTACCTTACCAACAGTGACGGTCGACTGTAATATATATATATATTATTTCATTCACTGTTATATTCAATTCTAGTACGATTCACACTCAGTGAAAACAAAAAAGCGCTTATCAAATGTTTTTGTGATGCAATTTTCAAAAAGTACTTAAAAAATTCCACATCATTTTTTAACCCAAAGTGTCAGTGAGTTGCCAACGTGTAGAAGGTCTTCAGATTCTCTAAAAGACTGTGATGTAAAGGGTATGATGTTCATAGTGTGGAACCAATCTGCGAAAGTTACTTTGAGTCTCAACATTTACGAGGGAAATATGTATTATGTGCAGTTCATGCGCTAGACGGGAATTTTGTATTCCACGCGTTTCGTATTTATTGTTGCATATATCCTGACCTTATTTTTCTTTGGTATCGGTACATTCGCTAGTCATTTCATTTTTTGACGTTGAGTTTATATTGATGTTGATATATACTGTATCCAACATTATAAGCCGCCCTGGCACTTATAAATTATTTTGTTGTTAAGAGTTTAATTTACCGCATGATCAAAATGCGAATTATGCCTAGTCTCATAAAAAGGCCCAAAAATGGGCACTGATTATATCGAATATGGTATATGATTTTCAATGCGTTTAGACTGCAAAGATCTGAAGCTTCTAAAGCATTTTAGACGTATCATCCTGGAGGGGGAATATGGTTATTTGGTGAACTGGTGTTTATCACGATCATAAATCGTTACGGCATAATTTGATGTGCTATTACATATAATTGTTGTTTTTGGCCCGGTGCATGCATTAGATACATCATTGCAGAAAATAAGTTCTAATGTCTCTTCATGTGAGTCATCTAGTTTAATATCAGGGCTATTGTTCGAAATGGGGGAAAACTGTTCAATCACATAAACCAAACAATCTTAACAATTCTCATAGCTGTCCCACTATAATAATGCTATATTATACGAATACTTGTCCCTTGATGTCATTTTCAAGCTTTTTGTCATTTTGAAGAAGGGGCATTTCTCATGTCTTTGTTATTGTTTGAATTTTCTATCCAACGAAATCCTACTGTCAAAACTAAAGTTGCCAAGTGTATTGAGTATGTTTGTTTATAGTCTGAGATAGTGGACTTAACTCAGACAATATATATTGTAATTTTATGTTGTATACATGGGTGAGAGATCTGAGGATGCCATGAGGAGATTTCACATTGTATGTATATGGATCCTGATGCCCACTTTGGTCAGTTATATCATTTTCAGTTGTATAATAATTTGTCAATTAAAACTATTGCTTTACTGTAAGAACTAAGAAGTACTCTAATCAAAATCCAAGAGGCGTTTTCTTTGCATATTTGTGTCACTCTTGGAAAATATTTACTTTCTCAAGTTAGATAGACCCAGTGGGCCAGGATTTTTTGGTTTTTGTTTACACATCAAATCAATTGATATGTGACAGTTTCCAGAATGCATACTTTCCTTTTTGTTGTTGAAGGTTTAAAGTGGCATAATCACCAAGCGTGCCCCATTCACATTTCTAGTACTGTTCTAGTCTACTATGTGGTTAAGTGCGAGTGGTAATATTGCCCCTTTAAGTGATTTTGTGAAGGGCATTGCTATTAACAACAAAGCCTATTTAGAATATAATGTAGTTGCAATGCATTGATGATGATTTTTTTTTGTGGATAGAATTGTATTTTGACTGCTTCATCTTTATTCTGTATAATATACCCACGGATTTATGTCTGTGCTATACCATACGTGTTATATAGAGTTCAATATCTCATGGATCTCATTGCATTGAACAACTGCGGTCCGCGACGGGGAAAGCACTTGACGAATCAGACCCCGCACGGACTGCAGCTAACATCGTTATCATCGTTGTGTTATACATATTTTTGTGACTTGGAAAAAGGCTGGTGTGAAATTAAAATTAAGAATAAAGAAAATCGACAGGGTTGGAATAAAAATGCAATGTATTTCTATAATGTACTGGATAAACCTGAAACGAAGTGTAGTAAGAAAGTGGAAGTTGTTATGAACATAAACTTGACTAAAAAACCGGTTCAATATGTGGTTATGTACTTATAGAACCCAAGGGCCTTATTGCCATAGTATGTGCAATGATAAGAGACCATTTGTGGTCTACCAGTAGAAGGTGGGGGTAAACCCAACCTTGTGTGCCCCGGTGTCAGTATGCTATCTATAAGGAGTTCAAGCCTTATCAATGTTGAAGATAGTGTTGGTTATTTGCATTCAAAAATGATAGAAGTGTATAATATATTGGTTTTTTTTCAACGAATCATATCATTGACACGAAGAAGCTTTGAGAGCATACTGGTGAATGCACGAGTTGTGAAATAAAGAAACCCAAAATGTGTGAAATAAAAAGTACCTGAAGGCTCCAGTTTGACATCCATTGGCTGCCGATGAGATTATTCCCTTGTCACTGTTTTCTTTAACACGATTCATTATTGCAAAGCATACATTCATATAGAATTACAGTGAAACTTCGTTATAAGGAACTCTGATATAAGGAGACCTTGCTTATAAGGAGCAGATTTGTGTGGTCCCGATTTTTCCTTATACATTTATATAGTAAGAAAACTCTCTTAGAAGGAGGTGTTTTTACCTTAACCTCTGATATAAGGAGGTAATTTTGGCTCATTTCCTTATTTCGTACGTGCAAACCTTACCCAGGGAAGTTATTTCTCAGGATTACAGTCACATACTGCTTAAAATTGCCCACTGACCCATCCCATAGAGGTAGGGAGAATACATTTGTAGCTTCCCTAGGGAGGAAGGGAGATCAAAAGCTCCATGAAGGGGATCTAGAAGGGGTTTTGACTTGAAATAATACACACACCCATCTGAATTGTATTCAAATCAAGTCTATAAGGGTATAAGAGACACATGTAGAGAGTGTTCTGTTGCTGGACCTTTATGAGGCTGACCTTGCTTATAAGGAGACCTTGCTTATAAGGAGCAAATTTCACTGGTCCCAAGGTCCTCCTTATAACGAAGTTTTACTGTATATCAAAATGTATTACCAAAGATTACAACAAATTTAAAGTCTGTTTTAGATATTATAAAGCACTGACTGCTTTGGGCACATATTCTATATAGGGTAGATTCATCTAGACTTGACCAGTGTTCCTAGATTCGTACACCAGCATTTGAAATTTTTAATGTTTTATTAGCTCTCTATGATTGTCTTTGTTGGCAAGTAGTAACAGTTGCATCAATAAATATAAATTCAAGTGTACGACTGAAGGTGTGTGGTCGGCTGGATGTTAATCTAACCTTTGCCTCTTTCCCTTCTAGCCCAGCTCTCATACAGTAGAACCCATTACCTCCTTAGTAAACCTAGGTCATCGACATTTTTCATCAATTCTGGATTTCTGTAGCCAGTGCTGTAGCCAGGGGGGTTAATGTAGTCAAGTATGGTCTCTTGGATGTAGGGTACCCAGATATCTACCTCGCCCCGACCCCTGACCCAAGACTGGCTTTCTAGCAAATTACCTGCCTTGTCAATCGAATATGCATAAATGGTCTACTTAGGGAATTGCATCCCTCTTGCTTGTGTGTGTGTGGTGGGGCGGGGGCTGATAGAAAAGGAATTTGCAAATTCACCAACTGTCAAAAAAATACAAAACAAACCAGCATTATGACAAGTCTTGGGTAGTATCAATCTGAGTGTACGCGATAATAATTACACAAGAGCAGCCTTTCTCAAAAGCTTCGTGGGATTCTGTCCTCAGGCCAATGCAGCTCCATTACAATCACTTGCGACATCTGGTGTGTGAATTGGAAGCTAAACATCTCCTGACAATTCAATTCAATTTCAATTTTATTCACACACAACCCCTTTCGGGGCAAAGGAGAAAGGATAAGATAATACATGCCGGGTGTAGCCGAAAGTTACATTGGCATCACCGGATACATATATGCCATGAACATGTGTTTACAGGTGTAGCATATAAAATAAGTTAAATACATAAATGGACTAGATACATAGAGTAGCACCATTCCTAGTCAGATCTATGATAATGAGGTTGAACATAAATGTGTTCAGTGTACAAACTTAGCTGTCATGCGTAGTTTCAATGGACGACTAACCTGAATACACAGGTGACTAATCTATATGTACATATATTACAAGTCAAGCTATTGTTGTGTTAGACAGCAAGATATAAATAAAGCTGACATGGTCTCGCAAGATAAGGATGGGACAGAGCATGCAGTCACCTGAATGAGTGAAGAGGACGTAGCACCATGCCACCCATATTAGCACCTCAGTTCAGATTTGAACTGTTGTTTATTTTGTAGGTTTCTGTTGTCTCTTTTCCATCCTTTTCTTCACCAACTTATCCTTGAGTTGCGAAGCCTTCAAGGTACTAAAAGATTGCTTTATAGATTTTTTCTTCTTAGGCAGGCGTTTATTATTGGTGTTATTGAGGGCTTTATTGTCACTTTTGGCCCTATTGTGCACCATGCTTTTAAAACTGGCCATGATAATCCTACAAAATTTGGACAAGTTCGATAAAACCTTTGAGTCTTTGCTATTAAAAAGCCTTTCCATCATCCTGATGTTAGGGTTTGATGTGAACTCCTTGTTGATTAGTAAAAGTCTCTCATTATTGAAGGCTTTGCACACAAATAGATAGTGAAACTCATCACCAATTTTGTTCTGGTCACATAATGTGCATTTTCGCTTCTCTCTTTCAATACCATTGTACCTACCAGCCACTACTGGTAGGTGGTGGTTACTACATCTGAACCTGCACAGATCAGTTGCCTCCTTTTTGTTCAGTATTGTAAGGTAGTTTTCAAGTTCTAGGGTCTTGACCAAACCTAGTTTCTCTGTACAGACACGCTTCCAGAAATATGTTAAAAAAATATCCCAACACGTCTGTCATTGACCTTTCAAAATACTTAAGACTCCATAAACAAGCTTTTAACCCATTGAGTGCGGATGTAGACTGTCCATGCCAGGCCAAATGTAGACTATTTACTACACCATGAGGGGCGCCGGATGTCGACTATAATTGACATAACTCTGGGATTTGAGAATGTCCCGGCCCCAGGGAAAAACTTTGGAAATTTTCTCCCGGCCCCATGACTAAAAAATTGCCATTAGGGAGTGCTCATTTTTTAACAACAGGGGGGTTGGTGGATTTTGGGGGGGGGGTTAAAAAATTTGGACCCCTTGACTGGGGGGGGTAAAAAATTTAGACCCTCTTTGGGGGGGGGGTCAAAAAAAATCAACCTGTTTTGAGCGAAAAAGCCCGCGCGTTACTATGCTACAAAGGGGCGTGAATGCGCGCGATTTTCGGCCTGCCGGGGGGGGGGGGGGGAGGATTTCGACCCCTCTAGGGGGGGGTGAAAAATTTTCGCACACTCAGCGCGAAATCTCACCGCCCCCCCCCTGTCGTTAAAAAATGAGCACTCCCTTAGACAGGCTCTTATCACCTTACAAATTGCTTTAGAAAAACTTGTTGCTTAGCCTAAATATTTTACCAGTATGTTCAAGGAGCCATACAGGTCACTATCATGTGGGGGAACTAGAAAATAGGGTCTGCAGCAGTGGGCATATGTCTGAGTAATTACTTAAATAAGTGGGTAACAAGAATAGCGGTTGTTACCGCAGAAAAATATGCCTGAGGCACTGCCTGACGTCAGTGTGACGAAAGGTGACGTCATAACCGTCATTCTGTTTTAATTAATTAACCTGTCGCTATACTAGGCAGATAAACACTTATAATAGCTATTGCTAGACAACCAGCTGTATAAGCGACAAACCAATGAAACCATAGAACTCCTGGCAGCACTACCAGATCGTCACGCCACCACTTCGGCATAACAAATCCCCCTTCAGATTTTACTTTTATTTCATGGTGAATACGGCACTCCCATTTACTTAACCAAGAGAGGCCTTATTCAACCGCCCCGTGAAATAACCCTTCCCCGTATTTCACGGCCTGTCAAATCACCAAAATTGTTGATCTAGCCATGAAAATTTGCCTTTTCAGAGCAATTAAGTGGAATTTTGATGAATATTGTTAAGAATAACATGAAATAAACACAAAGGAACACTTGTAGGGTCCCCCAGTGAGGGTTATTCCACTCGGCTGCGCCTCGTGAAATAACCCTCAGTGAGGGACTCTACTCGTGCACCTTTGTCTATGTATAACGCTGGTTACAATATCGATGTAGGAGTACGGTGTCAGTGTGGGGTCACCAAGGAGTTGACCATGTATAACGATCTGTCAGTGTTTCCTTTGTGTCCCGGGGACTTGTCTGTCAAAGTCCAGCAACATAAGGTGTGAACTGTTTCTCCAAAGAGAGTTGATTTTACTGCAACCTTTTCATTGCCATAAAATTCATAGAAATGTCAGCATGCACAAAGTAAGCCATTTAGGAATTATCCAAGCCCGGGTTGAACCATTACAAATATATATATATATATATATATATATATATGTAGTGATCACTCTCATGGAAGTATTGGTGCATTGTGGAATTTATTTAGAGGCCCTCGTTGAACTTTGAAAACATTGATAGTTAAGAAAATTTGATATTTTGGAACTCAACTCACTAGTATTACATGTTTTTTTTGGTTTTTTTTGCAACTCAGACTTGAATTGTTGGGTTGATAGACCTCTCCCCACTGATTTGTATCTGGCATTATCTAGCATCTACTTCGGTCTCTTCCGTTGTTCAGACAATTGCAAACTTGAGTCCTGTCGATCCTACATAAACTGTGAACGCCCGCATTTTTCACTTTTCAGGTATTTAGAATTAGAATTTGACATTTTTATTCGCAGTAGGATTCCTGAATATGAAGCCATTCTGCACAGTGTGTTATTTTGAAAAAATATATCATTTGATAGTGTTTCCGAAATAGAGGGAGTTTGGTCATAATTTAATTGATTGTTGAGAGGCATGGATACAGATTCCGCAGCTTTTGGCGAGAGAAAAGTGTGAAATTGCAAAAAAGTGAAAAAAAAACACCCTATTTGGCGAGAAAAAAGTTCGAAATCGCAAAAAAGTGAAATTTTCATAAAAACATCCTATTTGGCGAGAAAAAAGCTCGAAATCACAAAAGAGTGAAATTTCCCCAAAAACGCCCTATTTGGTGGGGAAAAAAGTTCAAATAGCAAAAAAGTTCTGTAACACAAAAAAGGGAAATTTCCAAAAGAGACGCCAATTTGGATGCAACATGTGAGTACAGCACAGATGCAGCATGAATGCAGCATAGCTGCAGCATGAATGCAGACACTCATGGACACACAGACATACACATAGCCATGATCATGGCCTTCTCCTTCATATAGCAACCCATGGATTTCTACTTTGATGAGACTGACTATAGCTTTCTGTTAGAAGGACTCTGTTACATGGATGTCGATGTCCAGTTTTAGATATATACCGATCTAGTGCATTAGAGTGCTATAATGTTGGACTGCTGTATATTTCACTAATCAGGTTTGAAAGTTAGACATTCCAACTAACTTTTGGGGAAACTTTTAAAGGTAATTTCATTCCATGTACCACTATTAGTATACTATTGGATTCACTGACTTGTAACTTTTTAGGGGGATTTTATATCGTTTAGAATTACTGTTTTGATAGCTATTTAGAATGATTATAAAATCTCCAGCCTCTTTTCATTTAACGTGGAGGGAAGTAGGTCTGCTGATCGACAGGGCCCCGGTCGGCTGCTTGTATACACTAAATGAAGGCAGTGGGTCTGCTGATCAACAGGAGTCTGCTGCTGGTATACAACTGATGAGGGCAGTGGGTCTGCTGATCTACAGGGGCCAATTTGACGAGAAAAAGTTGGAAATAGCAAAAAGGTTGAATTTCCCCTAAAAGGGCCAATTTTTTTTAGAAAAAAGACCACTATGCCAAAAATGTGAAATTTCGCTTAAAACTGTCAATTTAGGAAGAAACATTTCAAAATTGGAAAAAAGTGAAAATTTCCCCAAAAAACGGCCAATTTGGCGAGAAATAAGTTCGAAATCATAAAAATGTGAAATTTCCAAGCACTTTCTACTTTAAAATATCCACATTTGTTTATAAATGACACTTTTTCCTCCGTGCTACTTGTTGATTCATGTTGATATCAAGTCATATTCTATATGGTACCCAGCCAGTTTAATTACAATACCCCGATATACAGTTAATGTAGGCCTAATTGTAATGGTGAAACACTTATACAATGGTTGATACAAATGCATTTATTAAACGAATTATTGAGAGTTAACTCCTTCCAAAATATCAATAATTGCATATCAATATGTCAGTTCTGACCAGCAGTTTCTTTAAGCAATTGGGGTTTGGAATGTCATGAAATGTACTTTCTGGTATAGTGTCTATAATAATATGTGAAGTATCCTAATTGGGCTCCAAGTGATACATAGGTAGGTATATCCGCTGGGGAGACATATCTGGAATTTTATGGAAACATGGCTAAAATGTCTGTGTATGTGCTTCCCTTCTGATCAGGTTCCAAAACCACCAATTTGGAAGGGCCGAAATTAAGGACCCCAGGTCACAAAGTCGCTTTTTCACCCTTTATCCTATTGACCAAAAGTCGCCAGGTCGCTTCAATCATTGCCCATGTCAAAAAGTCATGAAAATAACCCAGGTCGTCAGGTTCCTTAAAAGCCCATCTGCAGCCACACTTGTACGTCACAGTTGGTCTAGCAACATATAAGCCGTGGATGGTAGTCAGGATGGCTCAGTTGGCAGAGCACCCCAGCTAACAAAAAAACGTTATTTTACGTCAAAATAACATTTTAAACTTTACATAACGTTATGCCATACTAAAGAGCCTTAGAAAAACGTTGACATATAACGTTATAAAATGGTGTATAGCGTTATTTGTTTACTGGGACTCGCATCAGTAGGAGAGGCCCTGGGTTTAAAGCTGGGCCGTCAAGGAATAAGTTCAGCATTTTCCATACATGGACTAAAATAATAGTTCCACCAGAGGGCAGCAGTGTTTGGACAGGGGACCATGGGCATTCTCCAGCTACAACATTCATCCTATCTTGTGCCTGTAAGAGTTGAGCTCCCAGCCCTTAAGAGCCCTCTTGTGAATGAAAACTGAACTATACCCGAAAGTACTTTTGGCCTTACTTCAACCATGACTGTCAAGCTTTAAGTCTCTGCTTCTCCAAAGAGAGATGATTTTTTTCCACAACCATTTAATTTCCATAACATTAATAGGAATTTCAGCATAGATAAGGTAGGCCATTTAGAAATAATCCCAGCCCGGGTGCTATCCAGAGTCACATGTATTTTATTGCAACTTAGATTTGAATTGTTGGGTTGGCACACCTCTCACCGCTGATTTGTATTTGGCATTCTCTAGCATCTGTCTCAATCTCTTCTGTTGTTCAGATAAATGCAAACTTGAGTCCTCTCGATCCAATTTCTTCTTTCCTTCTTCATCCGAGAAAAAGTCATTTGCTCTTGCCTCCCATCGCCTATCGTATAACTTCAATTTCAATTTCCCTTTACTGTTTGACGCTAATGTAGGCATTCCCTGTGAAATAACAGGCAACATTATACCCTTCTCTGTCTTTGAAGCTTTCTTCTTTGAGTTTTGCACTTTGTTTGAAGTCTTCCGAATGGCCAAGGTGATTGAACGTTCTCGTGACTTAGATCTGTAGCCAGGATCAAACTCTGGGATATCGCTTTCCTGAGATGCTTTCAGAGTAAGTCTACGGTTGTCTCTAGCAGCGATGTGGTTTAGTTTGGGAACCACTAAGTCTGTCCCTGGGTATTGAGGGATATTAGGAAAAAAGCGGTTCTCCACCCCATGTGCTGTATAGCGGTTGGTGCCTTCGATGCAGTCCTCGCAGGCGCTTGGACCGAGCACCTCACAGAAGGCACTGGCTGAGGGGTTCTGGAAGTGCATCGGCCGCACATGGGAGTGGACCAGTTTTATTGATGAAGGCGGCCGAACAACACCATCAACAATCTTTGAGACGATTGACTTCTCTGGTCGCAGCTTCGAGCCCGCGCCTACCACGGGGGCTCCATAAGAGGAATTCCTCTCCTCCCGAATGGGTTTGTTGTACTTCCGCATGATGTGAAGGGTGAAGCGGATGTTCTCTGGAGCTTTAGCATCATCCACTCTCCCCCCAGATGCATTCTCTATGTACTGCCTCTCTGTGTTCTGGTGGGAGCTGGGCAGGCGGTGGAGGCTTTCCCTGGAGGAGAGGCTGAGGCTCACATCAGAGGGACTCTTCAGGGCGTCCTCATTCATGGTGTAGATTGACCTGCAACAGGAATAGGATATATTCATTAGGTATGCCATGTAGAATGTGTAAAACATTAGCCTAAACATCAGGCATATAAATAGGTATTACCAGGTGGTTCATATTGCACTTGATAAACTCAACACTACAAGTGGTATAACATTTAGCATCATCCAGGCAAATACTGATAAGTGGAGATAAGAAAGAAAATGATAAAACGTGGAATATAGCGGGTCACATGATTTCAATAATGGCTTACTGAGCAATTGAGAATTTCTTGATTTTTCTCAGCTCAAGGTTCGAAAAACAGAACAGAATATCTCTTTGTATGCTACATACACAGCAGCCTCTCTCCAGGATAAATCTATGAACTTGTCCACACTTATTGTGTCCTTCACCCATGGCTGGTACACATTGATCAATCTTGAGCAGTAGCTCCTACCTAATGTTGCTCCTGTGGAATGCATAACATATTCAGCTCCGATTTGCACTGTGTAACATCCGTCAGATCTATCTATGTAACATCTGTCGGATATAAATGAAACTTATCAAATAAGCATCAGAGTACATTCTTTTGGGTTTACTATTCGACACTGATAATAATGGACCTGGAAATGTTAGTCACTACGGACTACATTTCTATAGTCATGTGAACGTTGCAAAAACGGCTATAGATACCCCAGTGGGCACAAAATTCAGCTCAGCGTTGAATCAACATTGTCAACCATCAATGTTGATTTAATGTTCTATGCCCACTGGGACCTAGTTAGTCACGTATGTCTATAGTAAATTAGTTTATAGTCTACCTAAAGTCGAGCATTAACTCAGCGGATTTGGGCTATCTACTGTGAAAGTACTTTATTTCGCTGGGTAAATATTTTCGCGATTTTCATGGAAATGAAAAATCCGCAAAATTGTTATATGCTTAAGTATGGAATAAATGCCTGTGAAAATTTACACCCTTGAAAATAAGTAAGTACTTTCACAGTAGTCAAGTTACTATGAAATGAATGCGTTCATGCTCTAAAGTACTCACTGTGACTAATAGATAAAGCCAACCATGAGTAATGTAGAATAGAGCAGGACAGAGCAATAGAGAGCAGAGTAATGTATAGTGGAGCAGGGCAGAACAAGGCAGAGTAAGGCAGAGCAAGGTATAGTAATGAAGGATAAGTTAGAGTAAGGCAGAGTAAAGTCATGTTGAATAGAGCCAGGCAGAGTAAGGCGGAATAAGGCAGAGTAGAGTAATGTACAGTAGAGCCGGTCACATCAGGGCACCGGAAGGCTCTCAAGACAAGTACTACCCCCAAACATCTAACCCAGAGCCTACCATCTACCCCCTAGGGCATCTACCTCCTAAGATATCTATCCCCTAGGAGGTTTACCCCTTTGGGCATATACCCCTTGGACTTATACCCCCTTGGACGTCCTCTCCCTTGGACATCTACTACCTTGGACCCTTTCTCTCTAGGACTTCTACCCCTGGATAAATCTACCCCCTCCACGATATGAGATCAACCATATGGCATGTGGAGGGGGTTGATGTCCCCAGGAGTAGGTGTCCAAGGGGATCGATGTCCTATGGGGTAGAAGTTGTAGGGGGGTAAAAGTCCAGGGGATAGATGTCCAAAGGGATGAAATGGGGTAGATGTCCTAGGGGTAGGTGTTCGGGGGGTGGATGTCTTAGGGGTAGAAGTCGTAAAGGGGTAAAAGTCCCGGGGACAAATGTCAAATGGGATAAAAGTCCTAGGGGGTAGATGTCCGGGGGGTAGATGTCTGGGGGTAGGTGTCTAAGGGGTAGATGTCCGGGGTCGATGTCTAAGGGGGTCAAAGTGCTATGGGGTAGGTGTGCAAGAGGGTGAAATTCCAGGCAATAGGTGCCCAAGGGGATAAAAGTTCCAGAGGGTAGATGTCCCAGGGGGCAGATGTCCAGGGGATTGATGTCCGTGGGTAGATGTCCAGGGGTACCTGCCCTAGCACCATTGGAAGAGGTAGACGAGGATGGGTCATATGCCTAGCACACTATAACCCTTCATCCAGTCAACTTCTGTGCATTTTAGTCTGGAAGCCTAGAGATCCACAGTTACATGATCAGAATTTGGACAAAAGCACATGATACTTCAATGAAACTTGAGAATGCATGTGTGCTATGATGTCTTAAGTAAGCATGCTCAACATAAGCACAAGATTTAACACACAGGGGAAGGAGTGATTTGGATAGAATAAGTTGTGCCTAACTGAAGTCAGTTGAGCATTCAATTTTGAATCAATTTTTGTGCACACATTCCTGCGACATCATCAATCTGTGTGTCCCAACACATAGTCAGAATAACTATCTTTGTGACTAATATGTGATTAATCATCTGACTATGGGGGTCAAAATATGATGGTATAGTCAGTACTGACTATAGGTTTTATTACACTGAGGAACGGCCGAAAAACAACTGGAACGAAACCACTGAAATTCACTTTGGTCTAGGTCACTGATAACAGGGATAACAATGAAAGTTTCTGTTTTCTCCATTTTCTAGAAATATAACTATTATGTGTAAGTACCGATTCACCTGATATCTTATATTCTATGCATTAGCCTACTACTGAATTATATTCAGGGCAAAGCATATTTTATTCTTATTTTAGGGTCACACAATATTGTCATGATGATTTTTCGAGCATGTCAATGCAAGGGAAACCCCACAGGAAAATATTCATTAGGCTATATATGATGACGTCTGTCATGTTCTTAATGAACCGCTATCTGATATCACGGAATCTGAAGTTAAAAAGCGTTATTTCATAGGCAAAGAATAGGTTTTCACTAGTATCGGGTGTTTTATCGCATTTCATGCATCTAAAGTGTCAAATACACTGTAAAAGATTACTGTACTTAAACAGCACAACGTGCTGTACATTTACAGCACTTTTTGCTGTAGTTGGTATTACAGCACTATTTACTGTATTATTACAGCATTATGTAATGTAAGTTGCATCTCCAGCAATATTGCTGTACATTTACAGTACATTGTGCTGTAGATTTCTGCCGCTAGGTGGCAGCAGTATACCATTTTTGTAGTAATTATTCCACCCTTTCCTGAGTCAAATAAAGCTTCACGAACCCTCAAGACATTATAGAATAAGAATGGATGAGAGAGACTGAATGCAGTTATCATAAATTGTATTGAAATTTGCATGATTGTGTTGAATGATACCAAAATAACCAGCAACAGTATAGAAAAGACACCACATTGGTGGGAAAATTTAAATGCTTAAGTGCCTGGACTGGGGAAAAGCTGGTATCACATACAGTTCAGCTGTATTAAAGTAGGATTAAACCGTTACATTGTGTAGTGTGTATTATCCTAGATGAAATTGAACTATTATGCAGGAAAGTACTCTCAATGCATGCATATTAATTGATATAAATTGATGACAACAACAATATAAAACCTACAGTAGAAGTTGCTGTAACTTGACAGCCCCCTGTTGCTGTACATGTATAGCAACATCTACTGGAACAAAAGTTGCCAGCAACTTTTGCTGTAGATGTACAGCAGAAGTTGCAGTAAATTTACAGTAGAAGTTGCTGTAAATGTACAGTAAGTCAGTTGCTGTACACCTAAAGCAAAATCTACTGGAACAAAGGTTGCCAGCAACTTTTGCTGTAGGTGTACAGTACTTACTTCTTTCAGTGGATTTCAGAAATGAGAAGTAACCGAGCAATTTCATTATGATTTTTGAATTAAGCACCCTTCAATTAACCAAAATCAGTTGGTTTTACACCAGTTGCTCTCTGAAAGTGCAGAAATGTTCCTCAGTGATATCAGTGTACCTGCACCCCCATATTTTCAATTTGGTGAGCTAAACATATCCAGGCATTGTTCAATTTGCCTTTAAAACTGATTACAGAGATCTTGGCAACAGATCTGTTGGATGTTACGCTGAAAATCGAATTTGGTCCAGAACTGTTAATATCAACTATTTGAAAGTTATTATCCGATAGCATCTTGAAGGGGTGTCTTTCCTAATGTCCTAAACCTCCGAAATGTTATTTGCAGACATATAGACAAAACTCCACACCATTGACATACATGCACATCATACTTCACGGGTTGAAGCTGGGTCATATCACACAATGCGGAAGGCTAAGTGTGATATGACCCAGCTTCAATGAGAAATGTACGATGTGTATTTATGTTAATATGTGGGGTTTTGTGTTTATTACATGGGCTTGCTGTCTTAAAGTGTCTTAAATTCAACAAATTTGGAGGCCATGGAGTAGGGCTTCACCGTACTCCATGGGGGCATGGAGAACAGAGCTCCCACAGCTTTAACATAGAGAGGGCCGTATCCACCATGTAATAAAACTGGAGATATACAGACCTGATAAGGAAAATTGTCATATGATATATACACTCTGTCCACTCTGGTTTGAACTCCCTGGCTGGTCAGAGAATATAGTAAGTACCTTTCCTCTGGCTACTTATGTCCACTGAACATTCCCTAACAGGTGTTATGTGTAACGGTTCCTGCTATTTAAAGTATAATCTCTACAGGACTAGAGCCCAGTAGAGGTCACTATTGGTCATATTAGCATTACTACTTAGGCTATTGAAGTGGAACACTGGAGAAAATAAATCGGGAACGGCTTAAGTCGTTGTAGTTTAATGCACTAATATTGATTGAGTGGTGTGATAAAGTAGTTGGAAAATGTGCTTATTTAATGGCGCTGGATTATGGACGTAAGTAACTGGTTGTTCCGGTTAAGGATCAACGTGCACCAGTGATTTGTTTATATCGTTACTTTTATAATGGTTTTTAATTTAATAGGCCATGGATATGACTAGATTGTATATATTGCGTTCCCCCTGTGTAGCAATATTGCACTGTGATTATTGGCGCACATGCCATTATTTTAAGAAATATGGTCTATTTTTTTTTATCACAATATCGTTTACTTATATGTATTAAATTCTCATGGCATTTTTGCTGTCCGTTTCTCAATCCTCTTCATCTAATGAAATCATTAGATTGCATTATATTATTTACATACCGGTTATATTACGAACTTATTAAAAGTAAGTGAACAGTGAACCACTCGGAACCAAGCGCCCAACGTTCAAAAAAATTATTTTGACGTAAAATAACGTATTTCTTTAAGCTGGTATAATCTACCTGCAGTACAGGCCGATAAATACATCTATTGTTACATGGCATTGTATAATAGCGAATTCCCATGAGTTAGACTGTATATGATCATATATCTTTATTCAAGTCACACCATGTTTTAAATAGCTTGTGTGTACCCATTCATTATTCACAGACTCATCAGGAACGTTGGTGTGCCCATGACCTAATACATTAATTGCATGGCCATGGTGAGTTTACCTATGGGATGTACCCACGGCATTCAGCGATGCATTATTACCCTCTACACACGGGCCTCTGCAACCAACGAAATAGAGCTCAATCTAGTGAACGCTTCACCCTTTCCTGTTCTATTTCTTCCTTAGGGGGTGATATTTTTGAACCGGCGGTGGGGGTGGGCAATACATTTCGACTCCCTAAGGAGGCAAAAAAATAAATTGACCTCTTTTTAGAAAAAAAGAGAGCGAAATGTCACCGTTCCTCACTCCCTTTTTTGCAACAAAATGACTACTCCCGCCCTTCTATTTTCTGTGCGTCTATTTGGCTCTCTGTCTCTGTTGGTGTGTATCTATCTTTGTTTGTCTCTCGTCCTTCCCGGTCTTGGTTGTTCTAACTCTATATATTAAAAAAAACACTAGTTTTGATACTTCTTACCCTCTTATCAACCCCTATTTTACAGCAGGCTTGGCTAAAGCTTGAAGAACATTTTTAATATAATAAGGGCAATTCACAGTATACTGTATGATGTGAGGGAGAATTATAATACACTTCACATTACCCTGGCTGGTTGTCGAGTGTGTGCTTCCTCCAGGCGTTAAAGTCCCTCCTCTGTACCTTCCACTTGGCCTGCACAGGGAGCCTCCTCCTGGCCCTGTAGCTTCCTCCGGTGTGTAGCTCCTCCACGGCAGCCTTCTCCTTAGCCAGCAGGAAGGCTTTGGGTGCCAGGATGTGTGGGGCGTGAATGGAGTCTTTAAAGTCTGCCAGCTTTAAGGGACCACTGGAGGAGGGCCAGTCCCATGGAGCAGTGCCATACCAATCCTCATCCTCAGGGTCCGGGTCTGGTGTGTCACCCCAGTCGTCCTCTGATCGATCCTCAGAGTACTCCTCCTCTGTCCACTCCTCCTGTTCTCCTCCAGGTCTGTAACTATAGGCATTGGGCTGATGTCTGGTTTCAGTCACGTAGCTGTGGCTTCCTCCTCCAGGCGGATGCCATTGGTCAGAGGGGAAGGGTTCCCTGTCTGACATGGTAGTGGAATCAATAGCCAGAGAGTGGTGGGATGAGTGTAACTTTGTTCTTAGCACCTAGAGAAGATAAAAAGATACAGTCTTGTTTATAGATGAAAATAATAATTTTGTTTTGTTTTTGATGTATTGTTTAGAAGAAACAAAACATGTATATATCATGCCCCTTTCATATTCAGGATTAACACATTTAAGAATGCAACGCAACGCATTTACTAAAATACCATATTGTGAAGTTTTTTTTAATCTTTACTTTTCAATGGACCGATTCCTATTGTGACTATCATGGACACAACCATGGGATCCGATGTTAGGCTCATTTGGTAACACGCTGTCCTAGTTGGATCGTGAATAGTAGTAATAAAGTACCATACAATATTCATTATATTAGCGAATTCCCATGGTCGGGGTTCAGTCCAAGCACTGAACCCCCACCATATGTCTACCATCAACAAGATTAACATCCATATTTAGACAGATATGTCACTGTTTGTCGTATATCAGCATAGTGCTGAAGTTGAATTATATAGGATTTGATTGGGTTAGATCTTTTGAGTCTCCAGTTACAGTTCACCCATAAAGAATTATGGGACACTTTAGCAACTACATTCAATGGATAGGTAATGACGAGCGCTTTCAGGGAAAATGGGGCCACATGGCACATTAATGGATTAATGTGGTGAACCATCAGCAAAATACCATCAAAGGGATAGTGCTGCCAACTGATTGCAGATACTAGCATCAAGAGAAACATTAATTGTCATCAAAATAACGTTTTTGTACAAACGTTTTTTGTACAAACCATGTGGAAACATTCAATAATACAAACGTTTTGCTCTAAACCATATAGAAATGTTCAATAATGTTTTGAATAGTAACGTTTTTATCTAAACCCTGTAGAAACATCATATAAGGCCATGGAAAGAAACGTTCTCCTCTAAATCATATAGAACGGTTAAATAATGTTCTAGATAGCAACGTTTGTATTGTGAACCATATAGAAATGTTTAAACAACGTTTTTAAAGAAACGTTCTCCTGAAAACCATGTAATTTAAACGTTTGCAAATGTCAAATAACGTTTTCGTTGAGTGGACTGAGAACTGTTCCAAGGAACAAGTACTATACCTTGACAAGCCCCACATCTATTTTAGTTATTAGGGAGTGGTCATTTTTTAACAACAGGGGGGGGTCGGTGGATTTTCGCGCGAGCGGGTCGAAACTTTTTTGGTCCCCCCCGTGGAAGGGGTCACAAATTTTTTCGGCCCCCCCCTAGCCAGGTTGAAAATGAGCGCGGCCAACCCCTTTGAGCTATAGTAACGCGCTGGCTTTTTCGCTAAAAAGGGGTGTAATTTTTTTGGTCCCCCCCTCAAGAGGGGTCCAAATCTTTTTGGTCCCCCCCTTCAAGGGGTCCAAATTTGTTTGGTTCCCCCCCCCAAATCCACCGACCCCCCCCCCCCCCCGTTGTTAAAAAATGACCACTCCCTTAGCTTCAAGATTAAGCTGCCAGAGGTACACGTTTAATTTTAACAATTTTTTGATTACTTAAAGTGGGTATATCCGATTTTTCTTCAAATTCTAAATCTTACTTACATGTATTCCAACACTGTAAAAATATGATATTTGGAGCATAGAGGTCAATTAAATTACATCAATAGGTGTTAATAGGTCACAAAGGGATCCAATGTCCCCCAACCATGGGATTTTCTAGTGCATTTCCAATGGGGGGAATAAAAGCACGCACGCTTTTATTCCAAAATGACCACATATTGGGCAATAAAATCTAATTAGAGAAACATTGGTAGGAATTAGGGGGAATGGAATAGCTAGGAAGTCAAATATATCATTTGTGAACATTCTGACTCACTTTTAGGGAAATCTGTTTTTTTTGTCCCACACATCGGATGTACTAACTTTAAAGTTTTGTTACTTTCCATCAATTCATATCCTATTTCTGAGCCTCTGTGCATCAAGACATAACACAAGGGATATGGTTTGATAATTTTCTTCTGATCTCTATACTACAAGTAGTACCTGTGTAATGACACATGGACCTGTAACCCTGAGTTTCTCCATGGTAGTCCTCTGAAAATGGCTAGAATTGAGGTTTTTCTTACCAGAGCAGAGACCGCGGCCTAACTGAGCGAGCTAAAACTCGGAAACTATGTGGAATTTTGATTAGAAATTTTAGTGGGACAATATGGATACATAGGTCAATCAGGAAAAAGAATAACATGGAAATTGGAGAAGGTCATCTGGGAAGATCTTCAGATTTTGGTTGAGTTGACACGGAATCGGCCGAATTGAAATGGCAATTATTGAATGTATTTTTAAGTATCAATATACTGTTTATAGAAATCTCCCAACAAAGTAAATTCCATCTATAAATATGGAAACTTTAGTAGAGACATGTATCATCACAAGCACATGTGAACCTATTATGGTTTATAGACCCTAGTTCGTAGCTACTCAACACTAGGTCTATAATATTGCTAGAGGCAAACATGCCACTGTTCGCTGTGTATAACTCCATGTTATACATGGGCACTTGGATGTAGACATAATCATGGAATTCACGATATTGATTTGGCAATTATTATGTAAATATCATGTTATTGCACATATGAACATGAGTTACAATGTGCAATGTGCCTACCATGAGCGAGAATGTAAATTAAGGAATGGCTGAACCATTTTTAATTTTATTTCTATTTTTAACTTATGTACTAGCACCCTAATGACCTAAGCACATTATAAATATAATCACTTTCTTCCATATGTCTATAGGCTAGTGTTTAGACAGTTCAACGACATCATCTGTTTTCATGTGCCCTGCCCACGCAGCTTACAATGAGCTGCAGCACAGCTCCTAAATATGTATATATTATAGGGTAGACAGCCATGTTTTGATTTAGGAGTTGCTATTTAACACAAGTAATCTGATAGAAGCCTTGTGGGGCCTTTATCCCACAAAATGTCCTTTATCCCACAAAATACTATAGTTTTGTTAGATAAAGGCTGACCACGGGCCTTTATCCCACAAAATTGGCGTTAAAGCACAAAACTCTTTATCCCACATAAAAAATGCCTTTATCCCACAAAAGCCTTTATATCACAAAACCTATGTGATAATCATCTCAACTGGCCTCTATATCACAAAACCTACGTGATGATAATATCGACCGGCCTTTATCTCACAAAACCTATGTAATGTTCATATCAACTGGCCTTTATATCACAAAACCTATATATACCGAATTTCCCTCAAATAACAACTACTCTCCTCACATACCAACATGCCTTTATATCACAAAACCCTATTGGTCTCAAATACTGAATTTCCCTGGAATATCAACTATTCACCTCATATATCAACTTGCCTTTATATCACAAAAGCTATATATATACTACTCTAACATGTCAAATTGCCTTAATAACTCCTCTGGCCTCTTTATAACAAAACCTACATAACCAGCCTTTATCTCACAAAAGCTATATAATAATCATTTCAACTGGCCTTTATATCACAAAACCTATATATAATGGTTGGATATACTGAATTAACCTATATTTACTACTCCAATGTATCAAATTGCTCTTGAATTTTCTTCTAGGCGCTATATCACAAAGCCTCTGTGATAATCATACCAACTGGCCTTTATATCACAAAACCTATGTAATAATCATGTCAACTTGCCTTTATGTCACAAAACCTATATACTGGCCTCATATACTGAACTACCCCCAAATATAAGCTTTTTTTTCTCATATATCAACTTGCCTTTATATCACAAAAGCTATATATACTACTCTAACATGTCAAATTGCCCTAATATCCCCTCTTGCCTCTATATAACAAAACCTACATAACCAGCCCTTATCTCACAAAAGCTATATAATAATCATTTCAACTGGCCTTTATATCACAAAACCTATGTTATTATCATGTCAGCTTGCCTTTATGTCACAAAACCTATATACTGGCCTCATATACTGAACTACCCCCAAATATAAGCTTTTTTTCTCATATATCAACTTGCCTTTATATCACAAAAGCTATATATACTACTCTAACATGTCAAATTGCCCTAATATCCCCTCTTGCCTCTATAAAACAAAACCTACATAACCAGCCTTTATCTCACAAAAGCTATATAATAATCATTTCAACTGGCCTTTATATCACAAAACCTATGTTATTATCATGTCAACTTGCCTTTATGTCACAAAACCTATGTACTGGCCTCATATACTGAACTACCCCCAAATATAAGCTATTTTTCTTACATTTCAACTAGCCTTTATATCACAAAACCTATATATACTACTCCAATGTATCAAATTGCTCTTGAATTTCTTCTGGGCTCTATATCACAAAGCCTCTGTAATAATCATACCAACTGGCCTTTATATCACAAAAACTTTGTACTAATCATATCAACTTGCCTTTATGTCACAAAACCTATATACTGGTCTCATATACTGAACTACCCCCAAATATAAGCTATTTTTCTTACATTTCAAACAGTCTTTATATCACAAAACCTATATACTACTCCAATGTATCAAATTGCTCTTGAATTTCTTCTGGGCTCTATATCACAAAGCCTCTGCAATAATCACACCAACTGGCCTTAATATCACAAAACCTATGTACTAATCATATCATTACAGGTTTTGTGATATAAAGGCTTTTGTGGGATAAAGGCATTTTTTATGTGGGATAAAGGCTTTTGTGCTTTAAAGCCAATTTTGTGGGATAAAGGCCCGTGGTCAGCCTTTATCTAACAAAACTATAGTCTTTTGTGGGATAAAGGACATTTTGTGGGATAAAGGCCCCACAAGCCTCCTTCCTCCGTGACCCACAGAAAGGTTAATTACAGGCACCCGCCATGCTCTGTTATCGATGCATTGTTCTATTTATACATGTATTACGTTTAAATCATCTTGCCATTTATTTGCATTTTCAGTAGTGCTATTCAATGTTTAATGGAACTACTGGGTGCATTCGTGCATTCAGCTTCATGTACAAATCCTGTTTAATGCACTGCACTGAAGTTTAACATGCATGGACAGTTAGCATTAACCATGCTTTGTCGGTAATAAAGGAATATTATTATAGAGCATTACCAACAATGCATGTCCATATGAACCATAGAGATTATAATTTCAGACCACATCCGCAATTCCTAGCCAAGGGAAAAATACGCCCAGGCGGTACATGTAATTGTTTTGGACGCCGCCGCCCTTCCTAAAAAATATATCTTTGAGTTTGAGACACAATGACATCTATTTTGTTTTGGTTTGTTACACTACACAATGACTATTATAACTGAAGGCATGGTCAATGTCTAATGCCATACATCTTTTTCACACCTCTAATAAGACACCAAATTAATGATAGCACACAATCATTCCCACTATAAAAAGGAGTCACCAATGTCTGACATACAATTGGTATGGAAATTGCAACATTATCTGGCTACCTTTAACTAATTACCTGAAACAAGTGAAGCCCTTTTTTTTCATCATTTGGGTTAAGAGCCAATAAAGACAACATTTGGAAATGACACTTTTTTTTATCCCCTCCGATCTGGAATCCAGGCAAAAGACAACTATAACGAAAAGGAAAAAGATGCATGATATACCACTGGAAAGCTAAAATAATGGGTAAAACAACCATCTACTTTGTACTTAAGTGAAAGGAGAATTTAGATCTTTTTTAATCTTTCCACTGAAATATTTAATTTTTCCTTTCGACGTTGGGATATGCATGCTTACTGTATAATTATGAAATAGATAAAATAGCCAGATCCATTTTATATCAAATTTCTTATAATTCGTCTTCCGTAATTTGGTTAATTCCTGAGGTGTCCGCAAATAATCCAAATAATGATAAAAGAAAGTGTGGCTTTAAAGGTATATTTTCTAAGAAGGGTGCTAGCAGGGTTACACTACTTACCTCGCCATTGTCCTTCTATAGCGCCATGTCCTTCTGCAACATAGATACAGTACGCATCCGTACCTCTAAGGCAGCCCAGAGGGACTGCAGATATCTGTATACACCTTAGAGATAACACTATACTTACAGTCACCCTGTGTAGGAGACTTTAACCCCCAGACTACTACCCACGGTGTATCCTACCCCTGCATACCGCAGGCACCAACTCGCCATTGTAATTAAACCCACACCTGGGTCCTACAGGGTGGTGCACAATTGCGTATAGATTAATCTATAACATGCCATTCACGTTTGGTTACAAATAGGCCTACATAAATGCTCAATGCTGATGAGTGAATTTAATAGCCAATTAGATATTATATTTCTACAACAGACGATCACAGTAAATGCATATTATTTTTCTTCTTAGATATCTATCGGTTTTGATATTTTCCACTTAACTTTTACTATTTGTGTAAAAAAAACAAGAACAACGATTAACCATATTTGTATACTGTGACTAGGCCTATATGCAAAACAGATTTTTTTTTACCTCCTCGATCCCCTCTCGCATATACTTTTTATATGCGTGGTACTAGTATGCAGTAAGGGCATAGGGGATATTTCCCCCCTCAGTCTTGATGTTTCGATCCTTCATAAAAGGTGTGCGACGTTTGCCTCTCCCTGTAGGCCTACTCCTACCAGGGATATCCCCTTGCTCAGGTCCGCCTCTCCATACCTAACCTGGAGGAGCGAAAGGTGCTCGGGGGTCACAGAAATGTTGATCAGCTCTCCCAGCCGTTCCCAGCAATGTGGTATACATATATACACCTAAAACAGTGCCCATGAATTGTGCTTGGAGAATAAGGAGGCGATCACTTATGTCCATAGCCGGGGTCAATAGTCACGTCAGGATCAATTAGCACCTGGAGGGGTGGAGGGGAGGTCTGGTCAGGTCTGGTGTACCACCTGCCAGTGTCTACATGTCCAGGCCAAAAAGATTTCTTATTCTTTTATATTTTGACAACTCGCAAAAGTTAGATAATGTAGGCTAGTAGCCTGTTTTCTTACCACAAATGTACAGTTATCATGTTTTTTTTCATACAGGAAGTTATTTCTTAGCGGTTTTTTTTTGGTTTTTTTTAGGGGGCGGGGGCGTTTTTGAAATATAAACATTGGCCCAAAAGTTGTTGAAAAGATTTTTCAATAGCGCTCCACCCGTTTTCAGATTCATAGATCCTTGCATCGACTTTTAAAATGTATTTTTAAAATCTCTGAACATTATAATGGCGATTACTTCTGCGCTGCATTGCTTAATGTACATAGGTTTCCTTTGAAAAAAATAGCCAGCTTGGCCTAGCTAGGGTGGAAATCCTGCCAAGAGGTATGTAATCTTTGCGTCTTGGACATTAAATAGAGAAGGTGGACAAAGGGATTTGTGTATTTAGCAGCGTGGAAATGCGCTGTGAGGGATGTTTAATGTATTAATTTAACAGTAGTGTAGCCATAATGTGTGATCGTTCTCTGAAAGAAGAATATCTGATATCAAAATATTTTGATAACCCATTATATCAGAGCTCGAGCATGCAAGCTAAGGCTGTTATACTACAGTTTCTATTTCATGTCATCAGAAAACCTAAAAAACTAATTACATTGCGCCCTTTCCTTTTGATAACCTAAACGTGTGCGAACTGATAAGCCCTACCCACAACCATTTAAAAAAAGAAAATGCCAGCAGTTATATTTTTTCTCAGTGAATTGAGCTCTTTACTAGAAGAAATGCTATATGGTATGGACAATTATAAAGATAAGGTAAAAAGGTAAGCACATATTCAATTTAAGTGATAAACTGTCGATATGGGCCCAGGACAGCGGGAGAGCTGCCAGCAGAATCTGGTTTAAAATGTAGCAATTTAGAGACAAATATTTAAGACCTTGTGAAAAAAACCTGTTACAATTCGTCCAGTATTAAGGTATGATGAAATTCGCTATTCTCTGGTACAGGACTTATCAACCACATGTGATGTCAACAGGTGCCTACTGGGGTGTGGCTGTGTATATAGGGTAGATTCACCACTTTCGGACGCTCGCTGGCAGTGGCAATGTGACTCCCTTTCTCTGGGCTACAGTTATGTTAATATTTCACTTAGAGCTATCATTATGATACCTATGGAAAGGGGACTATTGGGACATCATAGTCAATAACGAATTATTGTATAATATGTACATGGGAATGTGCTATTTCTCATCAAAGTTAGGGGATTTTAGGTCCCCATTTCACCTGAAGTCGGACACTTTGGGTTTCTATTATTTTCTTAGAGTAATAGTGAATAATCTGTCTTACTAATATAGCAAACATACTGTAATTCATCAAGCCTTTATGTAATATTAAAGATATTTAACTAATTCACCTTTGGAATATATTTTTAGTACTATTGAACATACCAAATGTAGAAATTTTATATACACTTCTCTTATTCTGATATAAATTGGTGTAAATCGGGCCCTTCAATCTGAGAATATATTTTGAGTGACATAGATTTGATAATATGTACTGAGATACCAATAGTATTGCATCTTCTATATTTTAAAGGAAAAGAAAAATGCAATGTACAGTTGTGTCCGACTCCGGGTCTAATTGCATCATATCTTTTGAAGGTCTCTAATTAATTGTTTTTCTGTCTTAATTAATATGTTTCTGCCATTATGGACATCAGAATACATATAGCTTTCTATCTAGCTCATAATATATTGGTTATGTGTAGATTGAACAGCTCGATTTAGTGTGACAACACTCCTGTCCGACTTAAGGTACCATTTAGGCTCCTCATCCTAAAACAGGCCCACTTGAGGACCTGATTACATACATATATGATTAGTTTAAAGACATGCTGTCCACATTACTGGTGAGAAAAACACCTGAATTGTATTGTGATGCCCATACAAATGTCAAATAGTTTAGGATAAATTATGCTTTTTAATGCTAAAGGTGTCGGACATCAGGTGTGTGTCCGTCTTTGGGTGAATCTACCCTATCTCTGATGTGTAATAGGCCTTGTCTTAAGCATGTCTACAGTAACACGAACCAGAGAGCCATTTACATATATGCCATATATGGGAGAGTAGAGGAGACCGCAGTGTGCATTCCACAGTGTGTGAGAGATTACTGTATTCCTTTAACAGTGATGTGTTGATGACACAGACTGGGAGACCCATAATGGTGGTCCAAAGAAAGAAAATCCACAGTATAAATAATTATGTTGAATCACTATTTAGTTTAATGTCAACTCTTAGTCCTGAAAACAGTGAGGGAAACCTCGCAGGCTGTCCATTTGTATTTTCTACATCTTATATCATGTTTAGCTGGTAATAGAATTGCTCTTGAAGAGCAAGTTGCCATAATTTGACCCCCTAAGAAATGTGCTCATAATCTAAGCAATCTCATAATTTATCCTAGGCTTATATATACATGTGTATAAGTTTAATTGGTTCAGCTTCATTGGCGGATCCCCCCCCCCCAAAAAAAAAAAAACAAGAGGAAGAGGAAGAAGAGAAAGAAAAGAGAAGAAAAGAGGGAAAGAGAGAGAGAGAAGGGGACAATAGGGCCTGACTTAGGGCCTCTGACCTTAGTATAATGCCCCCTAGTGTAACCGCTGCGCTTTGCGCGAGGTAAACAGACAATCACTCCAGGTTGGCCAGGGTTGCCCCCCCCCCTCTAGACAATCCTGGATCCGCCACTGAGCATTGATTGATAATGGTTCATAATGACCTCATACAAGCATAATGTAAAAGGTTAGAACCAAGATTGTATCATTCAAGCTCCATCATAAACTACAATAAACAACAACCTTAGTGATACTGTCCTTAGCCATGCATCCATGATACATTCTGTATTGTAGTCATAATGGATCTTGAATAGAATCTTGGTTCTAACCTTTTACATAGTATATACAGGGGCGCCATCTGAAGTGTTGGCAGGAAAACGGTTCTATCTTGTTTGCACACCACATTGCAAACCATACACAAAAATCAGGGATTCGTTTGGGGCATAGGTTTTTGTATAGAATCATTTAGGGGAGTCTCTCATCTTGCCCCCCCCCCCCTCCCACGAAGATATAGAGAAATCTGGCGGTGAAGGGGGCAAGACTGCAGGGTTAAAACGAGTTTTGCCTCCAAAACCTTTAGGCCCTACCCATTAAATTCCAAGCCATATTTCATAACATCCACTCCCTATTAAAGTGTACATCATAGGTCTTAACTTATTAGTGTGCATGATGATATCAGCCCCTGTCAAGTTACTTTTAAACGTTAGCTTTTTCAGAACAACCAAAATTATTGGTACCAGTTTGGATAAACACATGTCCATTCTCATGCATCTACATGTCTATAACATAGGCCTACATATCAGACACAAGGAGTAGAGTGTATCTGGCATGATGGGTCTGTAACACTGCCACTTGTGGTAATTCATCTGCCTGAGTCATGCTTGGATTGGGGGGGGGGGGGGAGGGGATATTGGATGTAAACTCATGATTCTTGGTGGTTCATTGGGTTCCCTGTAGATGGCCTCAGTGCAGTGGTCTCTTGTCTGGGTTTGATACATCGAGACTGGGTTTGATACTGGTCGGTTATAAAACATGTTCAGGATCAACCCACGCTCATAACGCTAAAGGCATGTACTTGATTAATTAAGTGAATTATGGAATGATGAAATGTTTTAACAAGTCCTGAGTATTAGGCAACTAAAAAGTAAAATGGTTTCTCATCACTGCGCGCATCATAGAAATCAGGTTTTGAGGAAAGCAGTGGGATAGAAATAAATTATAATTTCCCCACTCTTAAGGATCAATAAATTCTTAACTACTAAAATATGAATTTTGGTGAGAGAAAAAAGCACATATCATCATACACATTTTAGCCTGCGAGTTAAGAGGAAAAAAAACGAACTCGTCATATTTTTCAGTCATGTTTTAAGTGGCCTTACGTTGGGGGTGTCAACAGCCATAGAGAGACCGGGGCAAAACGGCCCCCTGGGGCAAAACAGAACCCCACCCACAACTGAGTTCTGAGCTTTCAATTCCATAATTTTGTCAATTTGGCTGATATAATTGTGCCTCTACATGGGGTCCCACGCTTTTGACCGTGTCGCCGTGTCGATTTTTAGCAAGAGGGCCGTGTCGCTGGGTCGAATTTTATATACATTAGAATGTACTAAGGCTTTAAAAAGATGACTGTGTCTGTCGATTTTTAAAAGGGCCGTGTCGCCCGTGTCGATTTTTAAAAGGGCCGTGTCGCCGTGTCGCATGTGTCGTTTTTTACCCATGTAGAGGCACATAATTGATAGAAATAACAAGTTTTAGTGAAAAATTGAGATATTACCCATGAACTTTTGCATCATACAAGGAAAATACAAAAAGTAGAGATGTTAATGTAACTTTTCACACAACACATCATATGCTTCTGAGAATTAAAAAAAAAGAGATATAGGCTAATGATAATGTTTTATGGCTAAAACAATAACGTTTTATAGCTAAAGTAATCATGTAGCCTATTTGGAAATGAGGAAAAGAAACGACGAAAAAAAAACTACAGTTATTTATTTAGCCAAGAACATGGCTTCATTTTTTTGCAAGAAGGTGGGGCAAAACAGAGCCCCCCTACCTCACCACCCTAATTCCTATGGCAAAAAAACATATAGAAAGTATGATATCATAGAAAGTAATCATGCTGGGGTTAGATATTATTAAAATTATGAGACAGGCTTATTAGAATATACAAATAACCTCTTATAAGCCAACGTGTATTTCTTTAGGGGGGGATTTCTTCTTGAATTTGGGGGAATTTTGGTTAAAATGTATGATTTTTAACAGTTGTAAAAATCAATCAAAATACATTTTCATTCGATCAGTTTTCTCACACCGCTTTTAATACAGAGTGGTTCAAGTGGAGCTATCACATTCAGTGCCAGTGCACAAGCTGGTCATAGCAGGCATAGCAGGTTGGCGAACGCAGCAAGTGACGCGGGAAAACGTCTGACCTCGTTCTGGTTACAGAGCTGCGCATGCCCAGTGCGGTCGAATTCCATGGTTGTCAAAAACAACAACATGGCGGACGATGGTAACGCTAACCGCGATGTGTAGGATGATTTTTCGTCAGAACGCTGTTATTTCGGGTTATATAGATCCTTCAGTGTACGGGAAACAAGGAACATCACATTTGCTGTCTAAAAATTGACGGATCTCCATCGGAACACAATGTCAGACGGTTATTCGTATCCTTTTTTCCTCCGGTCAGTGCAAGTCGCACCTTGCGGCTTGCCGCTTGTAAATTGTAGCTGTGCCCGTGATAGTGCCACTGTGACTGTGACTGTCAATGCATGACTATGTATGAATTGAAGGTAGGCTACAGACAAATCTAGTGTCCAGACGCTTTAGCTCTTCTGCCTTTGGTATTATTAAACAGTTACCCAGCATTTTAGTTGACTTACAAGTTCCAGCATAAGATAATTGGTCATGACACGGGGGTTGGTGGGCGGGGTCCGTGTCAGCGAAATATTTTGCTGCGTGGGTTCCCAATAATATTTTTCGTCATGTTTCTGCCGTGTTTCTGTTCCCTACCCCAGGTACCCCACCCCTCTGTAAATCCACAAACCACCAATCCCCCTCTTGTCAAATGATTTTATTTGTTTTGTTTTTATAAGAGATGAGTGATTTGGACATCTAGGGACGAGTCATCTACAGTACACACTACACCAGCTGACTACACTGTGAGACTACAGTCTCAGAGTACAGTCTAAATCTAATGCTTCCAGACACATGTCCCTCAATGTATTCTCACCTGTTACCATCCACAAGATATTCCAAATACATAAATAGATCTGTAACCCTGGCTTTGTTAATGTTAACTGCTCCCCTCAAGGGTACTCCTCCAACCACTCCTCCCTGCTGGCAGTGCTGCTAAAATCAAAACGTGTAACATACACTAACAAACTTTGTTACAAAGTAACATTGACATGTTTGCACCAGTATAAGTTTGCTGGGCATGTGGTATTTTTTGGATAATAAGATTGACCATTTTGAGGGACTGACAGTGAATACATAGACAAATGCCAACGCCCATTGATACCGTCTCTGTTGTATTTCACAAGTGGGGGCTGGGGCAGTATCCCACGAAGCCGCAGGCTGAGTGGGATGCGCCCCAGCTCCCACGAGTGAAATACATCAGAGCGGTATCAATGTAGTTGGCATTTGTGTTTATTTTTTTATTTGAAGCCATTTAATGAATGAAAAACAACTTTTTCTTAGCCCATTGAATACGGCCACGTTGTATTCAATGGGGCCATTGAATACGGCCCTTCAGTGCTAAAGCATAGCACATCTTGTATTTCAAAAAAATAAATTGATGAGGACAACACCCTGTTTATTCCCACTATCTATGATAGAATCGCCGAATCAGGCCGAAAATCGTGCGCGTTCGCGCCCCTTTGTAGTATAGTAACACGCAGGCTTTTCCCCTCAAAACAGGTTGAATTTTGTTAACCCCCCCCCCCCCCTGGTCAAAAATGAGAGCTCCCTTAGTAGGTATCAACATTGAAAGATGTTTCCAGTAAAAATCGTTGACATGGATGACAATATCAAAAGATAGGAAACTGCCTAGATATCAAAGAAGTGCTCAGATTACTTTAATTACAGCAGGAGCCAGACCAATACAAAATATGACCATAGTCATAGACAATCAACAATATATTGGTATTAAGAACTCCGATTGTACACCATCAACCTCCAGGTATAGAATTAAAAGCGAACCAGTGTGGGGTAATGCTGGAACACTAGAGACTGTCTATTGCTTTACGCATGAAACTTACTGTTAAAATATTATTTTAATAGACCAAGTTACTACTAGGTCTATCTGAAAAATTATTTCACTGCTGGAAAGCTATAAAGGTCATGGCCGGTCATAGTGACTGATATCTGACGGCCTCCCATCAGCCATCACGATTCTACATTGCCATTGGCAAAAGCCGATGTGCTGATGTCATTTCGGCAACACTGCCAGTGTTCAATGTAAAGCCAATGTTTATTGCTTATTGCATACTGTCCATTACACTTTACAGTTGGCATTAATGTTAAGCAAACTCTATCATAGTAGTTTCCGTCTACTTAAAACTTGTATCGATACTTGTATTTCCTCCTTCATGGAACAACCTGACCTGCAAGCCGTGTATATACACCTATTTTCACGACAGAACAATATATTTTGTACACATGTATTGTATATATTTATTGAACCGAATTCACAACATTGGTAACTGAAAAAATTATGTGCTATGACCTTTTGAACCAATAAAAACATTGGAAACTGAAACTACTGGTAAAGACCGACAACGAACAAGTGAATGGTGAGAAAATTATCTGCATAGTCCTCTGTTTCATGAGCACAATAAACCATTTCATTCTGATAGGTCGGAACTAACAGTAGTATGGAGTAAATTAAAGGTAACAGGTTTTGAAAAGAAAAAATTTAAACGTTACCTAGTCTTCTATCTGGTGGTCATAGAAAATCTCATGTTATACTGCATGTAACTACATGTAGCTGGTGCTAATGAAAATATCAAAGGCATCTCATACTAAGTTGTCATAAATTCTCATATACAGTATACAAGTTGTATGGACCGGTTTAGCTGCCCATATACTGCCAACTGTAATGTTGGAAATACATAGCTGTTATATTATATGTATGTATCTCATGTGCATCTCTTCGGAGTGTTTTCAGGGTTAAATCACTGGTATTGGTATGCACTACCGTAGGCATAGGTCAAGAAACGCCACCTCTTCCCTACAGCCATATTGACAACCCACATTTTCTCTCTGAAAGTAATTTCATTTGATATTTGTGTAGTGTTTCCTTGACATGTGCCTCAGCTCTCGGTTCCAGGCCATGAATGTGGTCAACAAGGAACACCTCAAACACATCCACCAGAATGAGCGCATGGACATGATCGCACGCAGTAAGAAACTGCAACAGGAGACCAACCGAAGACGAAAGTAAGATGCTGTTTGATTATTTACATCCAGTTGACTCTGTTTCTGAACCCCAAGCCTTTGGACTTTAACCTTTTTAAAGATGGCATAGTTTCTAAATCGCAGGGTTGCCACCGTACGGGAGAGCGTCAGGGAAAAAACATTTGTTCCATGCCAGGGAAATGTCAGGGAATTTCAAATTTGTTAGGGAAAATGTTTATACTACCAAAAAAGTGACCTCTATTTTAGCGCCCCAAAATTTGCAAAAAAAACCCACGTGTTTTACCACAGTTGAAAGGGACCAGCAAAATTCTAAATCATATAGTATATAGATGGGAGAGGGGAGAGACCCCGTTCCATGCTCATTTGTCAAGTAACTCAGCAGACGCATTGATGCATCATGTAGATCCTTCAGGGTGTATCAGCTGCTTCTGGTCGGTACGAATCATGAATGATGCAATAGTCAATTAACTCCGCTTCAACCATGCATCCTGCCGAAAGAAAGGCACAATGTATAAAGTGGTATGGCGCCCTCAAAAAAGTTTTAAAGCCGGTGATCTTTCCCTTTTGATAATTTTATTAAAATTTTTACGTTTGGATACTTAACCTCTTTATCATATCTATACATTCAGGGCATACAATAAGTTGTTTTAACAGTGTTCATCTTTTACTGTGACATCTAATTTAAAAATATAATAATATAAAATTAGTTATTTTCTTGCATATATGAATCGATTACATTTGACCTTTCTGTATCTGAAGTTGACCCTACTCTGCTTCATAGACTGTGTTGTGTTATAGTGTGACATACTGGTACATGTGATTTTACTATTTTCACCATGATGTATTCGGGGTGGCTGATGGGGGGGGGGCATCTAAGGCCAAAAAAAAAAGTTGTGTTCAGGTATCCCGACCGACCCAATTTTTTTGGCCCTACCCAATTTTTTCATTTTTTTTCATTGGCAGATATTTTAATGTTTCCTTTGCTGCAAAAATAATGTTGACTGAAATTTCTTCTCTTTTAAACTTTTTTTTTTTTTTACAAAAAGTATGTCGAAAATGGAGGAATTATCTCTCATAATTCTAAAATAAAAAAGTTGGTTTAAACATTTAAAAAAATCGACCTACCGACCCTATATTTTTAGGGCAATGCTACCTGAACACAACTTATTTTTTTCTTTTTAGGCCTAATCACCCACGAATACTGCCTGTTCGGTCATCTTATTTTCTATTCTCTGACCATACCTGGCATATCATCGTACAAAAAGCTTGCTAGCTTTACTAAATTGTCCATACAATGACCGAATTTGTCTTTACAAAACATAAAAAAAGACACACAATAAGGAGAGAATAAAAATCATAGCATATGCTCTAAGGGCATACCATTGCATACCATTGCTATTGCATACACACTGGATTTCTCCCTATGTCATGCTGCATAGTGTGATTTGGTAATGTCAAGCTTAACTGTAGATTCTATTCCCCTAGGCTAGTTGTACTATGGGTTAGCCGCCTCTACACATAGTACCTATATCCAGCACTATCCTACTGTAGCAGGATTAGTAACATTTTTTTCTCTATCATTATATTCAACGTATAGGCCTACATTTGTTAGGAATTATTTTTAATATATCACCAATTTGCATATATTTAATTTTTTCCTTTCAAAAACAATGCTATACTATACTACATCAATTGTCTAATTTAAACTCTAACATAGGCAACAACTGGTAGATCATTTCATTGTCTTTATCATTCATTTAAGTCCAGGCCAGAAATGGCTCCTCAAAAGGGCTCCTCAGGTCAACTACTACTTGTACATACAGAAATAAATTTAGTCCTGATGAAGACCAGCAATGGTTGAAACGTTGACTCAGAAATTTAATTTGACCGTCTCTGTTATCAGTGAATAGACAGTGAAACCCGAGGAGGGTTCTGGGAATATCTTCCACTCTTTCCAATTTTTTCTACACATCCCCTTAGCATCCCTCCGGGATCCCCTCCTACCTGCGAAAACAACTCCCGAGATTTAGGTCACCACGAAAACACGACTTCGTCACAGTTTTCTGAACCCTAACAAAACATGGCTGACCAGAATTCACGCGCTGGATCATCTGGGAGTGGAGGAGCGCAAGCTTCCACTAGCAACAACCTAACTGTACCTTCATTCACACTAACAACGGCACAAACAAACGTACACAAAAGGCAGCGACAAAGACAAGATGGCGATGCCGACGAGGATGAGACGCAGCGCATGCGCGACCGTAGTCGCCCTAGCAACTCCGGGACGCGTATCCAAGGAAACCAAGGACAACAGAGACGGCTCCGCAGTAGATCCCCCGTCCCGCCACTAACTAGAGCGCTTAAACTAGACAACCGCACCATAGTATGGTACAAGGCCCTGAAGAGAATAGGCCTTGGGATAATCAGAGCTAAACACCACTTTGACTTACTCACAACACATGTGGATAAGAATACGGCCCCCAGAGGTCTATACCCCAACATCAATCCACAAATCCCTGATTTGGACCCTGTCTTTCTGACAGACTGGGAAACAGCACAAGCTGCCCTCAGCACCCAACTAACCATCCTATTGAAGAACTACTGGGAACAGAGACACACAAAAATCTCTGCGGATTTCATCACTACTAGTGGCCACATGAGAGAGAAATGCACGCAGGAAGAATGCCAAGAAATCCTCAACTCGATCAAGGAACAGCAGGAGGCTCTCAAGAAGGAACTGGAGGAAAAGGCAAAAGGAAAAACCGCCACTTCAGGAGAGACAAACCAACCCAACTAAGAAACAACATCGTCAACCTCTCCAACCACCAACTGGATGAGGACGAAAAAAGCTTTCTATCCAAAGGACTCAATTTCATACCAACCCCCAGGGACCCACACCCAGCCCACACCTTAAAAGACTGCCTCCTTTTCACTAGAAAAGTACGCCTTAGTGAATTCCACAAAAACAGTCCAGAAATGGACAACACCCCTAATTTTGACCCTGACCCACCTGCAAAAGGTTGGACCCCCCCACCTGGTACCAATGCCTATGTAGATTGCTTTGCCACCTCACTACTCAACAAAGTCGAGAAACTGCGCAAACCTACCAAATTGAAAGACAACTTGAGCCCAGGGGAAAGAGAGGCCTTCAAGAAATTAAGAGAAAACAAAGACATAGTCATAAAAAGTGCTGACAAAGGGGGCAAAATTGTCATTCAAGACAGAATTGCCTATGAGGATGAATGCCACCGACAGTTACAGAATACCCAAGCCTACAAATTATTAAATGAGGACCCCACCAAGTCCTACAATACTTCTCTCAAGCAGGACCTCATGAAGGTGGAGAGACAAAACCACCTACCAGAGGGGAGCCAACTTCGTCTCACCACACAGTACCCTAGAACACCGAAATTCTATACAATTCCTAAGATCCACAAAGTCAAGAACCCGGGTAGGCCTATCATTTCAGGCTGTGGGGGACCCACAGAAAAAATAAGTGCCTACGTAGATAAACTTATTAAACCATTGAATGCCCAGCTACCTAGCTACATAAAGGATACAACCCACTTCATCAACCTAGTGGACCAAATCCCGCTGCTACATGAGGATGACAGACTGGTGACAATCGATGTGGCTTCTCTATACACTAGCATTCCACACGCTGAAGGCATTGCAGCCTGCTTGGACTATCTCAACCAGAGACCCATCAAAATCCCACACACCTTCATAGTGGCCAAACTACTCCACCACATCCTGACAAAAAATGCATTTTCATTCAATGGGAATTTCTACCTCCAGTTGGAGGGCACTGCCATGGGCACCCGCATGGCCCCAAACTATGCAGGCCTATTCATGGGCAACTTAGAAGAAAGATTCCTACGACTTGCCAGAATCAAACCCATCGTGTGGTATCGGTACATAGATGACATCTTTACAGTCATCAGGGGCCAAGAAGCAGCAGAAGACTTCATCATCTATCTGAATGACTTCCACCCTACAATTAAATTCACTGCAGAGATAGACCCCATGTGCATTAACTTTCTGGACACAACGGTGTACAGAATCCCAGGGGGTAAACTCCAAACTAGGCTATACACCAAGCCCTCAGACTCCCACCAGTACTTAAACTATCACTCCTACCATCCACACTCCTTGAAGCGCTCAATCCCCTACTCCCAACTCATCAGGCTGAGGAAAATCGACGCAGATCCACAAGACTTTGAGAGAAACATCAAAAAAATGGTAGACAATTTCAAGGCAGATGGATACCCGCACAAGCTACTAAGAATAGCTTTGGCCCAAGCATCAGGACTTGACAGGGATGAATTACTCCAGGCACCCCCCAAAGAAAAGGACAACGTCATCACCTATGTAACTGAGTATAATCCCAAACATGGTACAATTCCGGCCCTACTGAAGGACCTCATACCGGTCCTCACAGCAGACCCTATCTCAAGTCCTAAATACCCACCTAGAATCATGTTAGCCTACAAAAAGTCGGCCAGTCTCAAAAGTAGCCTAGTCCACACTCCGCATCCACACCAAACCTACCCACCAGGATCAGTACCGTGCGGTCGCTGTAAGTTCTGTCGCAACATCGACACAGCCACCCACATCACCAGCACAGTCTCAGGTAAAATGTACAAAATAGTAGGCCGCAACACTTGCCTAACTAACAATGTGATTTATGTCATCACTTGCCTCAAATGTGGCAAACAATACGTCGGTCAGACCGGTTATCCGGCGAAAGTGCGCCTCGGTCAACATCTCGGCGACATCTCACCTAGCAACGGCGTTCCCATGGATACTAACGTCGCCACCCACTTCAGGAATGACGTAGGCTGTGGTCAAAACAACGTTCGCATGACAATCGTCGATAGCACGGGAATCCGTTTAAACGACAGATTGAGGTTGGAACAGGCGTGGATACGCCTATTAAGAACTTGGTTGCCGATGGGAATGAATGATCGCTCTTAACTGACAACAAAAGGGCCACAAAATGAGTCTCCGGTGTGATGGTTGTCGCAAGATGTTTATTTCTGTCGCAGCGTTAAAAAGGCACATCAACAAAGACCACGGATTTTCCAAGACATGTTGCCTGGACTGTGGTAAATTATTTGCCAAACGCTCCAACTACAACAGACACGCCCGCCGACAACACCCAGACAACCCACCAGTAGGCCCAGGTCTCAGTTATGTGCCCTTCACCCCATCGACACCCCTTCAGGACTTACCCACACCCCATCCGAATGTCCAACAATCCACCAGCCTGGTTGAATTCTCAAAGAAAAGGGACAGCAATCTCAACACGGCCTTCAGGAATGCGGTGAATGTTGGTGAGTCAACCCTACCAAGTGACACTCAGCACCAAGCCGACGCCCCGATTTCAATCCACCCAGAGGCTACTTTCCTCCCACAGGAAATTCCCTCTTGGCCTACTTTTGACATTTCAATCCTGAGCCCCTCACAGTTTACCATACACAGTGAGATGAGCCCCTTCAACCCGGCTGATTATGACTATGATGAACATTACATTATGCCCGGTACAGATGATCCAATACAGGTAGATGAAATTAGTGCAAACAACATCCTGGCACTAGCAATGAACATAGCTGGTTTAAACCCGCCCCCATTTCCTGATATAAATGCACCAACTGAATCCACAAACGGGGAGGCCCCTTGAAATATTTGGAACATTCCACCACTGCCACCTCTAATTGGCCCAGATGCTTCTGATGTAGACAATCCGCCAGAGCCAGTATGTGCCCCATACCCTTGGGAAGAAAGACCACCGGTTTACTTCATTGACGATGGCAGTTTCATTGCCACCAATCCCACACCACACCTGAGCAGGGAACAGCGACATTGGGTCCAAATGAAACCCAATGGGACTGTCAGTGACATTAAAATACCACAGTGATGAGTTATTTCATAAACCAACCTAAGACTCTACCCAAGGCCTAACCCTCAATGGGTTTTTTTCTCTATCATTATATTCAACGTATAGGCCTACATTTGTTAGGAATTATTTTTAATATATCACCAATTTGCATATATTTAATTTTTTCCTTTCAAAAACAATGCTATACTATACTACATCAATTGTCTAATTTAAACTCTAACATAGGCAACAACTGGTAGATCATTTCATTGTCTTTATCATTCATTTAAGTCCAGGCCAGAAATGGCTCCTCAAAAGGGCTCCTCAGGTCAACTACTACTTGTACATACAGAAATAAATTTAGTCCTGATGAAGACCAGCAATGGTTGAAACGTTGACTCAGAAATTTAATTTGACCGTCTCTGTTATCAGTGAATAGACAGTGAAACCCGAGGAGGGTTCTGGGAATATCTTCCACTCTTTCCAATTTTAACTGTAGATTCTATTCCCCTAGGCTAGTTGTACTATGGGTTAGCCGCCTCTACACATAGTACCTATATCCAGCACTATCCTACTGTAGCAGGATTAGTAACATACGTTAGATAAGGGGCTCAGGGTCTCAGGAGATCAGTGGTGAGGGGAGGGGGTATATCTATAGTGTACAGTAAAGTAAAATTACAGGAATGTGTGCACTGCCCATGGTGTACGCGGACCAGTGGTGGCTTGAATATACATATGGTATTACTGGTAGACTGTATATAACTTGATGTAATAGTCTAATGTATATTCACCATTCGAACACTATAGATTATCCATGCTAACCCTTAGTCTTACTGCACTTGCTCTAACCATTGGCGCTAGACTTGATTGGTAGCATAAGCGATTAGTGGGTTTGTAAAAGCCTGACAAATGCACTATGTGTATTGTATAGGTGTGATCTTACTATAGCACTGAGTCAGAAGATCAACGTGGTCTGTAGACATTAAGAATGTACACTGTACTGTGTTTGAATAATACATTTTGTACAAATGTTGCTTAGTTGCTAGCGAAAATCCAAAGCAGATCAGTGTCAATGTGTGGAATCATCACCATATACATTTAGGGTGTGGTTTTTTTCCCCCTTAAAGAATTGTTCCGTCGCACCTCCACCCCGCCCTCATCATGTGAGAATTTTGCTCCCCTCCCCAAATCAGGATTCTTTTTTCACATTGGTCTTGTAGTTAGCCATATAAAGCAATGGCAAATATAAGGGTCGAATGTGTTTGGTCCCCCACCCCAGCCTAGAGAGGTCCACCCCTTCCCGAAATCTACTCCACCATGTTGTTAAAAAGATACACACTCCCTCGATGAAGTTCGTTTAGATACATCCCAGACTCCCCATAGAAAAAGAGGTGTGTTTCAGGTAACCCGACCCTACCTAGCAAAAGAAAGCCGACCCTAGATGTTTTTATCCAATTTTATTTGTGAAATTTAAAAAGAGATTTTCCCTCAGTAGAAAAAAAAATATTCGCCCGCCCCCCTATTTTAAGGTTGAAATCCATTGACAAAAAAAAAATTTGGAAAAAAAAATTAAAAAATTCGCCCTACCACACCTATTTTTGGAAAAGAAAATACGTAGACCAACTTTTTTTTTTGGTGTGGCCTAACCTAGTTTTTCAGACCATGTAACCTGAAACACACCTTTTATTTTTTGTCCTTCCCATGATGTACCAGTACACAAGAACATGAGACCGTGAGGAGACATCCTGTAGAATGTAGAGTGATTGTAGAGCTATAAATATGCAGTCAGAACCTCCAAACGTGTTGCTTCTTCAATCTAACTGATGTGTTGCCTGGACGTTGCCATATGACCTTTACCTTTGAACACCCATATCCTTAAAATTGTCATGCACAGTGTGGGCATCCTCATATTTCCTCCCTCATTTTGTCCAGTTCGGCCAGTAACATGTTGATACCTATATATCAGGACCCTTTTGGGAACTGAGGCTACATGTAGGCCTACTACCCAGGCCTTCAAAGGCTGTGCTTAAAAAGGCATTGGCTTTGCCCCTTAAGAAACCCCCACATCCCTAAAGGTTTCTATCTCGTCAGACGGTGGCCTTCTCGATAACCTTTAAAATTTTAAGGATATGGGCCATTAAGCACATGGGGGATACATGAAAATGGGTAATGTCCAGGCAGCACCTGTAGTCTGTATGTGCATACCACTACTTATCACCAGGTGGCACAAGCGACACTGTATTGAGTTCCACTAGTCCACATAGCTATGCAGTGCAGTTTAATAGCACTTTACTTTTTTGATCTGTCATTGAGGTTCGCTTCGATTCTCAATGAGAAATAAATATTCCCACTGAGTACTTTGTAAACTTTAGAATCTTTCCTTATGGACAATAAAGCCAAACCTTATTGTTAAAAAAAAAAAAAGTAGTTCCATACATATATCAGTATGGAATGAGCCCCCAATGAACATAACATGATGTCATTGAAGAATAATTGGCTAGACGTTGGTTCACCACCTTTTGATCATAACAATATATAAAACAGGAAATAGGAAATAAAACACATTATATCAGTTCTGTGTTGGCTAGCATGTTGCCAGGTTCTCAGTGTGGACTAGTTTGATGACTCACACATCATTGGTTTAATGGACCTGTCATGGAGTGCACCCGTTGCCAGTGCTCAAAACGTCAATACCCCTAAGCATGGCATTCAGCCTAGTAAGTGCGCTTATGGTCTGGTACAGGAGTATTTTTACGGTTGACCTTTCAGCATTAGGAGTGGTCATTACTTCATGTTTAAATTTGGGGGTGGGGGGGGGGGGGGTGGTAATTTGGGGGGGGGGGGGGGGTGGTAATTTGGACTTTTTTTCATGTGCCCTATTTTGAACTATGAAAATGCATTGGCCTTTCCTGGGCTTTTTCACTGAAAATCTTCCCTTACAAAGATCTTAGAAGGATCAACAGGATTTCCCTGTGCCCCAAATCTACTCCCAGTATCAAATAATGACCATCCCCTTGCAGGAAATATGTTAGTGTCTTGAAGCGCTGTGGAGCAGAAGAAAATTCATTATTACCACATCATGTATAGCTTTAGGCCACTTAACACTGAGCGCTGCCCAGGCCGGTGTGTGTGTTTCACACAGGACCAAGACGCATATATCATGTTTCCTCGTCTTGTCCCCCTCCTCATATCAATACTAGTGTGATGTGTGAATTCCAGTACATTGATAAAACAAACTACCGTAAATTCCCGCGTACTACCCGCGGGTTGTACGCGAACCAAGCTCACCTTTCATTTGATACCAGACATGCCTATATAGGGTGCGGGTTATACGAGGGTTTTTATCACTATAGAATAGTACTAAAACTGAAATTCTCAGATCAAAAAACGGGTTATAGGATTCTCCTAAGTTGGGGGTGCGGGTTATACGCGAGATGCGGGTAGTACGCGGGAATTTACGGTAGTTTCTATAATCTCCACAGGGTGGCACCACTGTGTTGTTAAGCTAAGCGGTTTAATCACCTGTGCCATGCAACAGAAGGCACAGGGAACCATTAGTTCCTCTGAGTTCCAATAGGCTGGCAGAGGGCTGTCTACCTCCCCATGTTAGACCTGAGCAAGGACCGGCACTCGATCTGGGCTAAGGCCACTCAAAAACGTTGTTTCTCATCACCAAGCAGTAAATATGACGAGGACGTTTTTTATTTTATTTTATTTTATTTTATTTTTTTGTATGACTAGACCTCCACAAACCAAGTGACTCCAACGACTGAAATTTTATTTTTTTACTCGGGCCATGAATACTGTACATAGGGAAATTTGGACTTATCGCAATCAATTTTCACATTTTAGTAATTCGGAATTTATTGATCAGCAAATGTTGTTATGATGCTAGTTATTTCTACCTGACTGCATTACTGACAGCATAAGCTTTAATTTGGTACCAAATTTGCCAATATTTTTCCAATTTTAACATATTTTTCATCAAAAATGTAAAAAAAAAAAAAAAGTAAAAAAAATTCGCGCGGTGATCAGGAACACCCTTTTTGAGTGGCCTTAGCTTAAATAGAAGATGGGGGTTTAACGTAGTTTGTGGGTTCCTCAACCGGTGGCTATTAAGAGCAACACTTTGTACCACTTTGTCATTTACTTTGATGGAAACTGCTCTCGCCTTAGGACATACAAGATGGGTTCAAATTTGAAGATAGAGCGTTCAAGGGAAGAGAGCGAAATACAAAAGAATATTAAATTGGATTCTTTCACATTGTACTGCTAAAACATATTGATCATTGTGTGCCATATTTTGATACCAGCTATATTAAAAGGTTGGATATCCACTGGGCTGGCTAATATTGACCTCTATTGCTAGTTGGCTGAAACCCCTGAATTATATTTCTCATGTGAATAGGTACTTAATTCCTGTCACCAAGAGTCATAAATGTGTTATAACAGCCAGCTCCACAGCTCTGATAGGGCAACACAGGCTTGTAGAACCACCTGAGGTATGCTGCCACTGTATAAACCTCTCTGTACTAATGTGTGCATGAATGGAAATGAGCTCATACTAGTAGGTCTTTATTGGGAATATCTTGTACGTCTTGTACAAACTGTACACAGGTGCCACCTTGTGTGTTGTACGAGAGGCATGCCAATTGTCCAATTTATTACTGCCTATAGCTAATATAAGTTTGGGTCACTTTGTGGGGACTTTGGTATGGACAAATTGCTCACAGAGATGTCATACTTTGACTGGAAAGGTACCCACAAGAAATATATTACTTTTCTCTTTTTGTTCTTGCATACATACCGCGCCAGAAGATACAACCTTCTTGTACAATGCTAAAAAGAAATTTAAAATTTAGATAAGCTGATATTTCTATACACAATGAACCTATAACAGAGTAATCATTGGTTCTCTGTTTCCTCTTTGGTATTGAATTTACCTGCTTATGCTTGGCTCCTATCAGCGTCAACCCAGGCACCCACCATATCGTAGCATGTACCTGCTAAGTGGGCTCTTGTTCCCATGCTAATCATCTCTCACATTTGCCTCGGGCTAGGCTGGCTCAGGCCATAATAAGGAGAATTAGGATAACAGTGCCATAATACCTCCTATATGGCAGAACCTGTGCTATAATATAGCACCTATATCAGCACTCACTAGCCACTCCTTGACTGGGCCCCAAGCGAACTGACGGCGAGAATGAGGGATTCTCATGACTGGGCTTTGTCTTTGGTGAAAAGCAGCTTATTTGCAGTTGTGCACTTGTGCAGGTTCCCACTCGTAAGGGCTGCAGTGGACTTGCGGCAGGAGTTTAGCCTTGGATGGCCACACACCCACACCTACCTGTACTGAATGGGGTGACTTCTGTGTATATGCAGAGGTTGCCGGTTCCAATAGAGGAGAAAATTATTGATTACAAACCATAAGAAGTTCTGGTGCAAATATATATATATACATGGATATAGTAGCAACAGGGACTAGGAGTTACTCACCACATAAATATGTACATGGACTATTGACTGAATGAGCAGCTCATGTGGTGTCTGCTCAATCAAGGGTTTACTCACTACACCATCGTATACAGCTTTGGTAAAACAACCCTCTGTAGGATGCCATCTCGGATGTAGCATTTTGAGTCAATGGGCCATGTAAAAGACGAGCAAAGTTTTAGTTGATTCCATTGCCACTTGCAACTCGTGACTGTAATCTTTCTCTTTTTTCTTTGTAAATTATTACTGGACTATGATATGGTTCCCATCGGGCAAAAAGTACTCAGTGATTAGAATATAAATACATGTGTGTGTGGAACACAGAGTTAAGAAAGGGAAGATAATGGCACCATTTTAGTTGATTTCTATGGCAGTGCTATGAACTACATGTACTGATATTAGTGCAACAATACGGCTCTGGAAGACAATAAGCTTAGAACTGATGAGTAACAGGACATACTTATTAGCGCCAGTACAGAGAGCTACCTATGTTAAGGTGAATATGTGTACCGTGGGTAGGATTGTAGACTGAACCGAGCTACATACCAAGTTTTGTCCAAGTTTACATACTGTATGACAATAACTCTCTGGTCTGATGGGGCGAGCGAGGAACAAGCACCGACAACCAGTCGCCGGTCAGAAAACTAAGTATGAATGCTTCACTTTCATCACACTTTCCCAGTTTGGGCTCAATCAATTATGTTTGGATTATGCATATATGTATAAATAGTTTTTTTTAATCATATACAAAATGTTATGATCATTATATGACCATGGTTCTAAGCGACACGTGTAAGTCCTAAGTGTAAATGTCCAGACACTGGTCGAGGGTCTGTCCCTTCTTGCCTTTATCCTACAGGTTCGGTACTAGTACTGCCAGTGGTACAGGTAGTGAGAACTAGTGGCCCTGACCTTTTATCTTTACCGTGCCAGTAGTTTCAATATAGTCTTAAGGACAAAAATGTGTGGATGGATACAACTTTTTTTCCTTAATACCTTTTATTTCCACTGAAACAAGCACGTGATATTCCCATACTTATATATTCATGCAAGAAATATTAAGAGGTAATCCAAAGGTTCAAAGAATTTAGGTAAGACCATGGAATCTGTTGCTTCAATATCAATAGCTTCAATATTGCTCTGACAGCCTTTCCTAACAGTGCTCCCAGCCTATGTATAGGCTTTACATATATGGCTAAGTGTCATGAAATCGATACAATTGGATAATCTTTGACCGGGTGACGTCTTTGACCAATGCCTTTAACCTTTTTCCACCCATTTCTTTCTATATGGGCCTCATTTCAGTGATTAAAAAGTTTGCTGGTCAAAGACGTCACCTGGTCAAAAACGTCACTCGATCAAAGACGTCACCCGGTCAAAAACTATCAAATTGTATCGATTTCATGAGACCTAGCCATATGTGCCATGAGAGGTTGGCCTCCGGACCACCATGAGGCACCACTGTGACTGAGAGGACGCTCATGTTTGTGCTCCTGTTTGGGAGTGACCATTTTCGGACAATAGGAATGCAGGTCCTTGATGGGTTATGGGGGAGGGATCATTCGAACCCCATGGTGGTGAGGGGGGGGGGGAATGGGACAATTCTATAACCTCGTTTGGAGGGGGAGGGGCAAGGCCAGACCAAAAAAAAGAAGTTGGAAAGAAATTGTCTCTCGCTCCACTTTTCCACCTACAGAATCCATTGAAAAAAAATCTCTAAAAGAAATAAACAAATTCGCTCGCTCGCACCGTTTTTTGAAAAGTGAAATCCATTGACCAACTTTTTTTTTGGTGCGGCCTAATCACTATACTAATAGAGGTGGACAATTCTTAGGGGCCTGGCCGAAAAAAATGTGTACACTCCTCTCAAGGGAGGGGGGGGGGGTCCTCTTTACGCCCCCCCCCCCCCTGCTATTTGCGCTCTAGATAAATGACCACTCCCTTAATATGTTTCTGCCACAAATAACTACCCCCGTCCCCTGTCATACACTGCGGATAACATCTCCTCGACAATCCAATTTGAGCCTGAAAGCGCCCTGAGAGCTTTCAGGATTTAAGAAGCTAGGAATGGCTGAGACCAGCGGTACACCACTCCTCTGACCCCTCCAGGCCTCCTGCAGGTGTTCTGTAGGTGACGTCTTGTAGAGGCACCTCCAGGGCGTGATGTAAGGCTTAACAAGACCGGGCCCAATTCACATTTGTGTTAGTTGTGGACATAACCCCTGAATTGAGTTCACTTGAAGCTGAAATGCTTCTGAATGGATCGAGTTACATGTGTTATATGCAACTATATGTCGCCCCTCTTTGTGTCAGTCTGCTTGCCTGTATGTTGGCCTGCCTGCCTGCCTGCCTGCCTGCCTGCCTGCCTGCCTGCCTGCCTGCCTACCTACCTGCCTGCCTGTCGTGCACTCACTATCCCCCTCCTTCGATACCACATTTTCTCCCATCTCTTCCGGCACACTTTTCCTGCCCCTTCCCCCTGCCCTCCTATACTCTTTACTTCTGCTCCTGGTGACATGGGCATTTTGAGCCTTAGTGACATGGACATGAGAAATATCAGAGAGATAGTTAGATGGGACATGGGCATTTCTTAGAATCGACATGGCGACATGAGCATTTCTTAAAATCAACAGGGTGACATGGGCATTTCTTAAAATCGACATGCAACATGGTGACCCCCATCTAGACCCCCTATACTTCCCATCGTCTATATCATAAAGTTGTATCGAACTCACTGTAAGCAAATAAACGAATGCTATTGACAACTAAAGTCAAGCTGTGTATGTGCTGACAACATTGTGAATCATCCTGTAATGAATAGAGAACCATTACCATAAATTCTTGCATAAAAGCCACGGCTAGTACGCGAGGCAGATCGCCAGTGCGGCCTATAGGATCCGCCTAGTGTCAGGGTGCGGCTTATACTCACGTTTTTTCCCTACTACACATGTAGTACAGTATTTAAAAAAAACACTATTTCCAGACCCCTTTCAGGCTTATCATTCTCAAAGTTAGGGGACGGCTTATACGCGAATTATGCTTATATGCGAGAATCTACGGTAGCTTCCATTATGGATCGGTGTTTCTATTGAATGATAGTGCTGTAGTGCCTGAGGCTACAATGTTTATATCACAGAGCATGATTACAGATCACACCGAGAGGACTCACCAAGTTGGGGTCTGCAGACAGTGGTCAGAATGTGAGTGGTCCTGGAGGGAACCAAAGTATGGGGTCGGTCCAGTCTGGCACAGAACCATGCAGAGTGGGGTGGGTGGGAGCTAGGGAGTGAGAGGTATAACGGTTCCATACACCCATAGACTCCCTGCTCACTCTCCTACACACGTTATTGTACTGACTAGTGTGTGTATGTGTGTGGTTGGGCGGGAGGGAGGGTAGGGGAGGGAGGGTTTAGGCCTTAAGTGACTCTCTTTAGCACCTTTAGTACGTATAATACATGTATAGCCACTGGCCGCAAAACCCACTCCAACAGCACTCCCACCCGGGCCACTCTCCCCTCAGCTTACCATTATGACTATTATACACCTGCAGTAGGCCTCCAGGGTGCTGGTCCTATTGCTGGTGCTGTGCTGGTCAGATTGACCACCTCCAGGGCTGGCTAATCATTAACCACTGGTCTTGTGTGCTGGCAGGGCGTTGGTGATTAAGCGGAAACTGGAGAGTCAGCGGGAGGAGAAGCGGCGACAGGAAATCCTCCACAAGCGGAGGGAGCAGCAGCGCTCGGCCACTGAGAAGTACCAGAGACAGAACAAGACCTTCACTCCAGGTATAGTTCACTTGATCTTATACTGCTATTATGGTGCTATTATAGTCCCTTGAATTACTGCGCTAAAGAGGAATACCTCTATCCTACCTAGGTTTTAGTGTCAGGTCTTATAGACTTAGTATTCATCTGTTCTTGCAATACACCTTGGTAAGATGCATTGTATAAGGGATAGTGTATATATGATATTACCACTGTATTTCATGGACTCCATATATATATATTACTGTGGTGCTAGCCTTGTTATAATTACTGTTAGATTACTATCTAGCATGTAAATAATAAACCTCTAAGCTGAACATTTAAGTGTCTATGCCAGTTCTTACAGCCTATGCCAATACATCACATCTATTGTAAATAGCTATCCCATTTGACATATCATAAGTTATCGTAGTATGACTGGAGCTAATATAAGTTTATTATAAGACCACTATGTTAAAATGGTAATAGGACTAGTTATGGGTGTAGAGAAGTGAAGGGGGGGGGGGGGTCTTTTTGGCTGGCTCAATATTATCCATACACACCTGAGCCAAAGCAGACATACAGTGATACACACACGTGTATCCCTGTATAGTGGTGTTTATGGGTTGCCAGAGTCTGTTAAGCTACTAACTCAACATTGGGACGGCTCTATAATACATTTTGTAGCAGTAGACTGCTAAGGCTGCTCTCAACATTGGGCAGACACTGTACAAATACTTGAGTTTGACGTCCAGCTTTATCAAACATACTCAACAATATGTGTCTGATTCCATTCGCTTTGCAGAAGGAAGTGACCCATTGGAACATTATGACCAATGTATGCATAGAGTATATTATTTCTCAGTTTTCCTCCTTTTTAACTAATAACCTCTTAAAACTCCCTATAGCACTGGTGATCTAGGCTTCCTCAATTTTTCTACTCCAACCTGAAAATCGGTGTAATTCCTGAGATGAAATCACTCTTTGTAGCACTGATATTGTTACCTTGATCCTACCCTTGTAGACACACACCCACTACTAGTACTATAGCTACTGAACACACTCATACCATGCACTGGTTCAAATATGGGGAATTATACACATAGATAAAACTACAGCTAAACATAGAAATAGCGTCTAATGGTCCTAATTGATACCACCACCACAACATCGCTAATATTTACATTTGTAAACAACACCAAAAGGTGGAATTAATTTACCAACACCTAACTGTCAGAATAATGTCACCATGTTGATACTACTTTTGTCATGTCCACCCTATATTAGCATAGTAAGGCTTAATACGCCATGTGTGCCACTAATGCTATCTAGACATACTCAATCGTCTATCACGTCACTCGACTTTTCGATAAATATAGGATTAGGATGTTTGCCGCATAATTAGGTTAAGATGTAAGAATTGATTTTCCTCATTCTGGTGCTAGGGCCGAGAGAAATATCAAGAGTTTTTCCTGTTAACATCCATTATTTCAGAAACATCACTGAATTCTAAGTATTTACTACATGTATATCCCTTACCAATATGAAACCCCTATGTTGCACCATCTTGGTTTTCATCTGAACCCTATTTCTTTTTAATGTTTTGTTGTCTCCGTGCAAAAAGGTTGTAACCACCATATTTATCTAGAGTGATTACAGCATTTTTAAACTAAGGCACCTATTTGTTGAAAGGTGTCTTAATCTAAAATTCCTTACGCTCTAATATACACGTACATTACCTTAAATATTAAGTACATTATCCTGCTCCGAGTTTTATCGGGAAAACCCCAATGAACAAATCAAGATTGGAATCACTTTTCTATTTTATTCTCTTTAATTCCTGGCTTTACGGTTTGGTTGAAGGGTAGACAAATTGGCACTGCATGTACAGTATGGAGCATGGGGAGTACAGACGGCCTACAGTGTTACGGTTGATGGGATTAAGCGCATGGTTTGTGCATTACAAAGCAATCTCTGATCTACACCCTGTAGTATTTATACTAGTCCACACACCCAACCTTCTTAACCTTTGTGCAACGGGAATATTTTGATATTAGTTTTTTTGCAGTTATAAATTATGTTTTAGCATATTTTGATTAATATCAAAAGAACATTGGAAATAGTTACAGTGACCAGTGTTTTGTCAACGGGTACATGAACTTCTCAAACCTACAGAGGATACATAATGTGCAATCCCTAAATCTTTGACTACTCCAGACAATGAACATGTACATTAGGTTTAATCCACAGCGTTCAATGAAGCCATATGTTAGTCTAAGGTTGCACTATTCACGGCGTTAAATGTAGCACAAAAAGGACCTCTCTTGTTTTTTCATTGTTAGCTTCAAGAAAACCTTCAATTAAGTTTAAAGGTATTGGTAGATGTTAAGAAATCGTTACAGCGTTTAGTTGACATGACTTAGATTATGTAAGCTAAGTTTGCAAGGTTTGTTGGTCATTGGAGTATAGGTATTAGCATCCAAGTAATTATTTTGGGGTTGATTTACAGTTAACCAGTCTTTATTTGAGTAGTAATTGATACCCATATGTGAGCAAGTAAGGCATTACCCAAACTTTACAGTACATCACGAACGAAGGATTAAACGATTCTTAAATGTCAAGTGTGTAAGAAAATATGTTGACATGCAGTATGTTTAAGGCGTTTTTTCTGTTTATAAGCATAACAACATCAATAACAGAGGGATAGAACCAAATCCAACAAAGCAGCTGTTTTAATGCTTGTATTAAGCAAAGTTCCGTTCTACATGAGTTAAAATTGTCCAAAGCAAAATAAAGTGGACAGATTTGTCTTTTTGTTCCTTGACCGTTAAAACCCCAATGGTAAAAGTATTTCAGGTATTTTCTGTTCCTTTTACTATTGTGAACCAATAATTGTGAATATTCTGAGAAATTAAATGGAGCATTGCCTTTTTGCACCTTCTCACAATTGTATTCTGATCATTGCAGTTTCTCCGCGTCCGGCCTCTCCGCACAGTCACAGCACCACCCCGTTACTGGAGGAGGCCCTGAGAGCAGTCCGCGGGAGTCTAGGCGGAGCTGGGGGCGGCCACGCCCGGAGGTCCACCTACGATGGAGCCACACCCGGAGGATCAGCTAGTTCCTCCAGGGCGAGTTCAGCCTCGCAGGCTGCTCGGGGTCGGGCTGGTAGTGCGAGCAGCACAGGAGGCGGTAGCACAGTGAGTGGTTACAGCCAGCGCTCTGCTGTCACCAATGGTACTGACATTATAACTAATGGAAACTACTACAATGGCCACCATCACTACAACCCACCAGCCACAGGCTCCCTGAACGCACGCACGGCCGAGCATGCCCGCCAGGTGGCGGCACATACCGAGCTCCAATCGTCCAGTCTCCGGAACTTGACCAACAGCCGGAGCCGCTTCGAGGCACAATTAGAGCAACACCAACATAATCTTGCCGAGCACCAACGTGAGGCGCTCAGCCAGTTTAACGCAGCCATACGGCAGGAGATTGACTCTGATGTTACCCTACATGGAACTGGTGATCTCGATGCTACAGGCCCACCGCCCGACATCACTCGCAGTGAGAGCATAGACAGTATAGACAGCCTAGAAGAGGAAGATGCCCCAGACGGCAATTCCACTCCATTGGCGATTGGATCTGGCGCATTGCAGGTCCCTGCTGCCCGATATGTCCCAGAGAAAGCAGGCTCAGACTCTGGACTGCTTGACCAGCGAGGGCAAACTAAGTTAGGCCCTGGTCTGCACACATCTCAGAGTGAAGGTTCACTTGGTAATTATTATAACGCATCAAATGGAAGTGCGAATAGTGGCGGTGAGCAGGAATATCATCAATCGGCACAGAACCAGGCAGGAGGGCAGCCTTATGGCAACATGAGCGCTACCTCCTTGTCGCGGCCAGGTATGGTGGCCACTAACATCCCGCCAGGTTCGAGCTTTATGCTACACCGCTCCCTCAGTACGGGCGCTAACGTGGCGGTGGTGCAGCCCATCAGTAGTGCTAACAACAACAGCCAGACACCCAACAGTGTCTTTGCCAACAACCAGTGCCAGAAACCAGCCACCTCCCAGTATAACAAGCCTGGGGTGGTGGTGGCCAATGGTAACACCAATGGCTACCACCAGAGCCAGACTCAGGGCAGTGAGGCAGGGAAGGTGGGTGCTTCTGGGGGTGCCCACAGTTCTGTGCAAGGTAAAGAAGGCGCGCTCATCGGGCCTCTGTGCAGCGCTCAAGTCAGTCGTGTCGGTGCATACTATGTCGACAATACTGTCAACCAGGTGAGCCAGCCAAGCCAAAATACCTTCTATCTGAGTAATTACAATGGGAGTAACTTTGCAAATAACATCACTACTGGTAATGGGGATGCCCATCGTCAGTTCACGAACGATGACTTCCATGCACGGACTAAGGCTTGGACCTCACCTTCTCCTCACCTCAATTCACCACTGTCACCCACAGGACAAGGTGGGTCGGCAATGGCAGGAGACGCTGGGACTTTTCACTTGACGAGCAATACGAAGCCTTATAGTTCCCGGCTAACCGCCACCAATACCACACTGACAACAGGGTCTCCGACACCTGTTTCCACGGTTCCTGCAGCCTATACGCAACATATAAGTAGTATGGCACAGGACAATACAACGAAAAGCGACTACAATCAGGCTGCAGCGAATGGTCAGTACATTCTTCAAGCTGCAGGTAGTAATAGTCAGTACACACCACAAAGTACTGCGGATGACTCTCAAGCATCTTACCAAACAGGCACCGTGTACAGTAAAGGCTCCATCCCATCCACTATGATTGTAAGTCATCAGCCCCCTCGGTCATATAACAACCACCACCACCACCACCAGAATCCAAACTCTACGGTAGGCACTACACCCGCTGCCACGGCAACAACATCCGAGCCTGCGCCGAACACCACGCCCACACGGGCTACCCAGCAAAATACGGAAACTGCCGATCAGTCGTCAGAAGGTGAAGACGAGCAGGATGAAGAAGCCCAGGAGGAAGAGGAAGCAGAACGGATCATTAAGGGTATTTTGAAACCCGGTTACAACCCCAACCAGCCCGGTGCTCGGGGCAGGGGGCGCGGGGTGCCAGCACGGGGTGGCTATGCGGCCCAGCATGCACAGCGGGGTCGGGGTGCGAGCCAGGCCCCGCCACCACCGGTGAGGGACAGCCTGGAAGTAACCAGGGATAATCTGGGACAGGTAAGCAGCACATACAGTATTCTATGTGGATCATTGTACTAAGTAGAGAACATGTTATTTATGAGGGGAGGAGCCTTTGTTTTTTTAAGGAAGCTCAAGTGGATTAATAGTAAGACATGCCCTAGGCTACTGAAATTTTCCAGGATAAATAAAAGAATTCTCAACTCTTTCTCAACTCAACTCAAGACTCAAAACCAGCAGTATATATATAGAGAGAGAGAGTGGGCACAGATTGCATTGAGTTTAGGTTTACACAGATGTTCCTGAAAATCGATTGTATTCTTTACTATAGTGAACTGTAGCTTCTGCCTCTTTGCATGACGCATGTTAATCTCCTTATGGGTTTGCATAAGCTTTTGAAATATATTTGAGTAGTCTCTTAACTCGCAGGTTCTTTGAATAGCTTTTTTATTGCATAATCATATTACATTTATAATATATATGTGTATATCATTTACATGACAGCGCCTGGGTAAGAAATCTGTGCGGTTTGCTGAGAAGCTTGTAGAGGAAAAGTGTATAGTGGAGTACGAATCACCACGACCCGAGGCAGTAGAGACAACATCATCCTTTGTTAAACCTTCAATACGTCATGGTCAGTATGCAAGTTTGGAATATTTTATTCATAATAATGTTTAATCCTTATCATAGTTCACACTGATATAGCTGACAACAGTACCAACAAGAAAAATAAAATGATACTGATTACTATTGCAGTAATTCCTGCTTTTTCTAAAGGATTTAATTATATAAAATTAAGTTAATTTCCTGCAACATGTTGACCAAACTGGAAAGGCTTCCTGAATTTTGTCGATCAGTGAAGGGCATCTCTGAAAACTTTTTGAAGGCAGCTATTAAATCTTCCCATTGTATTTCCACAGAGAAGACATCAGTCAGGGTACGAGGTAAACCTCCTCGGCCAGCTTCTGCGCGTGTGTCTTCAACGACACCTAAAGTGGAAGTGAGTGTTCGTGAGTCTCGATCGGCTAGTGCAGGTACCCTGCGGCGGCGCCCCTTTGTACGGCATGGGGCACCGAAGGTGACTGTTAGCAACCAGCCACCTACCAGCCAGGAGACTAATGGACATGGTTCAGTGCCTAATGGTCACCGAGTAGGAACAATGGCGGCCACTGCCACTACGCCTGACTACAACGCTAATGCCAACAGCAATGTGACAGTGCCTACACCTCCTAAATCAAACAGTGACCCGGTCTATGATGGCAATGGTCTGCGCTTGGACCGCACTCCCACAGACGATGAAATCAATTGGTTGTGGGACAAAGTAAGGACTTGCCTGAAAACCTCAACGGCTGGCTCGCAGGATAGCCAAAGCCAAACGACGGATGGTGGGTCGACTAATGGCACTGGGCGGCAGCCAGCTGCGGTTGCTTCGAAGTACATCGATGGCAACACGTTGGCACCACAGTTCCGTACCGCCACGCGTATCCAGTCAAATAGCAACTCCATGGCTGCCACCCGCGAACCCACCATCAATAACAATGGAGGCTACAAGCATGGAACAGGGAGGAAAAAGGTCACCATGGAGCATCTGAGTAGTTACGGCCGGAAGAACTCAGCTCTGTTGTCTCAACGGAAAAGCACAACGCAAGTACAGTCAAGTCAGGGAACGCCGAACACGAGCCATGGTGCAAACTACACGACATACAAGCCCATCTATAGTCCGCAGGGACCAGCCCCTGTAACAGCAAACAACCAGAATGGTGACGGTAAGAACTAGCATACAAAAATGTTTAAATTCCAAAATATGTATTATGTTCTTGACATTATTGTGTGCAAGAGAAAAATATTCACCAAGAGGAATATTTTAGAAATTCACAGTTTTAGAATCAAAGATTCGAAATTGTTCCTATACCCTTCCTTATGATCTTACCAATCAAATTGCTGTCCTGTCCCTCTTCCAATCATATAACAAACTATGAACCATGTGTGCAAGCTTCATAAAGTAGTATGATTGGACTGTTTTATACAAAACAAGGACATGAAAACTCCCTGTAACCTTTGCTTTTCTACTATGGCATAATTTTTATTGTGTTGCCCTCACATAAAGAACACTGCATTTAATAAAGCACAAGCTAACACTGTCCATCAATACATGGCTGCCCTGGTGTAAGTGTGGGGCTAGGCTAACTATTTAGGGAACTCCTGTTGCTGACAGGCCAAGGGAGATCAGGGGGAATGTTGTCAGGTCAGGTCATCTAAAGGTAGGTCTAAAGGGCAGAAAGTGGACTTTCAAATTCACTAAAGTGTACCAGCTGAATTTTCGACTTTAAAGGTTACCCAAGAGGCATGGTTCTGCTATCTCATGGGGACCATTTAAACATTGGTCCTAAAGAAAGGCAATAGTTATGACATAGCAGGTCTGAAAATTGGTGCTTTGGCGTTTGGAGGTGGGATGTTGGGAGGGAGGTGGGTATTCAATCTAAGGTTCATGTGGAAACCCTGAAAAAGCATTTACAACTATGTGGCAGGCTGTATAGTATGGGCAATTAATCAACTGGATATTAAACTAGGGGAAACAGCAATCAAATGTTCATGATTACCGATTAGATTAGACATTAAATCATGATCAGACATTAGATCATGTTAATTTCCTACACGAAATTTACCAAAATCTAAAGATTTGCTGCCTTTTAGTTTATCAGGTAGTTACTTCTCTGACAGTAGGAATACATCAGAGTGTAGACACCAGGGCAACCTTGTATGATGTTTGTGTGTGGAGTAGGTTTCATTCCTAAATGCACATCATAATGTATACGTCCTAAGTGTGGTGGTTCTAATGGGTGTTTTCAGTGACGGAGAGTATGGCTGCCTTCCTAACGGCAGAGGCGTTAGCGCAACGGTCTATGTCAGAGAGTCAGATAGAGAACGCCATGGAAGAGGCCTCACTGCGACAACAGAACTTCAACGCCAACAAGCCCTACCATAAAGGTATAAAACTCTACCGCTCCAGCCTGGATACATATATCCATGTTGGAGTTGGGGTTGGAAGAGAAGAGAAACCAATATTGCAGGCTTAATAGATATGAGATGCTCAGCTGCAGGAACCAGCTAGCCACCGTTCAAGATGGCTGCCACCATTCAAGATGGCTGCCACCATTCAAGATGGCTGCCACCACTAGCCAATACTGTAGCCTAAACAAAATCTAATATTCCTGTCAAAGTAAAATATTTAACTGGCAACTTTAAACAGAAAGGGGAGGGGGTTAGTCAGTCACATCCCACTCACGTTCAAGTGTGTTTCTATCCATGCACAAACCCCCTGATTTTCAGAGAAACTCATTCAGAAAACCATTCAAAATGAGGTTCACTGTTCTCTTAACTATTTTGGTTTGATCAAAACATTCTTAGTGACCTCCTGGCTTTTCTGCTGCTGTTTCTTAATGTTTTAACTGTTATTTGTACACATTTGAGGCACAATAACATTGAATCCTGAAGGACATTCACTTACAATATTGACCTATTATATTTTAGCCATTATATAGGACCAGATTCAAAATCAGATGATATGTGCATTTTTCCTCAACTCTTAGTTTTGAATAGGCACTTCATCATGAAAGTATCCCATTATTTAAACTTTAATGTTGTCCTTTCCAGCTCCTTCAGCCATCTCTCAAGAAGAACAACGGTTATTGCAGTCACTAGAACGTCTGAACGAACGACTAAAAAGTAAGTCCTTCTTACTTTCTTCTCAGAATTATCACATTTGGAAATTCTTGAGGATTGATTGTTTTGGGATGTATGACTTATGTAAATTGCTATCCTATATATATATGTGTAAATTGCTATCCCTGTATTGTACCTCTTTACCCTTGTATTGCAAAATTAGACGTCTCTGTGTATGCGCCTTTTGTTGTAACGCCCTATGTCAACGTATGTGGTGGAGGATTAATTTCCTAATGTATGTGTACAGAAAACCAGATTGATATGCCCCTGATTGTTTTTGTTAATGATCAATATGGTGTGTACCCTCTACTCCCAAGTGCACTTTTTTCTCAAATCCACATTGCAAGTTCCTTCACCCACACATCCATATTTCCCCACCGGCCGGTTTCATAGTTAATGCATAGTTTTAAGCTTGAATTGAGTGTGAAACCCCAATAATGCATGGTGTGCAGTACCTTTGCAACATGCATTCAGTGCACAAGCTTCATATTAAAGGAAAAGCTTTTTTACCCCTGAAATTATTGAAGGTCACGTGCAAGCATGTCGGCAGGCACCAACGTTCCCGAACTACTCGCCCCGCTTTATGGCCAACCCTGGATCGGGTATATACTGCGCTTCTTGCTAAGCACTCTGCTAACTTGCAAATGAAAAGGCTTATTGCTAGACAACACCAACTGTTAACAAGTAGCTTATTGCTAACCATCTATGCATAGACTGACACAGATCAAGTTTAAACATACATCTGGGATAATGAAATTGCTACATGGCACTAGACTTACATGTACTAGATCTTTACACCACCCCTACTGCTAGATATTTTGCTAGCAATATTATTCCTTTTACTTCAAAGCAAATCTATTTTTGTTGCCAAATATTTGACCTGATTATCAAGTCATCTTGCTGTTAGGTGGTAGGCAATATGCTGACTTGTTAACAGTCATATATACATACATTAACAAAGGGGCCTCATCTGGCTGGCCGGGCTTTGCGCTTTATCGCCTCAAATTGCTGACTTGTCATTCCCTTACAATGACACCTTGGATTGGGTCTTACTTTCCTCTAATAAGAAATACCTATGCAAGATATATCATCCATTGGCCCATCTTTTGAGTCAGATATCCCTTTAGGTGTTTCATGAGATTTAAATAAGCCCACCAAGTCCAATTCTCTCTGGTTTGGCTCTTTACCTCTACTTTTACCTCAGTGTTTGAGTGAAAGGCCTAGAAAGAAAAGGAGACATTTCATCTTAGTTTATCTTGGTCCTGATAGGGTTCTGCTTACTATCAAAACCTCCAATATCCCCTGTCAGCCTTTAGATTCTGTTTTTGCTAGAAGTCCCTTCTATAGATAATGCATCCCCAATACAGTCTTACCCATATTCTCTCTGTAGTCACCCCTTATACACCAATCAAATATCTCTCAACAGATATGTGGCAATTGCTACATTTCTTCAGGCCCTTGTCTGCATATCATTGCTTTTGATAGCTTTTAACCGCTCTTGTAGTTACCAGGTGTTTAATCATATTGCGTCTTCAATTTACGCTTGTACTCATCATTCCCAACCTCATACAACTCCATTCAGATCTGTTCTGATCAGATTCTGTGCTCCCCTATGACCACACTGTGTGCTTCATCCCCAGCCAGGTTTCAGCGAGGCCCCCTGCCCGCGTGTAGCGTAACCAGCATTAACATGCATCATACGGGCATTCATCATGATTAATTTCACCCCTGGCACATCCTGTATAAATAGAGCACCTGTAGAGCACCATTAGTCTAGGCATAAGACCATACACAGCCGCCCAGGCATTGAACAAGGTACACCAATATCCATTTTGACAACCAGTTGTCACCATAAATTATATAAGTCCTAATTGCAATACATGAGCTTTGATTTAATTTTCAAGCTTCAATTTTTAGTATATATCTTCCTCGGAATTTCTCTTATTTACTGCAAACAGCAAATACGATTTAGAAGATTTAGTAGAAGTTATAAAGAACACAGCTAAAAAGAAAAACGTGTATTTTGGATTTAAGATGCCTTTCCCTAGATTCCTGTCAGACCATATGACGAATCATGTCAGTATAATACATACCTTAGATGTATATACCAAGAGTTCAAAGAACTCTCGTTATGCAGCCTTTGGTACTTATTCAAACTTTGACGAGTTAGTACTCCACTCACATGAAAGAAATACCCCTCCCCCGGTAGACCACAGTAGACCCTCTGTCACGAGTGTCGTCTTTCAGCTGATACGAGGCAGGTATATGTCTACCAGAACTGGACCGAAGGGCAGCAGACGGTCAGCGGATACCGCCGACGTAAGTGTGTGACGCCATGGCCACAATGTCATGGGCATGATGTCATGACGTGATGTCACCATATCGTCCCCTGTGTGCCGTGTGCAGCAGTCCGTCCGAACCGTGTGAATTCCCGTTAGGTGTAGTAGATACCCAAAGCTTGCCCCACGCACCCCAGTGCTTAACTGTGCCCAGAACACCAAATTATGTTGTCTTTGTCTATCTATCTGTCTGTCTGTCTGTCTGTCTGTCTGTCTGTCTGTCTGTCTGTCCAAGTAGGTGCCCCCTGTCACCATCCAAACCAAGAAGACCAAATATTCATTTTAGCCCACTCTCAATTTGAACTAGAAACAAGTGTCTTTCAAGAAACAACACCGATAGTAGTAGAACATTAGTTTTGAGTAAAAAAAGGATGCCCTTGAGAATGGGGATGTTCTTTTAGAGCTATCAAAGTAAATTGATTAAAATGAGTGTTAGGAAGTTTCGGCTTGAGATCTCAACTAAGACCTATCATTGCTTTCATCTGTTCTATCATAGGCATGGAATTGAAAGGCAAAGGACTATTTTCATCATAATAATATCATAAATCTAAATTGTACAATAATATCAACAGAAAACTACCAATCGACTCGACTTTCTCTTGTGTAACCTCTATATATGAGCTGACTCGGTAACTTGACTGGTGTGTTGTGACTTGCCATTTAACGTGTGCAGTATAACGTAACAGAACTTATTCCCTGGTAAAAGCTGCAGTTACCACATTTGGCACTAAATCAAACTTCAAATACTTAGATGCTAGTAACTCCATATTCATCTAATGTTCATATACTTTTTTTGGTTAAGAAGTGACCCTGGTGGAGCAATCTCTGCCCTCAAGGGGGAAATCATGTTTGTAAAGGAAGGCAGTAGCTACAGTAAAATGTGTGCTATCAAGGCCCCCCATTACAGGTGCTGTATTAAACTGCCAAGTAGTAGCAACTGCATCAGTTGCTACACTGGTGACAGCTGCAACACAGATATTTTGATGCGCATTAACAATTTAGTTGTGTGCAAGTCTAAGGCAAAAAATATTTTTTTTTAGAGGTCCATAATTGCATACTCAGTTGAGCATTAGATGTATTACAAAATCTAGAAAAATTTAGAATTTATGTCTTAACAAAAGTAGAGCTTATGATTTTGGCACTGGCCCTCATCCCTATCTCCAGAGTGCAGATTGCTAGATACATTTGTTTGAATGCAATATGGTGAGAGTAATATTGTGTGAGCTCATATACTTATGTACATAGGAGGTGCTTCTTGAAAGACAAAGTCTTTGAAAATTGAAAATTTTAAAAACTCTATCCCCTACCCAGCATGTTTGTGTGTGTTCAACTTTGAGAGTGCTATGTTGGTTGAAATGTCCATGTGTGTTCTTGTGTGACTAGGGAAAGAGTGTTATCACACATCTTTATCATACACACATACTTTAAGGTGTGTTTAGGTTAAGGAGTGTGTACATTTGGTTTATAAACTGTGTATCACTCAATTTTTATCACATTTTGTAGAATCCTTCTCCCACACTAGTGATAGCTGTGGGAGAAGTATTTTCCATATAAAATATGCATTTTGTTTCTTTGTGTATTGTGAATCAGTTCCTTTTGATTTGATCTGAGCTGTACCTCAGCTAGGCATATTTTATTAGCACAGTTCCCTTGCAATAAACAAATATCTGAGGGATGTCTAAATCACAGTATTATATACCTAAGCATGTCTTTAAATGACATTAATTTGATTTAACCCTAAATTTAAAGAAATGTTTCAAAACTTACCATTTAACTTTGTGTTGATATCCTTTTCGAGATTGTTCGATTCTGATTGGTATATATCCTTTGTTTCCTGGTGAAAGTTTAGATCTCTGCCCTAGCCGGCTGGGCATAGAAAATAAATAATACAAAAAAAAAAAAATACAATGGTCTTTCATGCGAACAACTTTGATTAGGTATAAGATAAACTTACTTAGGAAGGATCTGTCTTGATCAATATCCATATTGCTTCACTAGCCATCAGGGTATTCCATTCTGATAGAGGAGTTGATACCAGAGCTAAGTGTGAAATAACTCAGTTAATTCACATGAAGCACAAAGTATTCAGAATTTGTTCATAGTTGACTTCTTTTTGTTCCTATTTGTGAAAAACTTGTAGTCAACTAGAGGTGTCATTTTAATCATTTGAATTATACAGACATTTCTTTCAGATATGCTCTCAATCTTCTATCATGTCATTATCACTTTCTTTTACATCTCATATATTTTTTCGTTGAATATGTGACTCATATTTCAGTGACCGAGACCTCAGTCGTTGGAGGAGGGAATTACACAGGCAGACCCATCCCCTATGTAAGTATGATAACTTGCTTGAGAATAATTACTGGACATCGATTCTCTCTCTTTGTAGCTCTATAGTGATCGATGCCCAGTTTTATACTTCAGACCAGTGGCTCATTTTGGCTGTTTTTTGCCTCACAGATTGCTTCTAGGGCAAAATCCTGACTAGGTGCCAATATATTCTCTATGCCAATGTGTAATATGAGGGTAGAAAACACTGGAACCTCAGTTAGAAAAAATCCTACTGAACAGTTTTTGAGAAAATTAGGGTTTTGTTGCATATTTTTGGTGTTTTTAGTACATTTCCTACATAAACCGTGAACGCCAGCATTTCTCGCTTTTCAGGTGTTTAGAATCAGAATTTGACTTTTTTTTATTCGCAGTAGGATTTCTGAGTATCGAGCCATTCTAGAAAAGCTATTCTTTGGAAAAAATACTTAGTATTTCTTGATGATTTTCGTTGCACAAATTTAGGGTTGTAATATAAAAACTGCATTGTCATCCAATCAAAGTGTTTATGCACTGTTGATGGTCACCCCCTCCCACCCTCTTCACTCTGCATTGAAGGAGAACAGGCAGGGGAGGTACACTTGTCTGTATATAGCTGTTGACCTGGGTGCTGGGTGCATTTTCAATTTATGGGGTGCCAACTGTTCATTAAAGAAAAATCAAATAGATTTTTTTTTTTTTCATTATCAGATTAATGCAACTACAATTCGTGATAACACTTAAAGCATTGTATTTGCATTAATGTGAATGGTAGCCACCTTATGGGGTGCCAACTATTCATGAAAGAAAAATGGATAAGAATTTGTTTTTTATTAGCATTAAATTGATGCAACTACAATTCGAGATGGCATTTCAAGCATCGGGGCATTCACTGAATGGTGGTCATCTTAAATATATGGGGTGCCAACTGTTCATGAATTTAAAAAAAAGAATAGAATTAGTTTTTTTATTAGTATCAGATTAATGCAACTACAATTCGTGATTGCACTTAAAGCATTGTGGCATGCAATGACTGGTAACCACCTTGAACGTATGGGGTGCCAACTGTTCATGAAAGAAAAAAAAAGAAAGTATTTTTTTTAGAATCAAATTAATGCAACTGCAATTCAAGATTGCGTTTAAGCATTATGGTATTCAATGACTGGTGGCCATTTTGAACCTATGGGGTGCCAACTCTTCACGAAAAAAACAACTAAATTGGATTATTTTAACAATATAAAATTAATGCAACTACATTTCAAGATTGCATTTAAAGCATTGTGGCATTCAATGAATGGTGGCCATCCTAAACTTATGGGGTGCCAACTGTGTTTGAAAAAGGTATCAAATAGAAATTTTCTTATAATAGATATCAAATTAATGCAACTACAATTCTTCATTGCACTGAAAGCATTGTGACATTTAGTAAATGGTAGCCATCTTAAATGGGTTGAATGAAGGAAAAATCAAATTGGATTTTTTTTTTTTTATCAAATTAATGCAACTACAAGTAAAGATTGCATTCAAGCATCGGGACATTTAATGAGTGATAGCCATCACGAATCTATGGGATACCAACTGTTCATGAAAGAAAAATAGAATAGATTTTTTTAAAATTAGTATCAAATTACTGCAACTGCAATTCAAGATTACATTGAAAGCATGGTGGCATTCAATGAATGGTTGCAATCTTGAATTTTGAAATGAACATACACACAGACATATTCATAGGCATGAACATGGTGTTCTCCTTCATATAGATATTCATGGATTTCTACTTCTACTAAATATAGCTTTATGTTAGAAGGATTCTGTTACATGGATGACGATGTCCAGTTTTAGATATATATCCATATAGTGCATTGGAGTGCTATAATGTTGGACTGCTGTATATTATGAATGCACTATTACAAGATAAATATTATACCCCATATATCCCTATAACAAATGTTCCAGAATCGGTTTACGGCTCAGAAGAAAAGGGTGGGCTGGAGACTGGCAATGTTGAAATGCCCTACTGATGAAAAGAGATTTCGAAATGGGTTTGTGATACATTGTATTACTTTAGAACTGCATGACATGCGGGTATAGAGGCATGGAGAGGGGGGTTGGGTATTCAGCATCATGATGAAGGGTTGGTTGTCTGTGAACCTCAAGTGTAAGAGGCATGCCCCCTGATGGATCTTATCTGACCTATACAGGTTCTGCCTTCTTAACAGCTTTGAACTGATTAGCCCCTCCCCTCAAATACATGATCATTGCTGCAAGACTTGATAAGTAACAGGGGAATGTTTTCTCCATTTTGACATATATATTTCACCCACTTTAATGCTCATTATCAATGAGAAATATCAATTCAAACAATTGACATGTTTACTGCATGTTTGTATGTAATGATGTGTGTCTTCCTTCATATTGTGCAAATATATTTCCATATAGCTGTAGGTTTGATTATCACAGCTAGATTTGCAGATATCCCCATGTGGGCCAACATAATTGTTGGCCCACTTGACTTTCAGCCCAAGTGCAAATCACTGTTCTTCCCGTCTTTTAGTTATAACTACACCAAAGCTGATAAGATCACAAAGCTCAATGTTCTGAACATATCATTTTTTGTTGTTGGTCTTGTAGTCATGAAATTGTCTATAACCGGCATCTGGGTCCTTGTTCGTGTATAACCCATGGGTTATGCACAAGAGTTTACAGTAATAATGGTTCAGTCATACAAAAAACAAAGAGATGTGACTTCATTATTTAGTTCCCTTTCTAATGTCAAATGATTTGACTGCCTTGAATAATTAAGATCCTTTTAGAATTTCTTTGCAGTCATATTGGCCTATTGGAAGTTTATTTTCTACAACAAAATATATGGCCATTGCTTCCCAGGCCAGCACAAGGGTCTACCCAGGAAGATTATAAAGACTGACAGTTGTAATGTAAAGAAAAAACTTTCTCCTATACCATTTTAAGTGCTTATTGAAACTCTCTCCCCTTCTAGGATACCATGAGTGATACTGCAGTTGTACTTCATAACAGGAAGGCATGTAGATTACCTGTCATTCCCCCTGCCAAGTATGCCCAGGTGGACTGACCAACATGCTCCCTAGCAACATGTGAGGAAATTGCTCTGCCCATATCTGATTGCCCTCTCCTACTTAACATAACATGCCTAGATACTCCCATCCACAATTGAAGAAAATGACATACTTTCAGAAAATATGAATTAGAGAGCAGACAAAGTAGTATACTAGTTATAGGATACACGTTTCCTTATAGATTTTATTCTGTTTAGTCTGGCTGCTGAATGCAAGTGTGGTTTAACTATCTATGTGACATGGCTAAATCAACTTTGAAAGCCCGGAAGATAACAACGAGCTAACTTCTTTGACTCTGGAAAGACAAAACTGAAATGATATTTTCATCAATTGTGGACCCTGTGATATCAGTATTTGCATCACCTTTTTTTTTGCGCTCACCATATTTGTCAGTGGGATATAATTTTGCCTACTTTTCTTGACAGTTGAAATGTGTTCTCTACAGGATTTGATTTAATATGTGGCTAATATTGTCCCTGTTTACTTTTGAAGCTTTTCACAATTTGGAGCTGGACTTGACCTGTTTTATTTTAAAAAGATCTTAATCTTTTGAAGCTTTTTGCAGCATGTATGTGGAGTGAATAAGCCTGTGCCTTCATTCATACAATAAAGTATGCTACATCTCAGCTGTTACACCAACCAATGTCTTTAATATAAATCTACTACCTGTTGACATTTGTGATATAAAGATAAGTTAATAATTTGCAATTCATCTAGAACCAAACACACTTGTGAGAATTGGTTACAAAAAGTGTATGGAAAAAAGGATAGGCATGGCTTGAGTAGGGTGTGTATCTTTTTTAGAATTTATAAATCAAAGGGAAAGAAAATGAAAATAAGTTAAAAGTCTTACCTCTCCTTCCCTTCCAACCTACTGTCCCTCCCTCCTCCAGTAGTCATCACATTTGTGTTTCCATGAACCCTCTCTGATCATAAGAAATGGGGAACAGGACGATTTAAGTGAAAGTCAAACAGACTTTGGCTGTTATAAATGTGGTCATTTTGATATGGCATGGGGACTGTGTGACTGATGTTTATACATTCACTTTCAGGGAGTATATCCAGAGACTAAGTGAGGTGAGCGTGGTTCTATCTCTCAATACCCAATGCTTTGGCAACAAAGGGTACCTCGAGTCACCAATAGCACAAGATATTACTCATGTCTGAGTTCTTCAGTTTCACACACATCCATAGCACAGTTTGAAACGTATATATATACATATTTATGAAATATCTGAAAACTGTGAGCTTTATTCAAAGACATTTTCTCAGTAACTTCTCTTTCATCTAGATTAGATATAAAAAAGTGTGTGACACATCTTAAACTGAATCAATAGTGCACTGTTCTACTTTGTAAAGTTCACCATCAAAACTACGCGAAGAAAATGTAAAAATGTAAATTTCTTATACATTTGGTGTAAATGTTTTCTGTACGCGAGGTATCTTTGACTTGAATGTGCATATCTTCTGAGTGGTATTCCTTACCTACTTGTGGTAGTGTGTAGGTGTGACTTCTGTAGGTAGCAGTTAGGTGCAGTGTCTTGGTACACTTCCATAGTATAGTGTTTATGATGTAGGGTTGTACTCAAGGTTGCTATGTCTAAATTATTTTAACAATGTTTTGATATTTTTCAAGACACCAAATGTATGTTATCAGACAAAATATGAAATGAGATTAGGTGAAAGACAATTGTAATATAGGTATAGCAACTTGCAGTATGTGGTTGAAATATAGACTGTTATTATTCAAATAAGAGTTTTTTGCAATGGGCATTACCATATCTGATAATGAATTGTCATAGATATTGTTGGCTATTGATTGAAATGTTGATGTGTGTTTGCATTGTGATCATCTGCCATCCTGCTTTTTTGCCCTGAATTCACTACCTGTGTTTTGTTGTTATGGAGTACCCTTTCCCCACCCTCATGACACAACTGTCATAACATCATGTTAAATGGTTCACCTACATAGTTCTTTGCAATGGCTTAGAAAGTACTATATGTTCAGATGGAGATTAGATGGAGGGGGAATCATTTCAGCCATACTTTATGAGGGGACTGAATTACAACTATATGTGTGCTACTCCTCTTCCTCAAATTTTGAACAAGCATAAGCAATTGAAGTCTGATTCCCTTAAATGATAAGTTTCAGTTTCAGGATGTGGTTATTTCAATAACATTTCATCTTGGTAGGGTTCCCTTAGTAAATGATCCATTGTCCTTCTATTTTGTAGAGCTCTGGCTTTCGCGGGCACCAGCCGTTGAGCACCAGCTCTCGTCGCCACCACTCTGCTGGTCCCACCGGTACCTCGTCCAGATCCCAGTTTCGGGTGAGCTCCGCAAGTAACATACATACCAACCATGGTGGGCATGTTTACTATCACTGACCGACCCTTCAATGTGATGACTAACCAGGCTCCTCATTTAATCACAAGCAAGGGACAAGCTCTTCAATATCCTGCTGAAGAATCCTTGTTATCTTCCAACCAAATGGAACAAATATGATGTTGGCACACAAGCATGCTGGCTGTCCCAATAAGTACTTCTTAGCGTCATTTTGGGGAACCATATGCCACATATCAGGTATGTTAATTCAAGACCAAAATTAAATCAGACAGACCTCGAAGAAAAAGACCTTAAAGCATATGTTGTATCAGTGTTGATATCTATGTGCATTAAGCTGCAATTTGTCCAGATATATTACTGAACATATAATTATGAGTATGACCTGTGTGCGTTCAGATTCATATCATATTACGCATCTGCAAGCATTGAGTTGAAAAGCAATCCTCTCTGAGATGCACATAGATGGAACTATACGCTGGAACGAGAAAGGAGCACTTAGAAAGGACTGCTGGAACATTCATACCATAAGGGTTTTACATTAACTTCAGAGATTTTGAAAGGCACTTTGTGCCATCTCAAATAAATATAAACAGTTGGCAGATCCTTTAGTGATCTCTGAAAGGTTGTATGCTATTTTTGAAACAGCATATTTTTGTAAATATGACAATATTCCCCCGACATCCCAGTGTCTGTTGCACAACAAAGTTATTCTTGCCTTTAAATACACAGTTTGTGATTTTTGATGGAGTGTACACCGTCTTGTAGTCCACAACAGCATTGCCGTACAAACTAGTCACATGGATAATTCCAAGAGTGATACATGTACTATATACACACTGTACATAATCATATACACAGTTCATGTCATGTGCTTCAACAGAAACCTGAGGCATAGGAAAACAATGATTTTAACATGTACATATTGATTAATATATATCAACATATTAAAGTATACATGTACAATTATTCTGTGATTAAATTTTTTTTGTAAATAATTATTGTTGACATGTCCGTCCAATGTTTTCTATAACATTCCGTCCAATTGAAATCAGTGTACAAATACAATTATATTGCAACAGAGTTTATTGTTTTTATACCTCTGTTATTTTTTATGTACATTTACTGTCAGTGTAAATGTAGAGTATCAAGTTGAGCCATATCAGATCATTCCATCATTGTTGAGAATCATTCCGACCGTAAATAATTTTATCATATATCAGGAATAGAGGTTAATCCATCATCTAAAAAGATGTTTAGAAAGAAATAGTACTACAATATGAGGCATTTACCAAAAGTCCCAACTAATGTTGGTTTTTGGGAAATGAAAACAATCACTTAGTAAAGGAGTTATTACAGCTCAATAAATTATAAAGCTGACCGAACAATGTCAATGTTAACATATGTGCTCTTCTGATAGGGTTTTTACGGATATTATATTTTCATACACGGTGACTAAGTGAAGTCAGGGGTGTATCGTGTAATCAATTCATTATTTATATAAGTACAATAAGCGCATGGCCTTTTATATCATTTTATTTAAAGACAAATGATATTGTGATAGCTGCTGTATCCATGTAATTTTTCAGTTGCTATGAGTATGTTTATTAACAATTCATTCCAATTTACTTATTTTGCCTAGAAATATCATTTATTTAGTTCTTACCTGCTTACACTATCGGTATATCCAAAGAACAACACAACATGTATTTCTCTACATTATATATTTCTTTCCTTTGTCTATTTTTGGGTCCTTTTCCTAGTCAATTTAATATGACTACTTCGAAATACTGCTAGTCTAATTACAAATCCTATTTATTTAAGAAATATGTTCTTTTTCATGTGGCTGAAGTCTAATGATCATTAAAATGTTACTGTTTGTGTACAAAATCTATATACATATATCGCCATTTTGTTATTTATATCCCATAAGGCAATCTTTCTCTTTCTTTTATTTAAACTGTTCCTTCATCTCATACAGAATCATATTGATGCCATGATCTACGCGATTTAAACATTCAAACAACTTGGTTTATACTGTTGATATAAATTATCAATACCCATTCATATATCTAGATATTCATGTACATGTATCAATGTTATATAAGTGTCCGAGTAGATTTATTTCATTCATTAATGCAAAACGCTGTGATTGTTTGGTATCAGATATGAAGTTACGTGAAATATTTATTTAGTATCATTGAAGCCATAATTTGATTTCTGTTGGTATTAAAATATTACATCTGGAATTGTGGAAATAGCTTGCAAGTCATCACAGCAATCAGTGTGAATCATCTGCTTTAGTTTGCTAAAATTGTATATGTTAGCAAAGCACTATTTATTATGTGTATGTATCCAAATGGATTTGTGACGTCCTTCATGTGAACATGTGTATGTCAAGTCCGTCCGAGGCCTTGCCTCCCAGTGCCATATGCAGTTCTCAAAGTGGCCTTTTGAATTTGTAGATGCAAATATCACAATAAACAAATACCATGGTATTAAGAGACTTTCTCAATTTTTCCCCATGGCTGATTTGGAATAGGTGGCAGGTTAAACAGCAATAAAGACAAATCCGACTCTATCCCAGAAAGGACATGTCCGATTGTGGCTGTGTGTATTGATGATAATCGGCTCTATCTCAGAATAATATGGAAATCCAATGAGACTTCCAACTCATCTCCAACTTATTATCAAGCCTTGTCTCACCAAATGAATACAAGTTGATAGTCTGATGGGGTGCAATCCTTGACCAGCATGAAAGAAAACGGCTTATTTAGGGCCCAAAAGCAAGGGGCCAAGTATCGACCCCTGTGGAACACCGAAGTTGACCTTTGTTGGGTATGACATGATTTTGTTGGCCAATGTACAGTGTATTTTATTTCCCAGGTAGCCATCAAACCATCTAAGTCTTGATCTATATAGCCAAGTTTGACCAACAATCTATTGTGATGGACTGTGTCGAAAGCCTTCCTCATGTCTATAGACACGAGAAAAGTTTTCCACGCCCTATTGACATGTAAATGCTCTGAGTCAAATCATATACATGTACCACATTGGCTGTAGAGCGGCTGGGGGCGAAACCAAGTTGAAAGTCAGAAAGTAGCTTGTTCTCCATAAGGTAATCTATTAATTGTCCATGTACAACTCTCTCAAAGCATAACCTTACTCGTAAGAGGAAGGAGTCTGATTGGTCTCCAATTACTTAGCTTCAACAAATCTTTTATGGGATGGGAAAGATTGTACCTGTGGCTCATTTATCAGGAGAAATCCATTTGTCAAATAATCCGTCAGAAAAGGAGAAATCCAGGAACCCGTCTGTTGACAACACGGGGAAAAATCCAGAGTCTGCACCAAAAATGTCGACTGACCCGGCGGGCTTGTCGCCCCGCTTCATCCAAGAACAAACAGCCGCCCTGTTACAACAACAGCAGCAATTAACGGCCAGAATGGGGATGTTTGGTGGGTACAACAGTTTCTCTTCCCCAATGTTTAACCCGTGGAACACAATGCAATTTAATTCGCAAGAATTTGAGCTAGCGTCTCAGGTATCGGTTGACGACAAGTTAAACAAGACTGGGGGGAGAGCATGAAATCTCAGACGAGGTCTCGTCAGACGACGAGATCAAAGATGGCGGATCTTCAAAAGTAAACAAAACATCCGGGAAGAAAGTAGAAATGCCGCCGCTGAAGGAAGGCGCGCTGGCAAGCTTATTTAAAGAAGATCTAGCCAGAGGAGCGACTAAGGAGGCGGGTAAACAAGTCAACCCCCACCTAGCCGTTAATTATGAACGATGTCTCTCCGAAAAGTTCGAGAAAAAGAAATATGAGGAGTTGACAATGAGATATCCAGGGGTAGAGAATATCCCAAAACTGCTCGTACAAAAGACGGACGAGGAGATCTTCCTCAAGTTGCCTCCAACAATCAAGGCCATAGACAAAGACCTACAGGATATACAGGAGGGAATAGTCGCGAGGTTGTCGGCGATAGCCCCCATCTTGCATGAGATCTTAGACAGAGGTCAGGCAGATACAGAAATGGACAGACTTAGTACCACGCTGATGGATGAGGTAAGGGCTCTTTCTATGACCAATGCTTCGCTGATCTCTATGAGAAATGAGATTCACAAGCCGCACATGAAACCAGAGTTTGTCAGGGCGATCGCTAAGGTGAAAGACGAGGACAAAGACCCAAAATGGCTTTATGGAAAGGCTGTGGAGTCAACGGTAGCCACCTATGAGAAAACCAGGAAGGCAGCTCGTAGGGCGATGAAAGACCCAAAACAGGACTCTAAGAAAGCTTCAACTGCGCCAGCTGCTAAGAAGAGAGATAGCAGAACAAACCCCAACTAAGACCGGGATCACAGAACAGTTTTGTGGGCTTCCACTACCAACAAGGGGGACCGCAGTTTGCTGCACCATTCCCTCAGGGCTTCAATCCCAACTATTTGGGGAAGAACTTAAACCCAAACTTCAGACATCCGGGAGCTAGAGCACAAGCACCTAACCCCCCTGCAGCCTCCAACCCAGCCCAGCAGGGTTTTCAGAAGAAGGCCCCCAAGTAGAGCAGGTGGGTGAGTCTGACTTTATTAATTCTGCTCAAAATTTTCAAGCTGGTAACACTGTTAATTTCTTAGAAATGTGGGGAAATTTTACCAAAGACACATGGGTGTTGGAGCAGGTTGGAGGGGTTAAAATCCCTTTTGTGGGTGACACCACTGACAAGAGCTCTAAGTTTCCACTAACATTCAATGATGATGAATCCACAATTGTTGATGCTGAAGTACAAAAATTGTGTAAAAAAGGTGTGGTGGTACAATGTGAACATGTCTTGGGAGAAGTAGTCTCCGATGAATTTCTGAGGCCCAAGAAAAATGGTGAATACAGGATGGTGTTAGATCTCTCCAGACTGAACAAAGTGGTTGAATATGAACATTTCAAAATGACCCCGTTGAAGACCGCTTTAGAACTCATGAGAAAAGGCGCCTGGCTCTGTAGTGTTGACCTTCGTGATGCATATTACACAGTACCTGTCCATGTAGATGACCAAAAGTACCTCAGGTTTGTCTGGAGGGGGGTGTTGTATCAGTCTACAGCACTGCCCAATGGACTAACCTGTGCCCCAAGGTTCTTCACCAAAATATTGACCCCGGTGTTCTCCGAGCTCAGAAAGAAGGAAAATGAGTGTTTCTTCTATATAGATGACAGCTTCATCATTGCTGACTCATAACAACAGTGTAGGGAGTCAGCGAAAGAGGTAGCCCAAGCTTTGGACTCCTTGGGGTTTGTCATCCACCCAGACAAGTCAGTGTTAGAGCCAAAACAGTGTATTGACTTTCTAGGGTTTACCCTAGACTCAAATGAGATGACAGTTACCCTGACACATGACAAAATTGACAAGTTCCACAGAGCGGCTTGGGGGGTCTTATTGAAAAAGAAATCATCAATCAGGGAAACAGCTGGCCTCATTGGGCTCATGGTGGCTTATACACCAGGAATTGACTATGGGGGAGCACATTTGAAGACCCTATAGAAGGAGAAAAACGAGGCTCTGAAAAGGTGTGCGGGGAATTTCGAAGCCCTGACGCGCCTCTCACAAGAGTCCCAGAGGGAAATTTTCTGGTGGCTAGAAGATATCCCAGTGGGAGTCAGAAATCAGAACAGCCTTACAACAAATTCTAGTCATCACAGATGCATCCCAAGCAGGATGGGGTGCCCACAGGGGCACTTTATCTACAGGGGGCAGATTCTCCGAGGATGAACTCCCTGATCACATCAATGTCAAAGAATTGTGGGCTATATTATTTGGTTTACAAGCCTTAGTACCAGAAACAGGGGAGGAGATTAGATTACTCACAGACAACACTACAGCATTAGCCTATGTGAAGAATATGGGTGGACTAGTCTCACCTCAGTGTAACGCAGTCGCCAGACTTATCTGGGCCTGGGCTGAGGAAAATCAAAATTGGCTAACTATTGCCCATATACCGGGAGTAGAAAATGTGTTAGCTGACTACAAGTCAAGGAACTTCAATGATGACATTGAGTGGGAACTAGATGACAAGATCCTCCTGAAGGTGTGTAGAGTATTGGGGAAACCAGAAGTGGACTTGTTCGTGTCTCTAGAGGCTAAACTATAAACTTGAACTGTTTGTCTCATGGACCCCTGAACCAGGGGCCTGGAGACATGATGCCTTCTCAATCCCATGGACTGATCACGATTTCTTCATCTTCCCACCTTTCAGTCTCGTTGGGAAGGTCCTCCAGAAGGCGCTGCAGTCGAACACCAGAGGGATCCTCCTCGTACCGGATTGGCCAGGCCAGCCCTGGTACTCCCGACTGCTAAACCTGCCCGGAAAGAGACTGTTCTTCAGGAAATCTAATCCAACACGGGTCGCCCCGAAACACCAAGACCATGTATCGCTGCCCGCTCATAGCGTGCAGACTGTAGGTAGGCCTACTCCGCTAGGGGCTATGCCATTTATTGCACAAAGACTCTTGAAAGAAGGTTATTCGAAAGACGCTATTGAGTTAATTATGTTATCTTTCCGTACCTCGACCAAGAAGCAATAAACAGTGTATCTGCGAAAATGGGCGTTCTTTTGTATCCGTAATAAGATCTCCATCATGAACTCCACAGTTCAACAAGGTTGTATGTTTCTGACCGAGTTGGTCAACAAGGGACTTAAGTATTCCACGGTGAACTCCGCTAGGTCGGCTCTGTCGGCCTTATTACACAAGACTAATGATAAGACGTTTGGTTCTATCCAAGAGGTTACTTTAGTGTGTCGAGCAGCCAGCGTAAAAACCCGTCAACCGGGAGGTACGCTGGTTTCTGGGACGTCACTGACGTACTTGAGTTGTTTCAGGAGTGGGGAGACAACGCAAACCTACCACTCAAATTGTTGTCATACACAATTTTGCTACTTCTGGTTACAGCCCAGAGAGGCCAAACTATTCTCAATCTCTCCTTAGAAGGAGCAATCATAGAATTGAAGGAAGTGACATTCTACATGAACACACTTCTGAAACACAACAGGGCTGGTGAGGCCATGGATGTGATAACTGTACATTCGTTCGAAGATGACTATGATGTATGTGTAGTCTGCGCGATACAGATGTATGTCAAATAGACAAAGAAGTTACGGTCAAAGGACCCGGTTGTCAGCAAAAACTCACAACTCCTGATCAGTTACATATTCCCATATGGACCGATATCGAGGGATACTCTGAGCCACTGGACCTTGGGGGTGCTAGATCTGGCAGGGGTTAACTTGACAAAATTCGGGAGGGCACAGAAGTTTCGGGCACATTCCACAAGGGGGGTGAGCACCTCCAAAGCCAAGTCCCTGGGGGTTCCTCTCAATATGATCATGAAGCGGGTGGGATGGCGCAACGCGTCTTCCTACTCCCGCTTCTATGATAAGCCCATCAAACAGGATCCAAAACTGTTCGGTGAGGCTATCTTGAGAGGGGCCCTCAGGGAAAAGGAAAAATCAAAGAAGAGAAAGAAATCAAGGTAAAGTGGCTCAGAAATGAAATGAAATGAAAAATCAAAAACTGACAAAAGGTGAGAAGTCGGACTGAATTGTGTAAATCACTGTATTGTACTTGGTGGAATTTATACTGTTGGAAATAAATTTTAGAGGTTTAGTAAATGAGTGGTTGACTGATTCTTTACCAAGATAGATTCTGGGAAATTATCTGGGAAAAATACTGTAACGGGTTGACTATAAGTCTAACGTTATCATTGTATATCTATTGTATGTTATAAGATGTAACACGGTTCTATTGTGTTTAATAACTGTTTTATTCATATAACTAGTGTCGTCGGTTCGTTACATACACCGACTCCTCTAGTTCGGTTATCTATACGGTAGTGTACCGGTACCACCTTCGGTTACCGTCGGTAGTTGTTACATAATCATTTTACATAACTAAACCTAACAGGTGGCGCTGCTAGTACGGTCACGTGGCTACGCAGCGCTGTATATAAGACGGCTACTTCCCCATTGGAAGTCAGTCAGGTTTGGGACTGTCGTGACATGACCACCCTGTGCTCACGGGCTTAACTCTATGCTATAGGGTTGCCTACTGTATTATATATCTGTTACTGTTCTTGTATAGCTGATGGTTATACCTGGTACTATAATACACCAAGAGTTTCCTATAATAAAGTCGCCGTATATTACAGTCTAATTTACCTTGTCTGGTTTTTGTACTCAAGTGTTACATACGTAGTAAGAGACCAACTACATTGGTGCCGTGACCACTTGATCGAACCGAACTTGATAAGGTATTAAATAGACTTACAGTATATGGACTACCTATACGATTTTGTCAGCTCGTTCAGCGGCAGGACTAAAACCCCTGCTGAGGAACGTGAGGAAGCCGTACAAAATGTACGCTTCTTCACAGGCAAAACAAATAGGGGGGAGAGCCGGGCAGCCTTGGAGGTGCCCGGTGACGACCTCTCCCAAGAAGCAATAGGTGATCCTATTGTGGAGGCTTTTGCCAGAGGTGAGGACGGAGAGCAATCCCCTGTCCCAGGACCCTTTGACATCAGCCCCAGGAGATCGTTGGACTCCCTTTCCACGAATCTTTTCTGTCCTGAGGGTCAGAAAATACCGGGTAGAGAGGCTAAAACTCTCGGCCCTGCTCCCGTCGGTTCCACACCTACGGTAGCGGATCCTTCATTGGATCCAAACACGTCGGTCTTCACTGATGGTGCCACTCCTACACCCGCAGGTGTGGGGAGTGGGGAACTATCAAAGAAGACTGAGGTGGCATCAAAAGCTCCTGGTAAAGTGAACCTGCCAGCGGTAGAAGAGCCCTCCAGTTTACCACTGGACGGGGACCTACTGGCTGACATGCGTATCAACACCAGGAAAGCTGAGTTGCACCAGCTCGCGGAAGCCCGGAAGGAACTTGCTTCCATCAACCAAACTAGGAAGATATTCCTAAAGGAGGTTGATGAGAAGAAAAGGTTCCTGCTGGAACTCCAAAGCGAGATGGCTTCACATAAGGTGGAGGTTGACAAACTTTTGCACCAGAGGGTGTCTGGCGAATGTGAGGTTGCAAGCTTAAATACCTTGGGAAAGGATTTGAGCGCGCAGCTCCACTTAGCCAGGCAAGACCTCGCAAGCTTAAGGCAAGTCAATCAGGACCTGAAGACGAAGTCAGAACAGGTACCACCACCTACCACGGTGGTACCTCCAGTCATACCCGTACCCAATGTATACACGACAGGGACACCTTCAAGTGTCCCGCCGCTAGTACACACCACGGTAACGGGTATGACACCTCAGATGGGGGCTAGCTATCTACAGACTCCGGTCTGTGGTGGCGCCTTTGGAGGCACGGCAACACCTCCAGGGTACACCCACCCATCTACTGGTTCAACGATGTTGAACCAGCAGCAGACCATGGTCTCGGTTCCAGTACCGAAGCCCAGAGCTAGACAGGGCTTAACTCCTGTCCAGCGGGCTAAGTACGACAGGAACCCGGCGATTGAGAAGCTGGGGACAGATATCGTCCCGCGGGACATCGATGAACTGGATGAACGGTATGCTCCTTTCAACTTTGGGGAGACCAAACATCCAGATGCAGCCCGTCAAAAGGCCATCGAGATTCCGCCTTTCACAGGGTCGCCACCCTGGAGAAAGTACAAGGTTCGGTTCAAGGCTATTGTGGAGAGCAATCGCTGGAACAATCAGCAAGCGCTGGTTGCTCTGAAGCAGGCACTCTGCAACGGGCCAGGTGAACCAGCCCTTTTGGCATTCGAAAGAGTGAAGATCAAGACATTGAGCTCACTTGAAGAAACGGCTGAATGGGCGATTGGGAAGATTGGTGAGCATGACCCAAGGACTCAATTGCTCAAACGTGTCCAACGCAAGGACGAGCATCTGAGATCCTACGGATTTGCTCTACAGGAACTGATATCCGAGTGTTATCAGGGATGTAGACCTGACACCCCCACTGTCATCCAGGAGTTAACCTCCAGGTTTGTCAATGGAGTCAGGGACACCAATCTCCAGGCATATCTGCGGGAGAAATGGCAGCCGGACTTGTCTCTGGCTGACCTTTTTGACCATGCAGATGTGTATGACACCAAACAGGCTGTTTTTCCTAGTGGAGGAGTGTCGGCAACTCCATCTGTAGCCCCAAAAGGAGCTCAGGTGGTAGAGGCCGCCACGAAACCATCAAAGAAAAAACAGCCCGCCTCTGAGGAGGTGGCGGCAGTAATGCCTGACAGGGACATGGAAAAGATGATTGAGGGTTTGTTGCGGAAGCACTTGGAAAAGAGCTCTGCGTCCACTTCTGATTCTGGATCTGGAAAGAGAAGGAAAAAGAAGAAAAAGGACACGAAACCTCAGCCATGTAGACGCTGTCAGAAGATGGGTCATTGGGCTAGCGAATGCAAAGCCCCTGCACCCTTCGCTGCTAAAACCGAAAAGGAGACGGAAAACTGAATGGGGCCCATCCTCTTGGCAAGGATGGCGCCCCCACAGTTAGCCATGCCTGTAAGGGATTAGTAGACGGTGTTAACTCTTCCATGAACCAAGGCCGCGCAGAGGCAGAAGGGTCTGTACAACCTGTAAGCGTCTGGCAAGGCGGGGCTGGCAAGGACGAACGGAATCCGGAGGATTCTGTAGTCGCTGGCTTAGAGGAGTCTTGGTTGGAATCAATTGCCCAGAGCAGTGTGATTCAAGACCCCCCGAGCGACCCATGTTGGGATTATCTCCTGACAAAAGGGGTTGCTATGGATGGAGGGGGAAGCCCGATGCTGACCTCTGAGTGTGTCCCTTTGCGGGGACAGCGTTGGTACCTGAGTCTGGTTATTTCCGGGACGCGTGGTGAATTTTTGGTCGACACGGGTGCATCACACACCTTGGTCGATCGGAAATTCATGGCCCGTCTTTGCAACCAGCCCGAAGCTCCGCTACTGGGAGTAAAGGCTCGGACTGCTACGGGAGATAGTATGCAGACTTATGGCAGAACTGTAAAACCTATGTTGGTCGATGGCAAGACATACTGGATATGTCCAACCATCACCGACATCACTGATGATGGCATACTGGGGATGGACTTTGCTGCTCTTTACGGGGTAACAATGAACACCGCAACAGGCCGACTTCAGATTAAACATCCTTATAAACAATCCGTACAGTGCGTTTTAAGGAATGGTTCTTCTGTGGCGTCAGTGGCACAAGACACAAAGTTGGCAGCAGGACATGTATCAGATGTCCTAGTCAGCTGCGTGGGAGTGCAGGCCAAACGGCCGGGAATGTTTGAACCGGAAGATCAAAAGCTCTCTGAGTTAGGTCTTGCTGGCTATCATACTTACCTGGCCAACGCTCGTTGGGGGGTGATACCGATTTGTAACTCGAGTAGTAGAGAAATCACTCTACGAAAGGGGACGCCTATTGGTAACACTACGCGAGCATATGGGGTAGACTCACTAACTACAGACTTTGTGGAAGTAGGTGTGGTGGCGGGAGACTCTTCCCACGAAGAGGCTCTAGCTAAATCCAACCTACCAAAACATTTAAGGTCCCTGTTGTGTGAGTCACACCTCACAACCCTAGAGAGCGAAATGGTGGCACATGAGCTGTCGGAGTTATCTGACGCCTTTGCGCAACCAGGAGATCCTCTAGGGCATACCAATACGGTACAACACCGGGTTGACACTGGGGACGCGCTTCCCAGTAGAATCCCCTACCGTCGGTTACCCATGGCTAAAAAAAGTGCTATGGAGGCTGAGGTAGAAAAGATGTTGGATGAAGATGTGATTCAACCTAGCGAGAGTCCATGGTCAAGTCCTGTGGTGATGGTCACCAAGAAGGATGGTTCCTGTCGATTTTGCATCGACTATAGGAAGTTGAACGGACTCACTAGGAAGAATGCATATCCTCTACCTCGGATAGATGAATGTGTGGAATCTCTGGGTGGGGCGAAATGGTTCTGTACACTGGATTTACAATCTGGTTATTGGCAGATCGGCATGGACCCCCGGGACCGAGAAAAAACCGCTTTTTCTACCCATATGGGACTATTTGAGTTCAACGTCATGCCATTTGGGCTATGCAATGCCCCGGCAACCTTTGAGGCAATGATGGAAACCATGTTACGGGGTTTACTTTGGAAAAAGTGCCTAGTATACTTGGACGACATCATCGTCTTCGGTGGTTCTGTGGAGGAAACTCTACAGAACCTCCAAGCTGTGCTGAAACGCATCTTATCATATGGTCTGAAATTGAAACCTTCAAAGTGCAAGCTTTTTAGGAAATCAGTTGAATACCTAGGTAGAATTGTTTCTGAACATGGCATCATGGCTGATCCTCATAAGATCGAAGTGGTACAGAACTGGCCTCGTCCGATGGACACGAAGGAGATACGCTCTTTCATCGGGTTTTGTTCATACTACAGAGATTTTATACCTGGATTCTCGAGAGTCGCAGCTCCCTTACAAGAGCTGATGATTGGAGAGAAGAAGGCTAAGGCTAAAATAGTCTGGTCTCCAGCCGCAGAACAGTCTTTCAGTGAGTTAAAGAGACTCTTCTTAGAAACACCTGTTTTGCACTACCCTGCACCTGTTGGTAAGTTCATCTTTGACACTGATGCTTCTAATACAAGTATTGGTGCTGCCTTGTCGCAGATCCAGGATGGGCGAGAAGTGCCGCTGGCATTTTCGTCCAACAGTCTAAGCAAAACACAACGTAACTACTGCACAACCAAGCGTGAACTCTTGGCAGTGGTGGTTTACACAAAAAAGTACAGACATTTCCTATATGGTGGGAATTATCTCGTACGGACAGATCATTCATCTCTGCAGTGGCTCCTTAACTTCAAGGACGCTGAGGGGATGATGGGTAGATGGTTGAACCACCTCTCTGAGTTTGGCATGACGAATGAGCATATCATACACAGGAGTGGAGTAGATCATGTGAATGCGGACAGCTTGTCCCGCTATCCTATCCGGAACTGTCACCGTGTAGACTGCCGAGACTGTGGGTCTCACAATGCAGTGATTGCGTCTGTGGGTGCGAAAGTTCCTAACTGGACGTTAAATCACTTGAAGGATGAGCAGCTTGCAGATCCGGCTATTTCGAGGGTGTACTCCTTGAAGTTGTTGGGCCTGTCCAAGCCTGTTCGCCCCGCACTTTCGCTGGAATGTAAAGAAGTTAGACAACTGTTAGCGCAGTGGGATAATCTTTTTATACGGAACAGTGTATTGTGCCGCTGGAGGGTGCAACCTGGCAGGAAGAGAACAGCTCAATCTGTAGTGCCTTTGTCACTAAGACTACAGTTGCTCAATTACTGTCATGGCCACCGAACTTCAGCACACTTTGGCAGACAACGAACAGAGGCGAAGATTAAGAGTAGATATTACTGGCCTGGTATGACTTTGGACATACGGCGTTGGGTGAAACAATGTCCCCAATGCTGTTTATCAAAGCCTGGACCTGGTATCGGTAAACTACCTCTAAGTCAAGAGCTATTCGGTGTTCGATTTGCCCGGATCGCTGTTGATATCATTAGTGGTTTCAACACGACCCCCCGTGGGAATACCTGTATGATGGTGGTACAGGACTACTATACCAAGTATGTCCAAGTATATCCGTTGGTAAATCATACAGCTGTTACCTGCGCAGAAGCACTTTTCGAGAATTGGATCCTCACGTGGGGAGGTCCTTTAATGCTTCACTCCGACCAGGGTCGCGAGTTTGAATCTCGACTGTGGGCAGAATTGTGTAGTAAAATACACATCTGCAAGACGCATACGAACCCTTATCGACCACAATCTGACGGTATGGTGGAACGTTTCAATCGGACGTTGATCCAATGTCTCACGACAATGGTTAATGAGCACCGGGATGATTGGGATGAGCACGCTCGCTATATCTCCCATGCATACAATGCTACCGAACATGCGTCGACGGGCTGTACGCCTAATATGCTCGTAATGGGTGAAGACATAGTCATGCCAAGTGACATGGTCTATGGCGTGCAGGGACACCAGCTCGAGCAACCCTGCACAGTGATGTTTGTTGAATCACTTCGACAATCATTACGCGAGTCCTATGGAGTAGTGAGGGACAACTTGGAAAGATCTGCTAGTTTGCAGAAGGTGGGCTATGACACGGGCCTTAAACTCCGCCAATTCAAGGTGGGGGATAAGGTCGCGAGATTTAGCACACCTAATTCCAAAGTCAAGACCCTGTACTCCTGGGATGGGCCGCATACGGTTACTATGGTGGTGAGTGAAACTACTGTAGTAATACGTTTGCAAAAAGGGACTCTCACTAAATCACATGTGGCTAGACTCCGACCTTGGTATGGAGTTCCATATATAGATGACGGTGAAGATTCCCTCGGTGCTGGTCGGGTACCAGCACCAACCGACCCTAAGCTACCGAAGATACCGAAGGCAGGACCAACGGTCATACCGTCGGTACCGACGGTAGCACGGAGAAGGGGTCGTCCTAGGAAATTACCGATTGAACCACAGTCGTGTGTTACCAAGCCCAAGCGCGGTAGGCCTCGTAAAAAAGGGTCAGCTGTGCGTAAAGGACTAACCGTGGACACCGGTAAACAAAGCAAAGTGACACCTCCGGTTTCATCATTGCTGGACATACCGGTACAAGGTCTACGGAGGAGTACACGTGTCAGAGAGCGAGATAAAATTGTGTAAACATTTTTTTCTTACCTTGTTGACGACATTTAGCTGCTGGCTTCATTAAATTTCCATGGACAGTTCCGTACTGGGCCGGTGGTCATTGGCCCGGTACTCGATCACCAAAACACAACGAGAAGAGAAGGGTTATCCGGTGTGGTTATCCGTTGGAGGTAGAAAAGCACGTGTTCAGGGCGGGTGGCTGGCTTTGCCGATTAATTCTAAGTATGGGATTAGTTTTGACCACATATTGCTTAGTAACATGCTGCTGTGTATGTCCTCTAACGCCGGTACATCATTCCCGGGTTATCCTGTGGCTCGGCCACGAAAATGTAAACAACAAGTGAGTGTTCCCACCGTCGGATATGCCAGGCGTGGGAAGGGCGCTGCCCGCGTCACCTGATCGATTTCTCCCGCCAAATGAGCCGTGAGAAATTGGGTCACCCCGGCGCGTCTTGGAGACGCGACCCCTGATTGGCTGAGAAGCCGGTCAAGGGGCGGGGTCACGGGAGACGGGTGGGGTATATAAGCCCCACACGCAGCCAGGCTTCTTCAGATCAGCACGTTTGCCCGTAGGGTAACGTGTTGATCAGTGGTGCCTAGGTCTGCCCGGCAGTACCTACACTATTGTTTACTTGCTGTCGTACTAAAGGCTCGGGTGAGTGAACCGTGAGGTTCACCTACGCCTGAGCTAGCGGTATGATGGCCCGTGTAGATGGCAAATGCACGGCCCCGGAGAAGGCTGAAGTCTCCGACGGGGAAGACCGGGTTCTCGAGTCTGACACGGAAATGGACACCACCAGTGCTCCAACCGTCGGTACAGGCTCGGCTTCGGTACCAGCAGAACCTAACCCTGAGGGGTCGGGTGATGTTGTTCCGAAAACAGAACCTGGTCAGGGTGGTAGTAATACCAACCAGGAGGAGAACCCTGCTGGGGGATCTTCTCCGAAGCCCGACGGTGTAGTGACAACTGAACCGGCGGTCCCTGATGGTGATTCATCAGACGGGTCCACGGTTCGTGTCAAGACCAAACGGAAGCGGAGACCAAAGAGGAGGATTGTATCTTCCCCTGAAACTCCTGCTACCGAAGAGGTCGCACCTACTGAGGCAGATAGGCTCAAAGCTATTGCTGATAGAGTGTCCAAGGCGGAAGCCGAAGGATGGTCTGTCGCAGATCGCCGCCTCCGCGCCAAGGCAGCGCACGTTCGTCTGACCCTGAGTCTCGTATGATGACCGGAAGAACCTGAGCCTTGCTGACTTAGTTCAGGAAAATGGCAAAATGGCTCTTCCGCCTCCTCATACGACAGAAGGTTCGGATGACGAAGACTGGCTGACCGGTGACTCCCACCCCATTGACTGGTACCTAGTGTACATCAGAGCAGTGTTGGAAGGGAAGAAACCGAATGTCAACAAGTCATGCCGCTCCAAGCTGAGATATGCTTGGAAGAACTACGTGCCAGGGGATCCCTGCCCGTATGTTCGCTGTCAGCGCCTGAAAGGGACTGCTACAGCAGCAAAACGGTGGCCAAACCTGCTCAAGTTTGCCCGTCATTTAGTAGAAAAGCACATGAATGTGCGTCCCTACTTGTACTGTGTGAGTGGGAGTTCATCGACCTCCTGCCCTGAGTACAGTGACGGCGAGCTATTCCGTTGCCAACGGAGGGCAGATTTGGTGAGGCATCTTTGCGACAATAAGGGCGTTCACAAGCGCACTATTAGTCGTGGAGTTGAGGCAGCACTGAAGGTCTGGGGGTGCCACAAACGTGTAGGTAATCTACACTATAAGTGGCGTACCAACAGACTTAAACAATGGAACTACCTCACGGAAGCTGACTGGGAGAGATTGTGTAAGGGCGCCAAGTGCGAACAAACCGATCTCGGGCCAGATACAGAAATTCCGATGCCCACTGTAAGAAAGGATACCCCTCCTAAGAAGAAAGATCTAAAAAGGGGCCGCCAGTCATCCAAGGATGATACCAAAGGTGGGCGTGACCGTTCCCGCAGTGAACCTGCGAAGAAACGGGCCGCCACAGCCACGGTAACATCCGAGGTCGACAGTAGCCAAACCGTCGGTACCATCACGGTGTCTTCGGTTGCATTGCCCCCTGTTGCTGACCAACTGCCCCAGCAGGAGAGACAGAAACTGGGTGATGCACTGGCTATTGTTCAGAACTCATTGGGTGACGAGCAGGCGGGTCAGGTTGCTGCTGACTATGTCAAGCAGTACAAGTGGAGCGGGAAGCAAAAGAAAGCTTTGGCTACACAGGAGGGTGTCTCACCTGTCAGTGACGCTGACCAGGTAGAGGTACAACAGCCGGATGGGGCGTCAGCCCAGCCGACTGCTCCACCTCAGCACGGAGCAACCTCTGACCCCGTAAGGGATGACGAGGTGACTCCAGACCCTGAGCATAGGGCTGTTGACGATGGGCTAGCAGGGTTACCTGTGTTGCCCGGAGACAGACCTACCTATGACGCTGGTTTCTCTGACACTCTAGTCCCCGGATTTGAGTGCTACAGAGCGAAAATGGCTGAAAACGCAAGTAAGCTACTCCAGTTTCAGGTTTCTTTCTTGGAGAAGTCCTACTTTGAGCAGTACAAGCTGCTCAGAGAACAGGCTATCCGGGAGGGAAAAGCTTGGGTCGCTGAACGAACCAGAATCCTTGCCGAGCGTGAGGCGAATCTGGAACAAGATCATGCCCTCTGGAGGGCTACGATCGAGCAGCTAGAATCAAGGTTGACAACTTGTGACGCCAAGTTCTTCCGACAATTCGGGCTAAAGCTGACAGAGTGGGAGAGAACTGGTTTTCCAGATCTCCAGTCTAGGTTGGGGCTTGCCGCAAGGCCTGCTCCTCCTGTGACCCCAGTACTGTCAGTACACCCACCCAGGTATGAGATGCCATTCTCGTTTATGGCACACTCTACCCGGGTGGTCAGCGGCGGGGAGCCTACTGTGGCGCCGAGTACCCACTCGGATGCTACAGGTGGAGCCCTTCCTCTCCAGGTGGAGGCTACTGTGGTTTGCGCCACGGAGGCCCCTCCTGGAGGAAGTCCTGATGGGGAAGGAAAGCCATCCGGTGGTGTCCCTATGGACACCTAAGGATGGTCCCCTGTCAGGCCCTCTGGGGTGCACTGTTCCGCCCCTCGGAGGTAAAACTAAACCCTCGACGCAGCTACACGCCCCTGGACAACCGAAGCAGACCGACGGTGCTGTCGTGACTTAACCTAGTCTCTACTGCCACCACACTGTAAGCAGCCTGATGTCTTCAACCGTGGTTTACTACTAAGCCACAACCGTCGGTTCTCTACTACTGTCCAGGGCTCCTGATCCTGTGGTCACATTCTACTATTGTGACCTATAAACTATTATATGGATCATCCTCCTGTGATAATTATTTATAGGGAGGCACGGACCTACCTTTTTATATCTATATTTCACAAGAGATGGAAGCACTATACCGGTGCTGGACTCTATCCATCTCTACCACCATAAACTGCTAGGTACTGGAGTACCAACCCTAATAAGGATGACGACCTATCCCACCTTATTTAGGATACGCTATTATGGATTTTTATATATAAACTTTTCTACGCCAAAGGAAGTGGGAACTACTATAGTTCCATCTATAAACTTTTCTTCGCCAAAGGAAGTGAGAACTATTATAGTTCTATTATTTATATATAAGGACACTAACTCCACACGGATTCACACCATTGCTGAACGTAGTAGGTGATGTGTTGGGTTTCCAAGGTGGTTATTGGTGCCTTTTCTATTTAACTGATACTAGTCTAGGACTATCAGTTGGACAGTTTTTATATCATGTGCCTACTGGACTGTGGTTTGATACCAAAGACAATACTGTTGATATAAACTGTTATGTACATGTTAACTTGTATGTTCATGTATGTATGCCTGTTTTTACTATGAGTAGAAATGTTACTTGTTGATAAATAGATATACGTGGTGTATAATGTATCCAAGAGGTATTATTATTATAAAACCAGCCCTTCCTACATTCTTAAGGGGGGTAGTGTAACGGGTTGACTATAAGTCTAACGTTATCATTGTATATCTATTGTATGTTATAAGATGTAACACGGTTCTATTGTGTTTAATAACTGTTTTATTCATATAACTAGTGTCGTCGGTTCGTTACATACACCGACTCCTCTAGTTCGGTTATCTATACGGTAGTGTACCGGTACCACCTTCGGTTACCGTTGGTAGTTGTTACATAATCATTTTACATAACTAAACCTAACAGGTGGCGCTGCTAGTACGGTCACGTGGCTACGCAGCGCTGTATATAAGACGGCTACTTCCCCATTGGAAGTCAGTCAGGTTTGGGACTGTCGTGACATGACCACCCTGTGCTCACGGGCTTAACTCTATGCTATAGGGTTGCCTACTGTATTATATATCTGTTACTGTTCTTGTATAGCTGATGGTTATACCTGGTACTATAATACACCAAGAGTTTCCTATAATAAAGTCGCCGTATATTACAGTCTAATTTACCTTGTCTGGTTTTTGTACTCAAGTGTTACATACGTAGTAAGAGACCAACTACAATACAAAGCAAAATATTCTCTAGATATTTAATTTAGAAGAAAATTAACAGGTATGACTCTGAAGTCTCCTGTATAACCTCGAACCACTAGAGTGGTGACCAAGAATTTGTGAAATTAAATGAGACTTACCAGGATAAGGCGATATTTGATTATAATTTTGCTGAGGGCACATTTTTTGTAAAAATATAATTTATTTGGACAATAATTGTATTCCACACAAAACCAGACAAGTTAAATTAGGTTAATAACTTTTATTAGGGATTCGTTTACATCGAGATATGGGAAGGGGGTTGATGTGAGGTCGCAACGTTTCGTCTGATTTTATGAGACTTCATCAAGCGGTGGTCTGTTTTAATTGAAGAATAGCAGGACTGAAGTACCCTTTTGGGATTATCTTTGTTTACATTCTTGGTGGTTGCTATGTTACATAGTTAATTGTTCTTGGCAGTGAATATATAACCTCTTCTGATTGGTTTAAATTTTCTAGAACTGTTTTTAATGATTATTTGAACACTACTGGTTGATTGAATTGTAAATTGAACATTTGATGCATGGCAGTGTACAATAAATATAATATTTATGATTAAATATGAATAAATTAGCATTTATACGGTATCGGGGCGCGTATAAAAAATTAACATGCAAGCATGAATTAATTATTTGTAGCTGCCATAGTGGTGGTGCTGTAGGACGTTGAAGTAGTCATTGGCAACCCATCCTGTAGCATTCTGTAGATATTGAAGAGAACAGCGCGTCGTAGGTGGTGTTCTGGTTTGCTGTCTGCCTGGTGGGTTGGTCTCCTTTCTGGTAGGCTGTGTAGTGACATCTCACTGAGGCACTGGGAGTGATACCGTCTGTAGTCTAGAGGTAGCTGGAAGTGTGGGTTTGATGCTGGTCTGGTGTCTTCCTTGTTGGTTATATCCTACCGGTGGTGTCGCTGATCTTTCGTCTTAGATCTTGGAGCTGGTTCTGGGACGTATGGTTCCCGGTAGTTTGACTGCTTTTTGATGGACTCAATTTTCTTGGCTGATTCAGTCTTCCTTTCAAGTGGGATGACTGGTGGCTTGGAGGTGCTGGGTTTGACTGGTGTCTTGCAACTCTTGGTTGCAGTTTGGGTCTCGGTATCTTCGTCAGAGCTTAGTTCTCCTTCAGAGGAGGAACTGGATGAGAGTGATGTTTCTAGGTCTTTGTATAGCTGTTCTTTAATGTCAATATTACTACCTTCCGGTGTTGAAGGTGGTCGTAGAGCTGCTTTTCATGGCCTTCTTTCCTTTTTTGGTGAATGTTGCATCTACGACTGGTGTTGATTTTCTGTCATTTGTTGTCAGCGGTGGTGGTTTGGCGTTTATGATAAATTTTCTGCGTTTGTTGTTGCTCGGCATCACTGGTTGACTTCTTTTTCTAATTGTTGGGTCGCTTGTTGGATCAATCAGGATTGTTGTTGGAGCAGACTGACTTATTTTCTTTACAACATTGTTGAATTTGTTGAAAGAATCCTGTTCCTGGCTACTGGTCGTAGAATTGCCGGTCGTAGAATTACCGGTCGTAGAGTTTCCCATGCTCCTCCTGGGTTCTGTCGTGTTTTCCAGTGGTTCCAAAGCTCCATATATTGTATAGTTATTAGTAGGGGCCATCTAGCCACCGATGGGCAGCCGATGGGCGGCCAGACATAATGGCAACGTAAAATTCCAACATCTTGCCTATGTTGGCCCAACGTTGGGCCGACGTCTTTGTGCTACCTGGGTAGGCCTACCTATGTCAAGAATTTCCAACAACTTTTTGAGCCAAGGTCCCCCCTATACTGGTGCCGCCGTTCCACTGCGATCAGAGGCCGGCCACCAACATAGGTCCCCCCGAGCCAAGAATTTGGCCATTTGAAGTTGGTAGGCCTATTAAATTTGAAATCAACTTTCTAAGGCCCCTCAAAAAAAAAGTTGTTTCTCATCACTGCGTGCATCATAAAAATCGTGATTTGGGGAAAAAAAGATTTCCAAAGAAAAAGAACCTAAAAAAGAACGTTTTTGTTCCATTCACATTCCATTCCTAGCAACCATCATTCAAAACACAGAAATTCGAAAGGGACTTGATATACAGTCAAAAAGTCGTAGGCCTATAATAAGTGATGTTCAGATGAAAACTCATCAAATTATAGATGATTAAAGTTATGTTTTTTGCCTGTAAAGAGGAGGGTATTCCCTATCCTTAGGCCCCTAATATTTGTGAGCTCATATAACTGCAGAGCTCATCCCCCTAGGGCTAGGCTATGACGATGTCAAAAAGTGAACCAAGGTAGGCCTAACTTCAGTTTATGGCCTAGGCCCTAACCTTACTTTTTTTTACTATTTTTTTTTCTCTTTCTTCCTCCGCCCAAACAATAACTCAAATAGTCTACATGTTCCTTTTGGGGATGTGACAAAAGTATGCGTTGTTCAGTGACATGAACGGCCTTTCATACAATCCAAAGGATACCTTACTGCATGGTTGGCCAATCATAGTGTGACAGTGTGGGCGGGTTCGGGCGCAAAGTATGGTCTGCATGGACTTAAATATCACAAACAAAGGGGCCAAATAAGTGTGCCCTATAAGCTATATGTTAAAGTAGGCCTAGGCCTATGTGATGAAGCTAGCGTAATAAGGAGGTAGCCATGCAAATCCGTGACGTTGACATGTTACTAGGCGCAGCTAGAGACATTCATGGATTTGCATAGCAACACTGTAACGTCATGACGACGTACCTAGTAACCCCTCGGATCAGCGGTGATGACCTCATGAAGAAATGGGGGTAATTGCAACTGCAAGTTAGGCCTACTGTAATTACAAGTTTCCAAACCTGCCACTGGAAAGACAGAGGGCACTGAGCTTGGATGACAGGTTAGGACTTGGTGCGACGATCGAACACAGCTCTAGGTCTGGCGCTGGCCGAGCTGCCGAGCTGGCGCTGTTCTGTTCTGCCACGTTTTGGTCGCCTGTGCTACATCTGTCAGTCCGACATCAACATACAGTAGAGCGTGCACAGGCGCCAGTGTTGGCCACCGGAAGCTAAACAACATTTTCACAGTGAGCCCGGACAGTAGATGTAGCCCTCGAAAGATCGACGTTTCGGAAAATCTAAGGCTACTAGTAGACCTCTCTGTAAAATCCTGCCATTTAACGGGTAGCGCATTTGGAACCACAGGGGGCAACAGCATGTCGGGACAGTACAACCTACGAAATCCTGGTCAGTGAGGTTGTCATTTATGAGTTCTATACTAGATATAGACTCTAGTCTAGACTAGTCTCTGGTCGATGTAGAGAATACTATGTCATAGTATGTGACATGTCTAATAGGTCTTTTTTGGATGCATCAAAAGCATTTGATAGTAGGATAAACCATGTTAAACTAGTTGGTAAACGTGTTAGGGAGTGTTCATTAATTAATTACATGGGGGGGTGGTGAGATTTTGCGCGGAGGGGCAAACATTTTTTACGCCCACCCCCCTCGAGAGCGCGTGGAACGTTTCGCGCCCCCCCTCAGCGAAGGCGCCGAAATTTTTTCGCCCCCCCCCCTTTGAACCGTAGTAACGCGTGGGCTTTTTTACTATAAAGGGGCTTAAATTTTTACGCCCCCCCCTCAAGAGGGGTCAGAATTTTTTACACCCCCCCTCAGGAGGTGCCGGAAATTTTTACCCCCCCCCCCCCCGTGGCTAATAAATGAACAATCCCTTACCTGATGGGTTCCTGGATACGGGATAAGGGATCAGTGATATCTCCATGTCTTGAGCAGTAGGCCCGCATGGGTGGCCTGCTGAGACGGGGTAGTCCCTGCTCTCCTCCTGAACCTATCCAGTAACGTAGGGAGCAGAGAACAGTCAGACACGGGTTGCAGTGTAACAGTTAGCACGCTTGTCACCAGTGCAAGAGGTCCGTGGTTCCATTCCCGGCCGATCCAATGACTAGCCAATCTTCCACGACCTCTACACTGGTGGATCAGCCGCGATGAATCGAGTACTATAGTAGTACGTTGTCGTTGACTATATGGTTGGAGCATTCTAACGTGCTGGGGATTGGCCACCTGCTGATGGCAGTAGCGGATTCAGGGGTGGCCTGGAGACCCCAGCAAATGGCCCTTGTTATGACTCTTAACTATAGGAAATAAAAGGTTACACTATAGGAAACGAAAGGTTACACTGAAGCTGATGGGGTGTGGTGTAGGGGATCAGTGATATCTCTGTGTCTGAGTAGTAGGCCTGCAGGGGTGGACCGCTCAGATGGTCACTGCTCCCCTCCCGAACCGATCCAGTAACATAGGGAGCGGAGAACAGTCAGACACGGGTTGGTAGTGTAGCGGTTAGCATGCTTGTCACCGGTAAACAGGTCTGTGGTTCGATTCCCGGCTGATCCAATGACTAAGTTTTCCGCGACATCTACACTGGTACTCTTTTCAGAAAGGATATAATAGGTGGGGCACTGTTGGCAATAGTGTTAGTACCGTACCGTACCGTACTGTAATATTACCCCTGTTAGGCAGGACGATATCCTTTCTCCACACCTTTTCAATATCTAGATGGATGACCTGTCATCCAAACTCAATGCTTGTAATAGAGGTTGTATGAATGAACCGAATATTGTCAATCACCGATATGCGGATGACATGGTGATATTGCTCAAGGTAATGTGCTTGTAAACAAGTTCTATATATGTGCTGCGTGGAGGTAAAGATTCAATTGTTTAGGGCCTACTGTACACCTTTATATGCAGCCCAATTTATGGTGCAACTTTAACAGGGCTTCAATGCAGATGTTGCTTGGAATACCGAGATATGCTAGTGCGGGAGAAACCTTTGCTGTATTGTGGTCTTCCACCATGTGGTCCTAAAATTAGTAGATTGATTTACGGCTTTATATGACGTCCAAGAATAAGTCAATCAAACGCACGGTGGATCCCAAAAGTGATACTCAGTTGGCCTACAGTTCACATATTTGGAGGTGCTGGTATCGAAATCTTTATGTAGGCCTAACCTCGCACCAGGAAGAATCTCTAAACTAGACATGAAGGATATCAGCAATTTATCACTACCACCGACTGGCCTTGACAATGTCTGCTGCAGTGTTTGGTCAGAGTCCCAGGTAACCATGGTACAAATCAGAGGGCAGGGATTCAGATTGTGACCTCACTTCCTGTAACCAGAAAGGCTCACTCTCACATCAGAGTCCTTGTAGAGCCATTGTTATATTCTATCTTCAAGCTGATATTTAGACAGGAAAGCAGGAAAGGTCTAGGGTTGACACCAATGACTAATGTTGAATGCATATAGTCATTTGCTACACATGAGTGAATAAATATGTGTTATAGGGGTGTGGGTACTTGTTATTGGTTTCAACTTAAATGTATCATCGGGTGTGAATTTTTTAGAAAATGCTAGAGGCTGTATTACCGTATTCGACGTAATAAACGCACAGTGCGCTTAAAAAATGACTAGGGACACCTTTTAGTAGTTAAGAGTTCAATTGAGGTCTAAAATTGAGGTATTTTGGGTTAGTTATACTATAAAAATCAGTTCAAATCGGGGTGTGTGCGCTTATTAGGGGGTGTGCGCTTATTACGTCAAATATGGTAATTGCCTTGTCTAGATTCTTGCTGGACTAAAGAAGTTTATGTTTAATGTAAATTTCAATTTAGTGTGCAATATTAAAAGCAGGGCCTAGTATGGGGGCAGAATTATGAAATTGAGCATTTCAGTGCCTGTGCTTTATTGCACTAATTTAGGTACCGCTAAGGCTTAGCTTGTGGTTCAGTGGTGTCATCTTTATGTAAGGGGCTGACCATTTTGTTCCAGTAAGCCAGTGAAACTATTAAAGGACATTGTGTAGGCTCATATACATATGTATACATTTCCATTTTAGAATATAGGCTGTGCCGTGATTATCACTGTCAATAATCCAGCAGAATAAGGGGGAAAAAAGTTGTGTTCAGGTAACATGGCCCAAAAAAATGGGGTAGGTAGGTCGATTTCTTTTTTACCATTTTTTTTAAGGATGAGATAAAATTCCTCCCATTTTGGTTAAAAGTGTTTAGTTGGTAGAAAAAAACAAAAATACCTTCCAAAATAGAAAATTTGGATAGGGCCAAAAAATTCAGGGTCGCTAGGGATAGCTGAACACTCAGTGATACCGAAATGACATCGGCACATCGACTTTTGCCGATGTAAAATTTTTACCATTTTTTTTAAGGATGAGATAAAATTCCTCCCATTTTGGTTAAAAGTGTTTAGTTGGTAGAAAAAAACAAAAATACCTTCCAAAATAGAAAATTTGGATAGGGCCAAAAAATTCAGGGTCGCTAGGGATAGCTGAACACTCAGTGATACCGAAATGACATCGGCACATCGACTTTTGCCGATGTAAAATTCCAATCGCTGATGGAAGGGACATGGACACCGGCCACAATGGCTGCCCATGATTTTTTGAATTAACATACAACATGGGGTATTGTTCATATTCGGGTTAGCGCATTGCTTTTGCACTACCAGTACATATAAATTAAAATAAACTTTTTTTTTTAAAGTGTAAATACTCTTTCTTCCAGCTGTGAAGCGGTTGATGAAGGAGGCTCAGGAGCTCCGCGAGCCGACAGAACAGTACTTTGCCCAGCCACTTGAGGACAACTTGTTTGAATGGCACTTCACCATCCGTGGTCCTGTAGACTCTGAGTTTGAAGGGGGGATATATCATGGCAGGATCACGCTGCCTCCTGAGTACCCAATGAAGCCCCCGAGCATCATGCTGCTCACGGTGTGTAATCAATCCCTATTGTATATGTAATAGATAGACAATGGTTATGAAAAGGTATACAGAATTAACCACAGCTTTCTGGTGGGGCCAGACGAGGGCGAAGCCCAAGTCGCCCTACCAGAAAGCTGTGGTTATTCCTATATACCTTGTCATAACCATTGTCTATCTGTTTTAAACCACGGTATGCAATATAACCAATGTGTGAAGTCTATTGTTCTAACCCACCACCGTGGTTTAATAACGAGATGAACTACTTAGATTTTGAGTACAACTTAATCAATATGTATCATGAATTTGGTCAATTAGGCCCAGACGTTCTATCTATATATTTCATAGTACATGTACCGATTTCATAGTGATATATGTCGCGTAAACTTGGCAATTATAGGAGCTGCGGGAGTTTTTGGTAGTTTCTTGAGTTTAGTATAGGGAGTGGTCTTTATTTTAAAGCAGTAGGATGTTGGAGGATTTTGGGGGAGGGGCAAATAAATTTCGAGGCCAAAAAACAGAGGGAGTGGTCAAATTGATTCCACATGTCATATTGACATTTGACAAGGTTTAAAGTTGCCATGTTTTACTGATTTAAATTTCCATACTTTTAGCCGAATGGACGATTCGAGACCTTCAAGAAAATTTGTTTAAGTATCTCAGGACACCATCCAGAATCGTGGCAGCCATCATGGTCAAGTGAGTAAAGCTTAAAATAAGAACCATGCTGCAACAAACTCAATCTGAGAGTTACCTTATCTTGGTATTAGCAGTGTTTCCGTACTTTTTCGCCATATGCTTTTAATCACAAAGTGACTTTAAAAAGATAGAGACATTTTAGATTATACTTTATGTCATGCCATGTGTTGGGAGGGGGGGGGGGAGGAAAACTGCAGGGCATAGTTCAAGGCATGAATTAACTGAAAAGAATAAGCCTCAGTCACCCTTCTTCATATACAGTGTATACAGTAACCCAAGATAATTGTTTATCCCACTTCAGGCAGAAGTATGAGTGGAGTGTGATTGGTTTTTGATTGGCCCTTAATTGGATTTGTGGCCAATGTAATAATACACCATTGTACTCTCTAGATCAGGTACACCCTCCTTGTCAATTGTAATGTAAATCAAGCGTTCGATGTTCTCGTTTCAGTTCGCACAGCTCTGCTAGCCATCATAGGCTTCATGCCTACCCACGGCAATGGGGCCATAGGCTCACTGGACTACACAGCCGAAGAACGCAAGGTGCTTTCCAAAAGGCAAGTCACAAATGCAATTACAGCAATTATCATACCACCACGTTATCATGTGACCATAAATGGTGCAGTGGAAAGCTGTCATATAATCTCTATGGTAAGGTCATTTTATGAAAAGAGTAATATGCCAAGAAAATGTATTAGTCGACACAAGATTGGGACTCAATGAATACCCACATCCACAACCTGTATATCTATGGTAATATCATTGCATGGAACTCAACCTTTATTTCAGAATATCACGCAGTTTATTTCGCATCAAATTACATTAAATATATCCTTTTCGGCCCAAATAGGTCCCTGGAGTGGAAGTGCTCTGAGTGTGGTTCCATGAAAACGATGCTTAAAGCGGTCACAGAAGCCTCCAAGAAGACCACGGAGGAAGCCAAGGAGTTGGCCTCACAAATAAATTTCCAGGTAAAACACATTTTTAAAATATCAGATACTGCCCTGTACTTGACTAGTCGGATGTTTACTAGATTCCTTAGATTTGTAACTGAAAGTGAAATCTCTCCTGAAATATACAGGTAAAATGATATTTAACAAATATAGAATAGTGAGGTGACCATATAGATTTAATTTTAATCTTAACTTTTAATAATCAGGGAGAAAAGGAAAAGAATGGATCGAGTGCAGAGGGTGGATCTAAAAGCCCGCAGCCGGCTGGTGCTGAGAGTGCTGCGGCGGCTGCACCCGCAACGACAACAGCGACAACCTCAGGGGCCGCCAGTGGAGCCGGGGCTTCTCCAACAACACCGGTCTCCGCAGGCGCCCCACCCTTCAACCACCCCATGTTCCCACCCAACTTCCCCACCATGCCCAACGCTACCATGCCCTCGTTCATGCCGAGGATGATGACTCCTCCAGGCACGGGAGGCGCAATGCCACCTTTTCCAAGACCCTTCTGGCCCGGGATGGTGCCTGGGAATGCGGCCATGCCTGCCCGCCCCCCTGGTGGCATGATGTACCCATGGCCGCCCATGTTTAACCCCATGATGATGAATGCTCAGATGATGGCCATGATGAACCAGCAGATGCGGTGGCCGACGCCTGCAGCACCAATACCAACATCAACACCATCCAGTACGTCACCCCCAGCTGCTACGTCATCTACGTCACCACCAGCTGCTGCTACGTCACCAGCAGCAGCTGCTACGTCACCACCACCAGCAGCTGCTACGTCACCGACCCCAGCGGCATCTGAAGCTGCTACTTCTACATCAACCGTAACATCGTCACAGTCATCCGCGACAAGAACGAGCGCTGCCACAACCGCCACAGCCCCCTCCTCATCCCCATCTGCTGCCACACCAGCTGCTGCAGCAAGTAGCCCCAGCACCAGTGCAGCACCAGCAGCCAGTGCAGCACCAGTCACACCTACGTCTTCACCAAGCTCCCCCTCCCCTGCCCCCTCAGCCCCGGCAGCAGGTAGCACAGCCGAGGCCGCACTGCGACAGCGGACTGCAGCCACAGTAACCCGGCCTCCCGCGCCGCTCGCCCCCGCTCCGACCGCACCGACCCACGCACCGACCCCCACCTACACCCCTGCACAGCTTCCGGCACAGACGGTACGACGAGGAGAGAATCCCGTGGTGGTCTTGGTGATGGCTCTCCTTGGACTTTTGATCATTGCACTCATCCTTAGGCGTTTGTACAATGTTGTGAATGCCGCAGCATTTGATAATGACTTCTGAACCAGCTGACTTTGTAGCTTAACATGACTAGAATATGTGAATATCCGTACAGTGATTCGTGACCATTGGAGAAGTATGGATTGGGCTTGCTTTGAAGTGGGCTTCAGTCTTCGCTTTTGAGATAAACCCATACCCTATAAATCTTAAGAGAGGAGAGTTGAAATCTATTCAATGTGTGTGAATGTGTATATAAATGTACAGTATGTTGTAGAAACTATTTGCTTGTAAATTGGATACAAGAGTTCCATTCCTAACTTATCAATCAAGATAAATAAATATCTATGAAAAAGCAATTGATCATATTCCTCTGTAGATTTTATTATGACAATCGTACTTTTCTCATGTTCTCTCGTTCTGTTGTTCTCTTATGTGGCAGTATTTGCCCATTTGTATATAAAATGTAGCTAAAGGCAGAAATCAAGCCGTCATTCGAGCGGTGATTGCATTAGATATGTAATATGGAGCACCACAGGTCAAAATTGCAGTGAAAACTTTGATTCATTTTTGACGAATTATATATACTCTTTGTATCATAAGCCGGGTCGGGTTCTGAAAACGTCTCCGAATCAGTGACATCATTTCTAAAAGGTCCCTACGAGATTTGTATTAATTGTGTATCCATCTAGTCTCCCATCAGCTTGCCAATGGGGGGTCCTGCAGAAGACGGAGCAATCAAGGAATCATGTACTCATGCACTGGAGGGAACCAGATCTGTCTCATCTGAGCTACAAGTATATGGAAAATGGTCCCCAGATATATAAATCATGTATTGAAATTGCACAGACCAGAGAAAGATTGGGCTCACAGTATGTGTAATGGGTGCTGTTATAGGTTTAGCATTGTGTTCATTATTATATAATTTAGGTTACTGGGAATTAGTTATTGTCTTATCAGATTGCGAAAAATTGCATAATATGCGTAATTCTGATGTTCTTAGTTATGTATTGGGTCATGATCTAAATGGCGGATGTTATCTTATACGGCTGTGATAAGTGATACGTCACATGGATAGGGATGCCTCACTCACCTGGCACTGTTAAAGCCATATAAACTTACATATTGTAACAATGTACTTATACCGAGAGACTGTTGCATCTAGAGTTTTAATGCATCCTAATGTAACATAACACAATGGACTAAAGCTGTTCTGTATGTGTAATAACACTATTAAAGGTTGGAAGTCAATAAAATCAAGTGATATACAGAAACTGAGTCTTATATTATTTTCATATTCAAAATATCAAAGAAAACATGTAAGTTCTGAAGCTTACTTCTAGAAGATAAAAAAATCAATATACTATTAATTCTTCCAACATTTTATTGAACCCCTGTTGGGTCAGTAACACATGATTGTTCTCGATGAACACAACAAAAACATTTTTATCAAACAACTTCCGTCACGAAGTGGCACTGATTTGCGATTTGCTTTCTAAATATGGCTGTACATCTTTCATAATGAGGGAACTAGTTAAAGACGAGTGATACAGCGGAACTCCCTTCAGTACTTGTGAATTCGCCTCTGTAATCTGGAAATAATAAAAGAATCCCTTGAGAATAAACCACACCAAAACCCCCATGTAATCTATATGTGGTACCTGTCCGTTTGTGGCTATCGGAAAAAGCAGAATGGGTTTAGTAGACGTTTATCAGATATATTAATAGGTAACATATTGAATCTTTCATAAATTTAGATCTAGGAAACTATTGTCAGAGTAATCCCGGGTACCAATGGCCTCAATGAGAATCATCTCATGCATTAGCGTTTTAAACTTTCTGTCCCATGTCCCCCTGGCACTCACGTAGTGCCTGGGGATCGTTAGAATCTTAGTTCCCCTTCATGATTGAAATTAATCGGGTAATTTTTTAATTTGGTGATTGTAATAGTCTAAACAATGCAGCTTAACAAATAACATTAGTGTGTTTACGACAATTCTAGCATGTGTTTGCAGGCATGGTACAAGTTTACCGACGATATAACGATTTTATGAAACGCTGTATGGCCTGCGTTAAACCCTATTTAATGTCTAGAAATGACTCAATGCGAAATTAAAATGCCAATTAATGCAATTGAAACAAAATATTTAGAACATACCTTCACTGCTACGTAGTCGCCCATACGAACGGGCCTGAGGGAGTTGCTGATACTTGACTCTGGGATTTCTATCTTTGGGAAAATAACTTTGGTATTGGCATCATTGCGACCTGCTAGATCGTCTTGTGACTTTTTGCTGATCTGAAAGACAAAAAGGGCAATGAAAATGACTTTTTTATTCAAGCAGATTCCAGCTATATTGACTCAATTCAAATGATGATTTTTACAACACATAGCCAAACCATTCTATAATGTACTATAATGGTCTGGGTCTTCAGTAGCCTACATTATAAGGCACATGTCTTAGGTGAGACTGCTTGAAGTAGGTAGGTATTAAACAGGTATCAAACTAACCCCTTCAGTTAGCACCAGTTGCAGCTTGCCGATCTGTGACGTGTTGAGTTGTAATGAGCCGGTGCGGAAGACGTCGATGAGCTCCATATGTCTGCGGCTCTTCACGTCGTGTGGCACGTCATCCTGCAAGCGGTGGTAAGCGTGCGTTTTCTGAAGGCCACAAGTACACGGTATCAGTCAACTAAATCATCTCATGCATATGCCAACAAAGTAATAAGTATGTTTACTTTGTAATGCACATACTTTATTACAATGACCACATTATGATTGTAATGAAGCTAATCAATATCATTTTCATAATATTCGTATAGATAGGTGTAGCTTGCAATTCAAGGGATCTATGCGATATTATTGTTGATTAACTGTACATATTTCATACTTGATGCACTTAGATGTATTGTTGACCTGAAAATCTCTATGAGGAAAGTCAATAAAGAAAAAAAAATAAAGAAAAAAAACCCACCTCACTACATTCAACCCTGTATATACAAGCTGGTATGCAATGTGCTGGTTTTATCAGTAGGATGATTTTACTAACATAATCAATGATCTGCCTTCAGGACCTAGTCACTGCTTCAATAGTAACACGTACCCCACGCATGCTGTATGGGAAGCAGAAGGCGAACTGGTAACGGACTTGTTTCATGAGGGAGACCGTCAGCTCATGGTCCTCTTCTGTTTCACCGCAGAACCCAGCGATAAAGTCACTCGACAAAGACACACCTGTCACACAAGAATTCAGAAAATTGTACGATAATTGATATCTGGAACCATGCATCTAAATTCTATGTCATGATGGAACACCTAAAAATAGTAAAATTTTAGTGGGTAGATATTAACTATAGGTCAATAGCAAAGAATGGAGATAACATGTACATGTACAACCTTTTTGCAGAGATGTTTATTATGTCTGCTTTACTTGTCGTTTATATCAGGATGCTACACATCGCAGTGGGCTAATAAACAGATATGTATGGTTCTATTCCAGTTCTTATTGGGTTCCCTATGCATGTTGTTGTACGTACCAGGGATGACACTGGTGACATGGCTGACCAGCTGTAGGTAGGCGTCGCGCGTGTAGCCGCGCCGCATGGCGGTCAGCATGCGGGAACTGCCGCTCTGTGCCGGGAGGTGCAGCTGGTTACACACGTTAGGCCGCTCACGGATCAGGTACAGCACCTGAGGCACAGGGCACCAGTGTTAGAAAGGTGTTAACCATGTAAGGACGGCATGATGCACCAATGCAGCCCTGGTGAGTGGATCGCCAGGGCTGCATTAATGCATCATAACGACCAAGGGCATGATGCATTAACCCTTTAAGGCCGACCAAAAAAAGTATTTTCTGATGATGGGGGCGAGACATTTTCACAGGAACTTTCTCAGGGCCGAGCCTTTGCTGATTCCCATAGAGTTATGTCGACTATAGTCGATGCTCGGCCAGCCATGGCATCAACTATAGTCGATTGGGCCGTCCTCAAAGGGTCAACTAGGGTACTGTTTATAATCGCAATCTATATCTCTGAATATACCACGGTGAGAAAATATAAGAATTCTCAACAGAAAAGGGTTAACAAGAATTCTACAGTGCACCCAATCTTATAAATGGTAGGAACTGGTAGAATACATTATGGTAGAATGTCTTCACACAGTGTCTTTAGCTGTCAGTTACAGGACTCTACATAATGATAAACAACATGCAAACTTGACGTTCACGCCAATCAATTGAATAGACGGCTGTAGCTCTTGAGATGATAGTTTCACATGTATTAAGATTCATACATCATAATATGTAAGTGGTCTTACTTCATCAGGAAAGTCTTTAGGGTGTGGAGAAGTGAACCGGATTCTCATGTCTGGCGCCACTTCAGACACTTTGTCTAAGAGGTCACTAAAACGCCGTCCTCCGACCTTAGGTTTGTAAATAGTCTTAAAGCCTTTACTCAGGTGTGTGGCTTGTTTGGCTTCACTGCTAGTATAGGAAACCGTCTCTGACATGTCTCTGTAGCTGTTCACGTTCTGCCCGAGCAGGGTTACTTCTTTAACTCCCTAAAAGAGCATACTTTTAGTCAACCGATTGCAGCAGAATGAGGGTGAATTGGGTAAGCGATTCATGCTCAAAGTCGTTGCATCTGTCTAATAAATTCTACAAATAAAGGTGAACATTGTGAATTTGCATTAAATAGAACTAGTTTCACTCCATTTAGCAAATATTAAATATGACTTACCTGGTCGGCCAAAGCTCGCACTTCGTCTACTATTGAATCCATAGGTCGGCTTCGCTCGCGGCCCCTCGTGAAGGGAACTATGCAGTAACTACACATGTTGTCACAGCCCCTCATGATAGATCTGCAACATATTTAGCACACGATGGGTTTGAATAATAAACAGGCCTTTAGAGGACAGCTCTACGAGAGTAAGACTATCTGCGTGGCGTTTATTCTTATTAATCTCGGGAGAAGATGGCCATCATTCTATTATATTCAGCAAAACGATCTGTCCTTTCTTTTTTGTGTGTGTGTGGCTAACAGTAACACTGACTTTATTGTCATGAAAAAAGCTTTAAAAATTGAATTCAATGTAACTACCGGTACTATTTGTACCATTCCATCTGAATAAAACAATTTTGACCGAAGCATTCATGACCCGACGAAATCACCATAGCTCCCCATATAGGTTAGAGGGCTGTAGATACATACACAAAAGCTGACGGAGAATTCATGTTCAATCTCACAGGAGTTATATCCGCGTAGGTCTCGTCTAGCGATAACAGCACGTTTACTGCAAAACAAACATCAGCTCAGATTGATAGATTTCTTCCTATGCAAATGTATACATAACACAAAAGGGGTGGTAATTGTTCAGGTAGTTAAACGTCCGGCGGAACCTTTCTAGGTGACCCAGTCTTTTACAAGATAACGCTTTTCACTCGTTTTAGACAGGTATTTAGAATGCGGCTTGTCCAATGCAGAAATGATTGCATCTATGAGATGGAAGGGACAGAGGCCTCAGGGAGATAACCTCCACCATTGCACGTCCCTTATTCATTTGCAAAGGATAACAAGTGTTCTTATATCTGCCTGGTCTTCAATACAAGGGTAGTACCATAGGGTAGATGGGGCCAGACACGACCACTGCCCATATCCATCAGACGTGGTTCAATGAGGTGGGATCATATATTAGGCCATCTGACCACCGCATTATATGTTCTTACTGAAAATCTGTCCCTGTTTTGGCTGTTTTATTGTTTCAACTGTAAAGTCAGTGAGGGTGGAAAGAGGATAATTGATTTAGAGTTCAAAGTACTTGGTTTCTGGGAGAAACCATTTTTTATGTCCCTAGCTTCATATGAGTCAATACCGTGCAGTCCGTGGACGATTTTTTTTTTGCTCGTGTGGTACAAAAGACATGTTAAAATGACATAAACCGATGATTGAGGCTCAAAAATCAATTTTAATTATAGCTAAAAATGGACCAGAAGGTCCCCTATGGCCATACTTCATGTGCTAGCTACTTTATTTAATCTCATTCCTCAGATTATGGCTCAATTTACTAATTTTGGAGTGCACGCTATAATTCCCCCATTGAAAATACACAGTAAAATGCTATACTTGGGCCACATCTGAACCTCTAATTGGGCTCTTATTGCCCATAGATGACATTTCATTGGGCCCTATCCTCCAAATATGATATTGTACTAACATTTTAAACACATTTAAGCAGGATTTATAGTATGAAAAAAATCGGACTATGTCACTTTAATTGAGTTAGTGGTAGAGGAAGTACAGGCCGGCTGATATACACAGGTCTCACCTGCTGTCTGTCCGCCTTCAGTAAGTGCCAACATGCGCGGTAAGTCTCTGTAGGCATCTGGCCCACACACCAGATCCACACTCTTCTCCTGCTCCACAATCTTCGTCTTGAGCCTCTCTGCCATGCACCCTGCGTGGTATCAATGACAGTCACATTAGTTCCTTCATACAACAACCCATCCGCCAGCCGTATACATTGTGGTATAAACTATGTGTCCAAGGTACTCAACTACTACACTACTACACTACTACAGCAGTATAAGAAACAAATGTTTCAAAGTGGAAAATGTTGGACGTGAATCATTTTATGTAACAACCGCCTCCCCCCTCCACATCCCCGCTCCCGACTTTGCTTCGCAGTTTATTCTACTATTAAAGGCGCACTGAACCCACGACGTCATTTGCGTACAAAACTTGGCAGGGCTAGGTCCTGAGCTCAGTGCGCCTTTAAACACTTACCTAATATTCCAATTTTCATTGGAGGTTTTGATTTATCTTGACGCCTTTTATTCTTCAGAAACCTCATGTACTCTAATCTCTTCCATATTTTCTGTTCGGCCCCCTCCCTGATTGAGCACGTCATTATCAGGACAACGTCACTCTGCAAATATAACATGGGCATGAACGACGCTTATTCACTTATACACTTTAACATTTATGCTAATAGAAGTAACATGTGCATATGATCATAGCCCAGGTAGCACAAAGAGATCGGCCCAATGTTGGGCCAACATAGGCAAGATGTTGGCATTTCAGGTTGGCATCATGTTGGGCCAACGTTGGCTGCCCATCGGAGCGATGTAGGCCCTATGTTGGCTTTTTGTCGGCCCAACGAAGGGCCAACGTCGGCACGCCAACGTTGGCCCTACGTTGGCAAGCCAACCATTTAACAACGTAATGCCAATGTCTTGCCAACCTTATGCCAATGTTGGCCCGATGTAAATTTGCCAACGAATTGGGGTCTAATTAAAATGCCAAAAACGTTTTTAGGCAGACATTTGTCTGACGTTTTTCTGGTGGCAGTGGGGATCGAACCCCGGATCCCTCACACCCCAGACGTTTATCTTACCCCTGTGCTAACCCCCCATACCTTACAATGAGGTGACTTGAGTGCCTATATATATGTGCTATGGTGTCTGATCTATGACCCAGAGCAATTTTTCAAAGTTTTTTTTTTCAAAGAATTTTTTTTCAAGGATTTTTTTTCCTAAAGATTTTTTTTTCTCCGATTTTTTTTTCTCAGATTTTTTTTTCTCAGAATTCTTTTTCCTCAGAAATCTTTTTCTCAAAATTTTTTCAGAAATGTTTTTTTTTTCAGATTTTTTTTTTTCAGAATTTTCTTTGCCACATTTTTCTTGGCCAAATTCTTTAACCCAGAGAAATTTTTTACAATGATTTTTTTCAGAGAACCTTATTTCCAAGAAGTCTTTTCCTTTAAATTGTTTCTCCCAATTGCCAAATATAATTATTTATGTGGACATATGCCATATGATATGCCAACCAAATGCCAATGTTGGGCCAACGTTGTCTTGCCGACATAGGCCCGATCATGATCTGCCAACCAAATGCCAACGTTGGCCCAATGTCGGCTTGCAGACATAGGCCCGACCATGGTGTGCCGACCAAATGCCAATGTTGGCTCTATGTTGGCTGGCCAACGTAGGCCCGACCATGGTGTGCCGACCAAATGCCAATGTTGGCTCTATGTTGGCTGGCCAACGTAGGCCCAACCATGGTTTGCCGACCAAATGCCAACATTGGCCTTATGTCGGCTTGCCGACATAGGCCCGACCATGGTGTGCCGACCAAATGCCAATGTTGGCCCTATGTCGGCTTGCCGACATAGGCCCGACCGTGGTGTGCCGACCAAATGCCAATGTTGGCCCTATGTCGGCTGGCCAACATAGGCCCGACCAAGATGTGCCGACCAAATGCCAACGTTGGCACTATGTCGGCAGGGCATCGGCAAGATTTGCCGACCAAATGCCAACCATACCGACCAAATGCCAATGCTTTGCCGATCGTGTGTGCTGCCTGGGAGACATCTATCTATAAGTTCCCTATATGATACAGTTGCGATATATAGACTGCACGCCCTTAATCTACGATCAAATTTGCAACAAAGGCGTGGTAGTAGGCTAGACCCCTGGCTCTGTCAGGTAACAATTAATTGTTTGAAAATACATTTGTTTGGCTAGCATGATAATTCAAAGCAATTATGAGAACAGACGTACCTCTTTTATGTCTTCTGTCTTGTTGAATCCACTTTCGTTCAACACTGACCATGCAATTTCTGTGTCATTCACGTTCATCTGACAGCCATACGTTTCAAAGTAGACTGTTTAAAGGAAAGAAACTATTTTTCAAAGAGGATGTGCACAAAATTGTAATTGTAATAGACTCTACCACAAAAAGTTTAGACTCCATCCGCAGGGGGGGGGGGGGGGGGACCAAATAAACGTTTTGACCTGCTCGACCACGCCAAAATCCTGCAACACTCCACAGACCCCCCCCCCCCCCACCCCCCGTTGCCAAAAACTAACCACTCCTTTAGGGGGTGTTCATTTATTAATTAACGGGGGGGGGGGGGGGGGGGTTGGTGAGATTTCGCGGAGAGGGGCTAACCCCCCCCCCCCCCACGAGAGTGCATGGAACGTTTCGCGCCCCCCTCGCCGAAAATTCCTTCCCCCCCCCCACCTTTGAACTATAGTAATGCGCTGGATTTTTGACTAAAAAGGGGCTTACATTTTTACGCCCCCCCCCCACCCCCCGGCCCCCCCTCTCAGGAGGGGTCGGAAATTTTTACGCCCCCTCCCCGCCCCCCAGGGAATGAACACTTGCTTAATCCAGCAATGTACCCCATGCTTAATCACATCATACCATTTCTGTTATTGCCAAACTGGCTCCCTGCTTCAATATACGGTATTTGATCGGTGACATCGTCCACGCTGTCCAGAAGCATTGTTGAATGGGTCGGCTGGAAGGAGTTGGCGATGAAGTGTTCCAGCGATGGCCCGTCAGAGATCCGACTCGAAAACCCATCTTTCTTTGATGTTCTATCTGAATATCTTCTCTCACCTGTAGACCACAGTCCGGCTACACTCCGGACTTTCTGATAACAGCGAGTGTTGTGTGTTAAAACAGTATTGTAATGGAAAGGTGGAAATAACTTTGGGAAGCAACGAAATAATTGGCCACCATGCGCCATGATGGTTTGTGGCTACACGTAGGCGATGCCGCACATGACCTTCGATTTATGTTTCGTCTATTTTTCACTACAAAACACAGTGCAGATATCTTGGAATAAATATGTTGAATATTCCAATATCAAATGGCATGTATTTAGGTACATATAACATTATAAAAGGTTCCGTATAACTTAAATTCCTCTAAGATCTCTATTTGAACGGCATCATGTTTTATGAACCACGCTATTTGTATATTGCGCTGCGCTGTTGGGCGCTACTCACCAATTTGCGCAGAATGCCAATATTGACATTCTGCGCAGCGCTATTTGTAAATAGCGCTGGATCAGTGCTGCGCAGAATATCAATCTGCTTATTGTCGGGCACTATTCACCAATCGGCAGTGCGCGATATACAAATAGATGCGAGATGGTAATCAAGTCATTTGATAGGCCGAGTACTAGGTACTAGGCCTATCCAGCTGGCCTATCAAATGACTCGTAAGGCCTAGATTTCACACGGAGACATGGATTTTTATTGGCTTAGTACCGTAATGAAATTATTGATGTAAATATCCCTTTCCTGAGTAATTGACTCAGGAAGCTCAGCTCCAAGAGTCTTATGCTGACGCCTCTGCGAGATGTTTTTCAAGGGAAATCATATTTTTTTCATTTTCCAAATTTGTCATAGACACATTAGGTCCATTGATCAAAAGAACACAAAATCTTCCAAGCTCCCGAGGGGGGTGGGGTGCGTAAAAAAAGTACTAAAACTACCTTAAAAATAATTTTATAAGCACCAAGGGCGCTTATTACGTCGAATACGGTAATATTTTTTGGCATTGGCATGTTACACCAGCTTTCCATAGGCTCTTCTTAAAGACTCTTTAATATCCGTCAAAAGGTGGGAGTATTATTGGATAATTTTGTTAACATACTTTTCTTCACGAAAGTACTAGGTACTGTGCTACATATTCTAAAATGTACAGTTTCAAGCTTTCTAATGGTATACAGGTGCTGTTCCCAGTAGCTACAAACCCCAGTAGCTATAGCCCCAGGTGCCATTTACATATAACTCAAACACACTAGTCAATCCATGGTATACATTAAAAAAAAGTTTAATGACATTGAACAAATTACAAATCATTGGTTGCACGTGTCTGTTCTTGCCGCTGTGATGTGGGATCCACTGAAAATGTACAACTCCAACCAAAGCGAGGCAGGGTCCTCACTCCCAGCCGCGGTGGCTGCCCTGTGCCGTGTCCGACCTGAGGTGTCAGCTGATGGGGCCGGCTGCTACTGACTGCGGCACTGCCAGTGGCATGCACTAGGTATTATCACAATAGCTCATACGTACAATGACAGTGAGTACCCCTCCACCTAGGGGGGTTCCTGCTGTTATTCTCGCATGTCCTCCTTCTTTCTCAACTACATACAGCTAGGTTAGAAGAAAGTGGAATCCTTCTGAAGAGGGTCCTACAGCCTCTAAATGGATACTACACAAAAGAGGTCAGCTACTATGCATACGGATACCTCGCCACAAGCTTCCTCTACTTAACTGTGTTTAATCTTCCTGTAAGGGAGTGTTCACTATTCCTGTCAACAAGACTAGGAGTCATTCATTTCATTTCATTTTCCTATATAAAAAATGTTATAAAGTTTAATCCCTGATCAGAGGACAACGTTAATAGAATTTACATTTCACCTCAATCATTTCATCAACACTGTATTTACACCTCACAGGATGTTAACATCTAGTAATTTTTTTCAATGGAGAATTTATGATACAATTTAAAATTCATTGACGCCCCATGAAAAGTATTTTAACAAATGTAAATAATAATCTTTTTTTTAAATACAAAAATAGCAAACACTCCCAAAACTAGGGCTTCCTGTGTCATGTGTGTCACTTACTGGCAACTGTAGGGGCTAACATATTCAACAACATTAAGTAGCCTGGTGTCACATAACGTAGTATCATACGTATAGTGACCTCTTGCCTTTTTCCTCCCCTAACATTTTGTTCCCTAGCCCTTATGATTCAGTACTAAAAGACAACTTTAAAATGTACATTTCTATAATTTATGTGATGGAGTGAAATGGTTCTTTGAGTCGTAACAATCCCTTCACCACGATGTCTCCTTTTCCATCCAATATTATTTTGTTTTAGAAAATTATAATATATGCACGATACAATCCCTTTAAAATCAGGCACGGCTCATTTTTTTTGGTGTGAATGGGAAAGTAATCACACATGATTGGCCACCCATGAAGAGATAAAGAGATACTCTGAGTATCTAACTTGAGAAGTCCATAGTGATTGATAATGAACAGATTTAGGGTGACATGACGGTAAAGACGCGTGGATGTACAATAATCGAAAACGAAAGTTAGTTGACAGTTGCACTCATCTTACATAACCTTTTGCACAAAGTGATCAGTATTAAGACATAGCTGGAACTAGTGAACTGTCTGAGACAAAAAAGTGGTGTTCTTTTTAAGTGGATTTAAAATGGGTTATCTCTGTCAACACATGAAACAGCAAAGTGGTCAGTGATTTACCATAATAATGCTCTTCCACAGACGTACCAATCGTACTGTAAATCAAGAAGTACACTCAACATAGCCCTATTGATGTTTTGATACTTCAGAACACGTGGTCCGTGGTTTACCTAGATAGTAGGTTATATGTGACCTTGAATTATATATATGCCACTGCAAGGTCATTTGAGCCAAGACCCCCTGAAACCTTCCTGCTTGCGTCTAGTCGCTGTAAGTTTGATTGCCTCTCTGGAGGTCGCCCGCCGCAGCCCAGCCATTCAAGTGGTAGCACCAATAACATAATCTTCATGTCCAAAACAAGTGATCAAGACAACTCCCTGAGGTTTAATAGTTCAGCAATCTTTCTCCATGATAACAAAACGTGTCAGTCAGTGACACGACTATTTTTGGTTTCCTTGACTTTTATATTATCTTACATATATTATATTTTATGCCATTAACCTCTACTAGGATATATTTCATATGCACATATATATAAACATCAGCAGGCTCTGTACATATTACAATATATTTTACGGTTTCCGTGTTAAAACAACTGGTATATCCGTCAATAGCAACGGACCATGCCAAATACAACTGTGCCCTCTGCGGGCTGCAATTCAAGTGATAGTCAAAGAGGATACCGGTTCCAATGGACCTGACATACACGGGGTCCGTTGGCTGTCTGGGCTGCGGCTGACTCTCGAAATAAGTTTCCAGAAACATTTAAAAGAATCGGGGACCAGATACTATGTATCATAACAGATTTGTACTTGGAAGCCTTTGATACAACCTGTACTGACAGAAAATGGGCCGCCAAGGTATGTTTTACTATCTTACTCCTTTTTTTTAACTGGTGATTGATTTGCCATCAGGTGAAGATCATTTTGATATTTATGTTTTCTGAATTATAATATATCATTAACATACTACGAGAGCACCATTCTTGAATGGGACCACCATTTTCTGCCAGGTTGTCAATGTTAATTTAGTGTAAAGGAAAACTTACAGCATCCATCTTGTCTAAACGCTACAACACCGCAAGTCTGCAAGCCGTGCCAGCACGGCACACACGAGGCGGCTGGGGGCAGGCGTCCAGAGGGCCTTGACTCTACCACATACGTCGTACCGTAAATTCTCGCGTAGAAGCCGCGGCTTGTACGCGAGTGAGACTCAGCTTTCTTTTGATACCAAACATGCCTACTAGTATATAGGGTGCGGCTTATACGCGAGTTTTTATTAGTATACTACAGTACCAAAATCGCAATATTCAGACCCCCTCTGCGGCTTATATAATTTGTCAAAGTTAGGGGTGCGGCTTTTACGCGAGTTAGGCTTATACGCGAGAATTTACGGTAGTAGTACATCTCTGTACATGTGTATACACCTGGGTACACGTCTTTACATACAACACACACTAGGGTGGCTGCCAGAATACATCCTTGTATATAACTCCGCCATCAACTCACATGTTAAATCGGTAACACCTCTCTTTATAAATACGTTAAACCAATACTCTTCAGTTTAGGGATTTGGTGAGCCATGAGTTACTGTTCCTTTTGTGTCAGAAACAAGATGATATGACGTCACAGGATGCATATTTATAGTGTGGTGGGGATACAGCTGTCCTATGAACCACAATGGTGCAGCGACAGTAGTATCTACCATGAAAACAACTGTGTGAAGGGATTGCACTGTCTCATATGGATGAACTTACAAGTGCCTTCCCAACTTGGTATGGACAACTTTAAAAGAGTAAAATTACCATTGGCACTATTCTCAAATTAACATGGTCTCGATAGGTTCTCTGTTAAGTATCTTGATACCAAATTGTAGATAGGATTTTACCAGCATGTATAGCACAGACTGGTTTGGCTGCCCTTATCATCGTACTTACGACACAATATAATCACATATTATCGAATTCCTCATATCATTCTCATCCCTACATGTTTGACACAGATTTGCATACAATAATGGGAGACTTTTCAACACAGATTTTCCCAGTTGCCTATAATGCACACAGTTCCAACCCAAACTCCCGTTTCATCGACTTCCTAGGATTACGGAGTGTCTCTAATCACTATCTATTACCTTTCTGTTCAAATAGCAAGTGCAGGTCCCAGCATATATACTAAATCATGGGCGAGGACTGGAAGGGGGTGGGGGGGGGGGGGGAGGGGGGGTTACAGGAAGAAAACAAAATGAAATTGATTGATAATAAAAAAAAAATGGCACCAGACAGACAATTCCATGCATTGATGGACGTAAAACCACAAATAAAATGAAGTACTTCCAGGGACAAACAGCGATAATATCATGGCCCGAGTCGCAGAACTCTAAAATTGTAAAATCTTGGGGGATTGAACGGAAAACCAGAAAACAAGGAAAGGCAAACGATTCCTGGCATCTGCAGACTAATATTAGTAAACCAACGGGCATGTTTTGTTGAAATATTTAAAACTGTACTCAAAGATAATGCTTTTTATGCTACATGGATAAAAGCTTGACATTGTATACACCGTCTTGAAAGTGACATGTATACTACTATATAGCTCCTTCTCCCTCGGAATGCAGAGGGCTGTGGTAAAAGTATATATGCATAGCCAACCGGTTTGGCCACCCAAACTTTCCGTTTTGAAGAGTCCACTTTCTCCCGATCATCACTTCTATACAAATCAACATGTTCACATTTTGTTTAAGATTTTCTCATGCAACTGCCAGGTTCCTGAGGGTTGTTGGCCATGAATATAGGTATCTTTGTATCCACCAATCATGCTTGTTGTCTGATCAAGTGTTGTGGCTATCACCCCATGCTGTGCATAGTTCAGGTTAGTCCAGGCCCAGTCCCTTACATATCACCACAGCCTATTCCTTCACATGGTCGGCACTATCTGTCTACATCCCCTCCACGTAGAACAAGCCCCTCCAAGTCCAGTCTCCGTTCTAGTAATTTTACTAATTACAGATAAACTATTTAGAAATAAGTAGCACCACCCCTTTCCTTTATATTCATATACATGGGGTGGATGTGCATTTCCCGAACAAAAACTTTAAGCTAAATCTCATCAAATAAAATGTACACTTGAGCGGCTTTCCACCCTTAGGAAGTTAGTCTTCCTTTTCTAATTGCTAACTGTGCAGACTATCGGGAGTGTTCCAGTACTATTTTCCACCTCACCGGCCTTGACCATCACATCCCCAATTTGCTGGCTATTAGCTGCCATAGGTCAAGATCAAGGTCAATTCAAGGTTACAGAGTAAGGTTTATCCCGACTCCTACGAGGTTGGGGCCTACAGGCTTGAGCAGGGAATGGAGCTTGATTAGTAATTGCGATAATCGCGGAACAAATCCGGTTAACAATCCTCACATATATATCTATGTACATGTACTATATATATGGAGAATTGTTGACTCAATTCAGGCCCTGGCAGTTGCAACATTACATGCTCACGAGCCATCGAACTAGTTACACGAATTCAGTTCTTCTGTCTCAACCCAGACATCCTAGTGATTGCACAGACATAATTATACATCACACATTCCCATATTAATTCAAGACTTGTATTTTAGCAGAGGAAGAGACCGTCATGATCAAATGAATGAGAACCCCTATACGCTATATTAAATGGCTGTCGCACAATTATTACCATCCAATAACTAGTCATTAAAAGTATGTATGTACATTATTTACATAATCATTCACATCATCGAATTTTCTATCAGCATGGTGCCACCTGGTGGAATCGCCTAAGAGCTAAGGAGGCCTGCCCTCTGGTGAGTGAGATCAAAGTCCGATTAAAGATTACCTTACTTATTAGAAATCTCATGACCATGCAACAACAGAGTTTTAACCTTTGAGGAATGAAATGGGACCAACTTGGCACATGGACACACAAATGACAAAATCTGTAGCATTTCAATGGAGCTAAAACCTTGAGGACAAAGGAACTACCGGTACCAGTTTTTTTCTTTCTGGTCAGTATAACAGCTGGGATATGTGCAAAAGCATTTCCATCGACAAATATTCTAATAGGGTATCCAATTCCAGTTGCTTTTTGTGTTACCACCAAATAAAGGTATTTCTTTCTTCTGTTAGTTTTAACAACAGGAAAAACTAGGGACATTCAGTACTTGACCTAAAGCAGGTAACGATGCAAAAGGGGAATTAAATGGGGGGAAATCAGAATAAGAGTCCAGGCCGGGTATTACAGTTACACACAGACAGGAGACCGGGAAGAAGCTCTCTTCTCATTCTTAATATGCAAATAGAAGAGAATCACATACATCTCATCAACAATTGAAAATAGTCTGAATAAACCTGTAGGTACTGAGATATTTCTGGTTTTCCTTTCTTCATCTGATTGAGCATGTGTAAGGGAGAGACTCCTACTGCCTATGCTGGCAAGATTGATCGCTGATACTAGAGTCAAAGAACAAAACGTACACATACATTCAGCTACAACTTTGTGGGACAGACACCACTACTGTGTAATGGCAAAAAGGACTGATGTCTATAAATAGCTATGATATCTTCGTTTTCTCTCTACAATGGCCAGATAGGGTGCTAACTACTACACAAGCCCATATCAAACCTGCTACTATCTACAAGTACGAGAACATTGAGCAATTGCAGGTCTGGTTCTAGAGGGACATGGTCTAACTGTGACATTTGATAAAGAATCAGTAGTAAAGAGAAAAAGGGTTTCTCTGTATGCATATTTCACCGTCCAAAAAGAAAACTGTACTGTACTCAAACGTAAATGCCCCTCCTGGGTTACATATAAATTTAAGGATACACTTTTAAAAGATTGGAAGGTAGGGTTATTAGAATTTTGTTTTAAGCAGCTCTAGCTACAGGGGTTTTACAGAATACGGATAGTTTCATCAAAACTCAAAAGATGGCATATACTATTCATCACGAATCACATGCACCTTATAGATTCATATCCAGACATGAACGTAGCACATTGGAAAACTCGAAGGGAGGCAAGTTGACTCACGAAGTAAAGGTGCTAGAAACCTAGCCTCCAATTACACAGCAACACTAGACAAATGTTTTCAGCATAGGGAGAGCTAGGGATCCTTATAGGGACTCTTCCATGAAATTGGTTTGCAGGGGGAAGGATTATCAATATATGGTACAACGGGTGTAGAACAGGCCAGATAAGAATAGTATTTATGAATCTGACCTCGAATATCAAACTTTTTTTGGAACCAAAGAAACGACAGCCGTATCGACACAATTGTATGAAATACTATAGAACAAGATGTAGCATATTAACGTGTAAATGTATACATATACAGTATCTGAGGAGTATGGAAGAATTTGAAAATGTATATCATAACTATGATCGTAGTGTCATGTGACAAGAGTTAATATCCATATCTTTTTTTTTATATTGGTATGTTTAAATAGGGAATATCCTTTCTCATATACAATCAAAAGTTAACATGACTATCAATGGAAACTTGACATGAGGCCAGATGGCTATTCGTAAAGTAAGAGTCGGGGGGAAATATATGGACATTGAAGTTTACGTTTAAACATCAGGGAGCGAATGCTGAAAAGCTATCTCGCCGTACTAAGAAGATGCGCCACTACTCACTTTCTGAAAGATCTGAGCACTACTTTTACTTGGAGTACCTACAACGATAAGAATGATCGGATATTAGTCATCAAAAAATGCAAATGAATTCTTCACGTTCCCTTTTCATATTTTGTTTCCATTCTTACATCCCCCTTCCTGCCTTGTGCAACAATGGGTTTGCAGCTGGTAGGTAAAGAAGGGGTTGGTGGGACTGCAATAAAAAGATTAGCATTGTAATGGTATACTCAAACATTAGAGCATACTAATAACCGGTGGTTGCCTTTAGTGGCATGACAAGGCGAAACCTATAATGTGACATCACCTTGAGGTCACAAGCAGCCTTTGAAGAATAGTCACCCTTTAGTTAAGGAGCCTGCGGGACTTGGCAGACCCACCACAACTCATCTAAGGGTGGCGCCTATGTACAACAATCCTTCCATGGGAGAATTGGCACAAGGTGCCGTCGGTGTGTGAGGAATGCTAAAAGACATGTTAGTTTTCCTTTAGGTCATTACTAGTTTGCGCTCATGTTGTCATTTGCCTGGTGATGTATCTTCAGGTTGGTGGAGGAAGGTTCCTGCAGTGTAAGTGCTGCTGGTGGTGGAAGTGATATAGGATGAGGAGATGAAGGGTGAGGTGACCACGCCCCCGCCCTGTGTGATTGACACAGTGTCGCAGGGAGGCAGCGGGTGGGCGACTGGCCTCAACTAGTTGTTTTCGGTGTGGAGGAGGCGGTGGGTTTACCATACCAATTCTCCACCATGAAGTAGCGGACCTCATGCTCCGTCACTGCTGGCTCAACGTCCGATGGTGAAGGTGATGACGTCACACTGTGACGACTATGACGTGGTGAGTCTACTGACAGCCGGTGCGTCACTGCGGCTGTAGTCACTCCTCCATGGTTCCCGTTAATGACGTCAGGACTACCTTCTAGGCGCGGTGACCGTTGCCCAGCGAGGTGGTGATGAACTTGGAAATGATGAGGGTGATGAGAGGGGTGGAGGTGGCGGGTGGGCCGTGGGGGGCCCAGGGCACTCTCCTGCTCGTCCAGGTAGCTGCACTCCACGTCAGAGGAGCAGCGGCGTCGTACTGGTGTGTCTGACATGCCACCGTCCGACACTGTCACATCAGACATGAGAGCCTCTGACGACGTGGCCAGCGAGGATTTGCCGACCGACGTCTCCCGGCTACTCTCCAAGCTTACCGTTGTGTTGGGGCCAAGGAACCAGTTTGACCGCTTCTTCATGCGCATTATTTGCCTCCGACGGACGTTGTCAAACCGACTGAGGCTACTGATCCGCTTATTAGATAATTCCTGAGTTGGGCTGTAACCCTGCAAGTCCAAAACAACATCTCTATGAGAAAGTGCAGAAACAATATGTTATTCTTCATCTGTAAGTGAATATTTCCACATTCTTTATTTTTTAATATGTTCCTTTTTATGGATCAGTTATTTCGTTGCTTGCTTAAAATTTGTCTGAATCACCCGATAATCGTAGTTTGACGCACTATTTTTGGGACGAGTCTTCCTGAGAGTTATGTCTTTGGTAAAGAAGTCATCAAACATTGTGAACAGGTACCTTATTGACTTCTGGCGCGGACAGTGAGTTCATATGCTGAAGCTTCTTATGGGGATTGTTGTCCACATCAGGATCCTTATATGTGGGCTGCGGCTGCAAGGACTGCGGAGAAGGAGGGGAGGACACCCTCATCTCCACGGTGCTGCCCTGTGATGCTTGCGTGTCGGAGCGTAGCCGCGTCCTCCCATAAAACTCCGCTTCTGATATGGCTGGAAACATAGAACTAAAATAAACAGGCCGTTTTCTAAAGAGCGGAGCCCTGGGATTGCCAATCGAAGCAACTATTGTTCTGTTGTAAATACATACAATGGTAATTGCGGTGGTAATTGATATTGTAATTCTCACCATCACAGACGAAAATATAATTTCCAGAAGCAAACATGTTCATCTATTCCAATAAGGGTAAATGGTTCAGGTTCAGTGTCAGAAGAATAATCATCAGTACAATACATGATAAATATCAGCAGAACACTTAGAGATCGACAGCTATTTTTTTTTTTTAGCATCGATCCCTAGTCTTACTTGTCTACTCAAAACCGATATTATACTTTTTTCCTCATGCAGATTTGTATTAAAGTAGATCTATGTTTCGTTCTCTATTTGCCTCGAGAACTTAAACTCAAGAAATTGTTTTCGGAGCAAATGACCAAAGTTGATTTAGGGCTTAGCCTTATCTAATACACGTATTAGATAAATTCCTAGCGCCAAATCGTTTGAAGTTGAATAAAGGTCAGTTGTGAATATGCAGGTTCCAGCAGTCTTTCAACTTAAATTTTCATCAGTTTGTATCTGACAAGAAATTCAAGAATACTTTCTAATTAGTTATTGTATTTGTTCATCAAAATAACATGGAACGTTCACTTTAGTACACATTTCAAATATAATTCAAAGTCCCCTTTCCTGTTCCCTGCTTTGCTTCACAAATCAGTTAATAGCACTATTATACAGCAGCGTAACACAATGTTGTAAATCTGAAGATAATAGATATATATGCTCACCGTCAGCTTCGGCGTCGAAACCATGTTTCTGAGCCTCATTTTGAAGCACTAGCGCAAATAATCGCAATGACTTGTCATCTGTTCCATGCAGAAAACCAAACATTCGTCATACAATCATGCGGGTTAAGAGGGGCAGGACTAAAACAGGTTACGGTAGGCAGGGGTAGGACATTTAACAATCACTAGGTGAGTAGGGGAGGGTGGGTCAGGTGTCGGGGATGGGTAGAGGAAGTAAAAAATAGCAGTAAACGTGCTCGTATCGCCCGCTCTCATAATGAAAGAGTTCCACCAGGAGCTGGCAAAGTTGTCTATTTTATTCATAAAATTCACTCTGCGAGAAAATTCCCTATATTCGTTCATGTAATAATCTACCATTACCCGGTAGCAACAAATCTAGTTCTTGTTGTGCTTTGTTCGCTAAGTATTCAGAATAAAAGAGGTTAAAATGGAGTCACTTAATTCATGAATATATCTATCTCAGGGTCCCTACACAGTCTTCTATCAGTTTAAAATATGTTCACAAAATCTAAAATCAAAGATATCCTGCACAAGAACGTGATCTTATAACACGTAAAAAACAAGACCTTCAAACAAAAAGAAGTGTGCTCAGTGATGGCTTTTCGTTATCTCCGCCCCAGGTGCCATCAACATTTAACACCAAATTGGGGGATGCTCTTCATGCTGATTCAAAACCGCCAGGTGACAAGACAAAAGACATATATGTGGAAACAAACTCCTCACTGATTTCAATCGAGTAAGGCATGCCTACATTTCATGTGGAGCTGAGTGATATACATCAGTCTGATCGGAAGGATTGGTTTGAGGGAGTGATCTAAGTTATACCAAACTAAAATATTGAGAATGTTACTACCGCTAATAATGGTGTACAATACAAAGGCTTTGGCATCACACCGGAATGAATGACTAGTATTTATTTGTAATTAATTGGATATCAAATCAAGGAATATTTATTAAAATTGTATCGGACCATTTCCTGATACATATGTACCGGTTAGGTCTACTGTTTAAAATGGAAATTTCAAAACCAAACTTATGAATAAAGCTGTTATAAAGGCATCTAGAGGTCTGGGAGATATAAACATCCAGGAAATTCAGCAATAATTGTGAGACTGAATCTTTGGTCCTGGAAGTTTCTCAAATGCCTACCCTATTTCTGCAAATATCGATTGTATTCGAACTTAGATCATCCAATATTGAGTTAGCCACAATGCGTATCAGGATCCTAGATACTAAAATAAACTCTGGAAAGGGGGCCATGGAGTAAAACACATATATTAGTGGGTGGGTCTTCAAACACCCCAACACGATGAATATAGTCCATCCTGGTAATAACTCATAACAATCATCAACTGGCATCATCAAACGTCAAGCACAATCCTCTGGAGAAAAGCTTCAAGGCGACGGCCTGTGACTGCAGCGCCTCCCAGCGGGAAATGTGCTCAATAATTGCAAGGCCAAAACTCAAGGATAAAGAAGCAAACATGTGAATGGTTCTTATTTTTTTGGAGGGTTTATAGAGAAAACGAGAAGAAACCAGGGATTCTTCCGGAGGCAGCATCCGAGGACCGCTCGGGGTGGGCAGCATCTACTTACCGGACATGGGGCGTGCCGCCCTGTTGGGCGCCTTCCGGTACACCACAGACGGCGTACTCTTAACTAAAATAAAAGGCCGAGGAGTAGGTAAAGGGCACAGCGATTGTGTGGCACAAGTCCTATCTCACAAGCCTAAACCATACTCCTATAATTACAACCCTACACCTATCTGTCCCTAGGCAAACCTGTAATTTAAGTTAATCCATTCAGAAACTCATTTTAGTTTATAAACACTTTTTAGGTTTGTAGGCCTACTCATCATTGAAATTGCCCTCTTTTAATGTTCCTCTGCTATCTGAAGTTTGGGTATAATCCGTATTTAACATGGGGGTCATTTAGGTGTGAGATGATGATTTTGGACCAGACAGGTGGAACTGGACATTAGAGTATAGAGGCTGGGGTGGAGCAGTGGCTACTGGTATCCCCGGGTACAAGAACCACCCATACAGAATATAGTCTGCGCAGTGACAGGCCCAGCGTCTTTTTCTGAATGAGAAAAAATGTGAAAGCCAAAAGAACAGCAAGTTTCTCCAAATGGGATATAAAAATTCAATTTAGATTTTTCAAACTTTATCGAGATATTGCATATTATTCTAAATTATACTATACTGAACGCTATGTACTTATTTAGGCCATCTGATATTTCAATCTATATAGTGCACATCTTATTCTATTCGGTACAGGTTTGATTTGAAAATATTGACATGGGTGGGCCTGTCACTGCTTTAACAAATGTAACCGACAGGTCGTCACTACTTCTATAATCTTGTAAATAGTAAATCATCTATAGCCTCTACACGAGTTCTTTTGTCGAATGACAATTCTCATGAATTCCTAGTCTATTTTTTATTGAACGTATTCTTTTTAAGAAATATAATACAGCCAGAATAAATAATAGGTTAAAGACCACGACACTTTAGGACGTCTTGAATAAATTCTTTCTCTGTGAAAGCTACTGACTGTGAAAGCTATTATTATCAAACTACAATTTAGAAATGTCTAATAATGCATACATTTATTGGAAATAAAAAGCAAAGCAGGCTGCAACAGCCATTGTTAAGTTAATAAACTATTGTATATGAGCTAACTATACTATATTATTATCATGCGCATGCCAAATCTACACTAACAACTGAAGATTCTCGATCAAATATGAATTCAGTCTCTATGCTCATGCAGTAAGTAAATCTTTAATGCAATACATATTCGAACTATTCAAGCAGTATCATGCTCCGACTTAATATATTTGCTTCATGGGGAGCACTTAAAGTTGGGATATATACCAAATATCTTTTAAATATCGCCTCTCTTTATTAAGTTGTGCATTCACATTGCAATGCCGTCCATTCCTCAAAGTCAAATAAATATGACTTGTGTGTGACTATTTACTTTTATTTCTAGATCTTACAATTGAAGTGCCAAATTGGATTTCACATCAACTGTTCATTTCACCTGTCAGTTCTAATTAATTTAGAAATATGAATTAAACAGCTCCTTTTAAATGTGGGTATAATTCCAATTTTCTGGGTTTTCTTTCAATATTAAATGATTTAGCGATAGGCAGAATCGGACCTGTATTATTTTGTGTCCCAACTTTAAAACAATTCAAAAACTAGAGGTTCAATCAGGACAACACAAATATATCTGTCTGAAGCATGAACTAAGAGAGTACCAATTCAAATCATAATGAGATGTTACAAAAAGAAATTCATAACAAATATTAGTCTCAATATATTTGTCGTATTGGCAATAATTGGCATCATCAATATATCAAAAATTGCAAAGAGTGAAAAACAAACATTTCGGGACATTGTATTTACGAAAATACCGAGAATAAAATTGAATGCTATGCTTATGAAGATAACATTTGTTACATTCAAAATTGGGAAAAACATAAGCCAATAAAAACAATACTGGTAATGATTGAAAATTGTGTTTGGAAAGTATAACTGTTGTAAAATGGTGATATTCATTGAGTGTGGTTTGAGGGAAGGGGTTCGGTGTCGGTGACTTGCACATTGGGAGAGGGTTACGGAGAGGGTCAACTCAGTCATTCCTTTACATCCGCTCACTCATGCTCCAGGAATCAGATTGTAAACTTACCGTGAACAGGCTGTTAATATATGTTAGTAGTCAGGAACTTAGCACAACAAGCCAAGGTCTGCATAACACATGCAGACCTATTGCTTATAATCCTCACAGCACACACACGCACACGCAAGTCGTATGCCTACACACGCTACATGCAGTCTAAGCCCATCAGTCCCATGCCAGTGTCTACTCACTACTCTTCTATTAAAGATTGACACACGCCTCGCTCTTTCTCTCTGCCCCAAGACCCTGAGATACCACTCTCAATCCATGTGATGCTTACGTACGACATCGCAGAACCAAGACTTTTAAGCAAGGACTACGTAAGCCTTGTAGGCGTGTTGTGGCAGGTATAGGCTGTGTTTAACCATGTAATAGTAAATCAGCATATATCTAACGAGTGAGTTATTGGCATGCTTTTCATTTCTTCCCCAGTTCTGCCCCCAATGCCCCATTCAGTCAGCGATCTAGTGACAGAGCAGCAGCAGCATGCACCCCCTGCAGGCCCCATGCACCGGGCGGTACTTACATGGCACGGAGCCACCCGTGGGGTACTGGTAGTCGTACCGGAACCTCTCCTTCACACGGATGCCGGTGCGCGTCACGTTGGCGAAGTACTGCAGGTTCTTGCGGCCGAACATGTTAGCGACACCAAAGTCATCGATGAGGATAATGAGCACCTGCACAGCTCGCTCGATCTTGTTGGGGTCGTCTGAACACGTGTGGAAGAGCGAACCAGCTACCGACTTGGCCACAGCCTCTGAAGACATGGTGTTGTACTCGGAGTGGTTGACGATCCGGAACCACGTGCCGAATAGCAGCGCCAACAATTGCTGTGCCACCGCCGGCAAAGACGTGATGATCCTAGATGAGGAATTAATCATTTTGTTTAAAATGAAACTTACATAACTGGGACAACTCTATATTGTAACATTCGAAAAGAATCCATAATGGGAATTAAAGATGAAGAAGTAATATTTACAAGAAAATAAATAAAACGGAGGAAACATATGATTTTATCATTAGTGTCTCCTATACATATGCGTCTCAGGCGAGTCATAGCGGACAAAGAGTTATATTGCTTTACCTGTGGATATCCTCATATTGTTCCACTCGGTTGTCGATCTCCAGTATTGCCAGCAGCTGCCTTTCTACGTCCTCTCCAAAAATACCACCTGGGATTTTCAGGAGGAATTTCTACACGGAAAAATAACATACAAGTCTATGTGAGAACGGTGTTCTATGAACTACACACATTTTAAATCAATTCAATATACTAGTAATACCTACTGTAATAGGGATACGACTTTTGTGCTTATATTTCTAATATCATAATCCACACGTGCATAGTTTGCCTACGTTATTAGCCTATACCACCACTAGAGTAGATAATGAGGTAGTTTTACCTTGAGAACAGAGGCCAGAGTGTAGAAGTTGTAGTTTGTGAAGATGACCTCCTTGCCCTCCGCTAGCCGCTTCATGATGAGCTTGGAGTCACTCGGGTTACCGGGCCGACGAAACAGATCCGTGGTCGTCACACCTTCCTTTGCTATGTAGACAAGCATGTCCTGCAGATTGACATTTATAACATTTACCATAAAGGGTCAAAGCAGCCACCTCGTGGCAGTAAAATAACCAGGTAGCTAGATCCAAACACCATACGACATGGGGATAGGCGACTTTCTAATCGGGGGCAGGGGAGGGAAAATGCTCCTCTCTTCACACGCCCCCAAAATTGCACCTGTTTTCACTGCAATCCAAGGGTCCCAATGCCCCCTATCCCGTTGATATATAAAGTATTCCCTCCCTTATTTAAGACATACTGACATCATGATAATCAACTCTGACTCAGTCTGAGTAAAGTAAGGGTTACTTAGATATGTGTGAAGCACTTACCACCAGCGGAATGGGGAGTCCATCTCCCTTGAGCGTATCCGTAAGGGGCACGCCGAACCTTACTCTGCAAAAACAAGTTCACATCCCAAAAGGGTAGAAATCAGGTCAATAGTTCTGTCATCAAATCCCAGTATAAAACATCTAGAAAGGTATATCAGTTTCTTTGTCCATTCGGTTAGGGAGTGATGGCACCACATCTGGATACGGTTCCTCCACGCGTTATCTTGGGTTGGAGGAAAATATTTTTATCTAATTTATAACTTAATTCCCAACACCATATATTAAAATGCTGGCACTAGTACCTTGTGTCACTTTATTATTCCAGCCTATTTCTATTTTGAGGTTATCCGCTACATTTCTTTCCGTTGTTTTCAAACCTGAATACTTTCTTCACTTATTGTGTTTATTTCCACTATTATATGTTATCCACATCAGTCAGCCAATGAACAGCTATTAAGAACAAAGCAGATCATCTACCGTAAAGTCTCTGTACTACCCGCACCCCTCGTATGACCCACATATTTTGAGGAAAATGCTATAACCCGCACCTGGGGTTTAATTATGGGTGCTTTAGTACTGCAGGATACATACATATAAATTTACATAAACCCTCACATAACCCGCACCTTGAATTCAAGCAAACCCTATAACTCGGGTTTGTTTATCATACGACCCGCGGGTTGTATGCTAGACTTTACGGTAGCTGACCAGTCCCCGTACTTCCATCCAGGTACTGACACCATCCGCATTATGAAGGCGCAAAGAAAGTGGTAGCTGGGAATGTCTTTTAAAAAATAATCAAAAAAAGGGGAATTCTTGAAGTGAAATCTGAAAATAGGGATGTTTTAAAACTGACTTCATAGAAATGAAAGAATGGTATTTTTGACAAAAATCAAATGTTTCTCTGGTGACGTTTTCATTCAAAGGCTGAATTTGGGCTGTGTCGGCATTTTCAGAGGAAAATAGGATTATTTGTCAGGGTTGAGTCTGCGGAAAGGCCATAACGCAGATGGTGTCGGTGATGGTGGCTGAGTGCAGGGACTGGGTCTGGTGGTATGTCCCTGGGTGAGTGAGTACTTTAGTATTCCTTATGCACAAGGAGATGCTGGCTTTGTGCAGTAATTCAGACGTCTGTACAATAGCGATAAAAGACAGATATTTGGCGGACAGGAGTGAAATCTGACCAAGCAATTGTCATGGCTGTCCTTCAAACAAAAGTTATTGAGGGTTATATTCATTCCAAGGCATTCACTGCAAATGGGACAGGCATCCTTCAGCGGCAAATATGGGGAACAAATGGCGAGAATGACGGGACAAAAACATGAAATATGAGTGTTGATTAATGTTGTTGACACCCAAGTCATGGCGGGACGCGGTGCACACCTCTCATGTAGCACACTCTAGCTTCTGCAGGCAGTTTGTAATCAGGGCAAGACGCAGGTACAAGTTAGTTTCTGTAATGTCCGCGGGGAGGCAGGCTGCTCAGGACAAGTGGCGTTCCCCGAGGGTGGAGGAGGCTAAGCCCGTGTTTGTGGTACTTAGACATGGAGTAGCAAACAAGAGGAAACAGGGAACAAAGACAAATGAAGCCAACAGGGAGGGGAGACAAAACTCACAAAGCATACCATTGCACAGAAAAACATAAATTCAATTCACACCAAGCTCAAGGGAAGCAATAAAGCAAAATGATTAAACCAAACCACGGATTATAGAATGATAGAGACTCATTTAGTATATTCTTCATGTAATACTAAGGCGTCTATAGATGTCTTGGATCATACAGAAATAATAATGCTGGGTGCTCTATTATTATTTAGTTTTATTACCGTAGTTGTCCTGTGTGCGTTTCTCTCTATTCGCTCTTAACTTTTACAAAAATAGCATGGAATACCACCAGATGTAGATATCAAAATGGTGTAGATACTGTTCTGTATATTTCGTTTCACATTCTTAGAATTTATCCAAATCAATATGATTAGTCAACACTTTTCTTTCATCAGTACGACTATAGGATATTACAACAATGAAGACTAAGAACGATTTAGATGGATTAATTCATCCATTTTATCACTAAAGCAGTGTTGATGACACCTATGAACAGATATTACATTTGGTTGACTTTTTCTTCTTTTTTTTTTACAAATCTACCGGTAGCACAAAAATTCTTGAACTAAATGAGTCCCGAGTCACACATGTAAATTCAAAATAAACCAAGAAATATTCTGAAGTAACACAAAAATATCAATCAACCTAAAATTGTAAGCTTTTATCATTAACAACAAAAAACAAATTTTGCGAAACCCACAAGTTGAAAAACAAACATTGGACATCAGATAGGGACTTCACAAGATAATGACTTGTCGAAACAATACCAGACAAAAGAAAACCATACCAGTTGGAAAAATCTACATCTTGAGAACTTATCTGTAAAAGGAAATAGCTGGGGGATGACACCCTGTTCGTTCTGAAGCTCGTGGATGGAGCCAAAGCCTTACCCTTTCGGTGGGTACGGGGTCCTTACTCGTGGATACGTAAATGTGTAAGGACAGGGACAGGGACGGGACAGGGACTGGACAGGGAAATTATAATGGCTATGTGCATACCTACATCAGCCTCTTAACGAAGTATGTGCAAAGGTGAGATTATTGAAATTTTTAATTGATCGATGAGAAAGTGTGACCCAAAGAGAACGGGATCAGCTTGACGTCTTTTTCGGGTCAAAGGTCAGTCCAGTTCGATTTAGTTGACATTCAATACAGATTGAAAGGTTAAACTGTGGTGGCGTTAATGTATTAAGTTGTTAACAATAACAGGGGATAAAGCCATTCTTGGTCCATTCTGCCTGCAACTTAACATGCTGCAAAGGTATCTGTCTACTTACTGCAGGCTGATATGTCCGAAATAGGATGTAAAAACGTAGTCAATCAGGATTCAGAGTCATGTAATCCATAGTTATCACGGGTATACAAGGCAAAGTGTTACACTTACTACAGTAATAGGGCCTATACAGCCGCCTACCTCAACAAGAAATGCAAGTATCTTACTTCAAAAAGCTTTAATTATTACAAGAATGCGTTATAGCTAAATACTGCAACAACACATGCGTGGTCTTAATTATTTGCACCATATCTTATCTTAAAAGCTCTCTTCTATATAGAACTAGAAAGCCAGACTTGATAAAATAGAGTCAATTACTAGCTCTTATCGTAAAAAGAATGTCCACTGAACAAACCTGGGAAAACTACTTGTTTCACAGATTCAGTGGTAAAAGTGGGAGAGAGTTAACGGAAATACAAACTGACCAACAGACTGTATTCTATGGAAGGAATTGAGCTTTAAACTAGATAGCTGAAAGAGAATAAATGCTCTAATACTGCAAAACGCACCGGACACAGGGTCCGGGAGGTGGCAGGCAGTGCCCTCTAGTGTCATCTGTCGCCGTTATGGCGGCCAGATCCTAAACTAAGAGTAGAAGAATTATAAACGTTGCACAAACTGACAGGACTGGCAAAAGGTGAGAAATGCTGGAATCTCAAGACATTAGTGGTCGCTAAGGGTTGGTATGAGAGAGATTTCTGGTCTGATTTCCCAGCTTGGGCCTCCGAAATCAAACAGCAGACGACTTTTGGTGTTTCTAAAGTCAAGGACTGTGGCATAGTGTATCATCACCACGTACACAAGTAGCCATGCATAGTGATGATGGAGGGGAGGGGCATGCTATATGAGTACTACATTCTGGTGAAGGCCAGCGAGCAACATTCTCCTAGATTCTACCACTACATGAGGGAGCGAGAAAAATCATACGCAAATGCCGACTACTTCTTTTCCAATAACTCAAGGGCAGGGGCAGTTGCGAATGGTGAAGATAAAGTGAAGTGGAGTGTAGTAAGTGAGAAAAGAGGTGTAAAGGACGAAGGAAGAAGCTAGTTGGGAGTGATATAAAGGAGTGGAAGTGAAAGGTGTGGGTTAATCGTTGGACATACTCACTCTGGAAGCAGCTGCCTGGCAGAACAACCGGTTGCCATGGTCTCCGCGCCGGGTTGGGACATTGTGTGAGCTTTCAGATATGGTACCAATGGAATACGGGGAAGGTTTGCTTGCTTGCAGTTCTAGAGTAGTCTACACAGAGACATTTAAGACCAGTGTGACTGCTGGCCTAAGGCAATGAGGGCCAGCAGCAGTGGTGGGTAGCCTATGTTAAAGCAGGCCCACGTGGGCTGAGACGAGTGGCTGAGCGTGGTGGGCTACAGCCGCTAGGGAGCCGGCTACTCCGGCCAGCTGGACCAGCAAGGCAGGCCACACTGTGCAGGGCGAGTCCTACAAGAGACAGAGGACAGAAAGACAAGCATGAAGAGGACTTGTGGTAAGCACGTCTTGCTGCCTCCTGGCTGTAGCATGTTACCGCGGCCATCACAGGCGGCGGCCATACGCCGCGTCCCCGGGCATCACCGGGCGGGGCACTGCTCAACTAAATCAGCATCAATATAGGTCAATGTGGTCTTACTCTAACACACACTTCTCACACTAAAACACAACCAAGGTGGGGGGCACCCTGACTGGGACACACAGAGACAGAGACAGAACGGACAGACAGACACAGACAGAAAATGGAAAAACACACCACAAGAATGACAGATGTATCCATTGGGATCAAATAATCCAAACCAAGGCGGGTTTAGAAGAGCTCAATGTCCTCGTTAATACACTGTACATAGGACACAACAACTAAAGTATACGGTACCCGGTACTTAAATCCTAAAAGTATAGGGTATATTTACAAAACAATGAAAAACAAATTGCACAAACGAGGACCAAACCAGGATGTGGTCCTACGTTTATTACAGTTGAGATGAATATTTTTACTTGTACTCTCAAGTCCACAACCACACATTACATTAGGGTGAATCTAACTTTCACAGTTCTTGTGTTAATTTAGTGCGCTTAGCTTCTTGACAACTTTGTCTACAACTTTGTCTACAACTTTTTCTATGTTTTGGAAGAACACTGTTTTGTAGACATTTCAAAAGATGTTATTTCGTTAGGAATTCTTTTTACAAGTATCAGTTAACACAGCTCCAATTTCAGAATAGAAGGAACTTTGGCAAATCTTTCTCTATTGGTCACAACACACGACGTTGGTCTACTGATTTCCTGATGAGTTATTTTAGAAATACAAATATAAGTTTTCTTGAAAGAAAACCTTTTTTTGGCAACGGATTACACCCACCTCATTTTTTAAAAAAATTTGAGATGACACAACGTGTCAATCCCATCTATTCAAGTAGTGCCACATATGTCGTTTAATTTTTGGATGTAAGAAATTCATTTACAACGCTTCCATAGTAATAACAAGAGAGAAAATCTGGTGGGCCATATTTCAGATAGTCTTACTAACTAACTCACTAATAAAGAACCAGGAAGGAGATGCACTACATGGACACAAATACACACAACCATATAATCAATCTAGTTAGTTTATACTACGAATGTCAGTCGTCAATGTGTATTTCGTATACCTACATTTTGCTAAATATCTAGGAGCATTTTTCCCTGCATTCGGCTTTTCTCATCTTCATGATCATTCTACATTTCAATCTCTTCAAAGGCCTTTCTCATAACCTTTGTATAACTTCTCATACATGTATACAACATGTTGGTACAAATTTTAACATTATTTTCCATCAAGCAGAGATGAGTTAGAATACTTACTTTTGAAGGCGCCTCGGGGTGCGACTGGCCTCTAGGCTGCGGTCCGACACACAGCCGAATACAATGTTGCGCCATGCGGACATGGGCAACCCCCCAACCACACACTGAGCAGCAGCTCCTCCCTGAGCAGCTCAGCACCAGTCGGCATCCGCCACCACCTCCCCCAGCATTCCCTCCACCTGACACGCTGCGCTCACACCTGGCGTCTCCGGCACCTCGTCTGGTACTTGTCGTGTCGGCTGTCCCTCCTTCTCCTGCGTGGTGTCTACCTGGGCGGCAGAGCAGCGCGTCCACATGCACCGAGGTAGCGAGCGGCTTTACAGAGCAGTGTCCCACTGACACATCACCTCATCTGCAAACACACAAACAACACAGGGTTAATACAAGTTGGCTACAAGTATTATTGAAGGGAGTAATTGTTTTGTTTTTTAAATAACAAAATGGGGTGAGGTGGCGTTTCACTCAGTCACTTATATACCGTATATCAATATACTTGGAACTTATGGAAATGTCCCTGACTGTTGAATTTCATTTCAGTTTTCTGTGTCCATGGATTTGAAAAAACCCATATCACGCATGTCAAATTTGAAAACCCCCATGTCGCGCATATCGTTGTTTTACTCATGTATTATGTATTGTATTGGCACATACAGGTACTCATATATGTCTAGTTACACTGTGTAAACTCTTCATTGCCCCTACAACCCCAGCCCTTCCGCCCCGCCTCCCAAGAGATAGCTGAACTGTCAGCCGGGACTGTCAGACATCTGCCAATGATGTAACAGTACAGGATGAGAAGCCAAACTACCCTATCTTCTCCTGAATTGTTGCTGCTTTCTTAGACTTAAGATCGACTCATTTACCCCAGTACATGAAGCACTCATAGCAACACGGACATGATACAGATTAGAAACAGATCGGAGCAAGCTAGTGTTCCTGTTTAATGCAACAGGTGGCAGCACCCTTCTACCAACCACTACAGCACATGTGGCCTGCACTGCAGCATCATAACTCAGGCAGGGCCAGGCTACAGGGAAACCTAAAAGTGGGATGATAGACGCTCTTATGACTCACTCAATTTTGGACTAACATGAATCTGCCGACATGTCACTTCATGGTCGACAAAGGAAACCCAGGAAATCCTAGGATTTTGATTGATTTTCTGCAGGAAATGACTATTGTCTAATGTAGAAATTCCAGAAAAGATATGCTATAGGAATTCTTGCAAAAGTAGGACAAGTAGCATCTCTAATCTGACTGCAGTTAAACGCTACTATCTTCTTTCTGTAGTGTAGACACCTACTACAAGCAATCACTCAAGTCAATAGAGAACACTTTGCAAAGAACCAAAGATTCCTGTATCATGTTCATGGTTCCCTGTATAGGATAATAACGCTGTATTACTGGAGACACATAGTGCTAAATGATAAACATATCAAGATTTCCATCCCGTGATCACCTGATTGAGCTAGGGTAATATCAGATAACTGTGTACCTGGTAGCTTTATTGATGCATTTCTAGACAACATGGGCAGGTACACAGGGGTGGGTATGGCGGGGTCAGTGGGGACAAACTTGGCTGGTATGCCTGCCGGGTCACGGCGTAATCTGTCACTCAACATACGCAACAAGCTAACCCCAGACACCTCCCCCACTCGTTATCTCTATGACCACCATACCGACACACAAACAGAAGTAAAAGTGTCCCGTTCCTCTCATACCATGGGTGCATCCCAAACGTTTACCTCTTCCCCCCATGTTTTCTTGGGTCACTTCTTTTGATAGTAGTCGTACATTGTATAAGCCTCCCTGATATATAAAAAAAAGAGGCTAACTTAATACAACCTTTGTTTACAATTGCACAATGACCTCCGTTTTAAGTCCTATACTGTGAGCGTTGTATAGACTGCATAAGTCCTTTTAGATTATGATGGAAACGTGTGACACTTGGGGATGACATGGTTGTACAGTGAGGCACCTACTGTACACAATGTGACCGTGCTCGCTGTGAAATTGTTTGGTTTGCCTATATAATATGATATACATGTAATATATATGCACGCTATTAGTGGGTAAATTACTCATGTCGTCCATAATGTGGCCATCAGAACATGTCCTACTTCCAGAGCTGGACTAATCTGTATGGGTGTTCCTTCTAGATAGAGGGGGACAACAGACATGGTGGTGGTGGGTCTCAGAGAACATCAGACTATGGGATGGTGGGTCCATGAGAACATCAGACTATGGGATGGTGGGTCCATGAGAACATCAGACTATGGGATGGTGGGTCCATGAGAACATCAGACTATGGGATGGTGGGTCCATGAGAACATCAGACATGGGAGAGGTGGGTCCATGAGAACATCAGACATGGGAATGGTGTTTCCATGAGAACATCAGACATGGGGATGGTGTTTCCATGAGAACATCAGACATGGGGATGGTGTTTCCATGAGAACATCAAGACATGGGGATGGTGGGTCCATGAGAACATCAGACGGTAACTGCCATGGACTCGAGTTGCATCACCCTTTAAGCCTGATATATGTGTGTGCATGAGATGATGAAGTTGTAAAGCCCTGTCTAACTTGAAGGCCCCGATTCATCCAACTGAGACGGATCCAGGGTGTGCATGATAATGGTATTAAGGTGACGGGGTTATTTGGGCACAATATAAACACACCCATAATACATACTTATGGCCGTATAATTGGGTGCCATTTGTGATAATACTCTCACCAGAAGGCTCTAGTGGTGTCCGGGTAGATTGCCTGTGTACATCGGTGGGTGTGATGGGAGGGGGGAGGGCTATGAGAGTAGGTCTTCATGTGTTCTTATGCAGCTAGGCATCATACTGTGAGGCATACTCTGTTATTCTGGGTTATTCACAGCCCCGGTACATATAGAGGAATCAGGCCTACATTAAACAAGGTAATATCCACAAACAAATGAATAGCACTGATATTTTTGCCTTTTTTAAGCAAGTGAAACGAACTTGGAATCAGGATAACCTTGACTGCACTTGTCTTCTTATCCTGTATACCTTGTTATACTATTACAACCCGAGATATGGGGCCAAAACAGTTGGCTGTGTTCACGTGCTTTGACCAACTCCATTTTGTTGCCCTACCATTTGTTTTTTGTTTTTTGATTACCGTAATGATAAATATTCTTTATTGAAATGATGAGATAAAGTGAGAAAACGACCATACAAAAAAGGTAAAAATAGATCAAAGTACCTACCCTATTTATGGAACCATGTTACCTGAACATAACTCTTTCTTAAGGCGTGGGTAGATAAAACAATGAGACTGCATGGCTATATATTCCAACCTGGTTGATCAACGCTTATACAGTGTAAATAGGGACATCCCATCCTGTGGTTACATGAAGGTCACTCAAATACCACCCATGGGTTGCTGTGTATTTAGTGCTCCGCTCTATAAATAGCATCAAGGCGGCAGCAGTCTGGCACCAGTGCTGTTCGTTATGAAATATGAAGCCACAAATATAGATGGCATGGCGGAGGCCCCAGCACAGCGCCATGCCTATTTATAGGGCTCCAGCATCATTTTATAAATCCGGATCATGTTCAGCTACAGCTCATAGGGCTATACTAAATCATTTAAACCCACAATAAAGGGATCAATTAAATGAGGATATTCTAGACATATATGGACGATTCATGGGTACCAGGAACCCATTTTTAGCAGTATTAATCTAAGAAGATATCGTACCGAGTAGGCAATACCAGTCCATGCATTGGTACATGTTGTGATGTCTACCCGTATAAGCTATCATGTTGAACACTGAACTATAAGATCTGCGGACAGAGGTCCCGCGGCGGTCTATTCATCAGCTTCTGACATGATCATGTGAACATGGCCAGTCACCTACATTGGAGATGGCCACTCTCCTCAATGAGAATCTCAGGTTGTGTGGGTGCGTTGGGGAGGGGGCCCCTGGAGACGTCTCTAACACGGTGTAGCCCCTTTTGGTGCATGGCCTGGGGAACACGTTGATGTAGTGTGTGGCTGTGGACTAAAGGTACAGCAGGGAATCAATCTAGTGGTGTAGTCGGGCCACCATCAAGTGGCGCTTTGCATCTCCATGTCAGCCGCTACTGCACTTGTGCTATAAAGATGGACTCTACATATCCATCAGTATAAAGTAGCATTACCGGTAATACCTTTTTTTTTAAATCAAAGAATCACATGCCATTCTTGATTGGTAGGGGAAAGGTTTATATTTCTATAGGGAATTAAATTCATTTAAATTCAGAAATCCCAGAGAAAATGTACAAATAACAGTAAAGGCCCACTAAATTGCATGTAATTCTTCACAAGTACATGATACACAGTATTAATTGCTGTGGCTTGTACATTTCAAGTTTACGATACCTAGAGTAGCTCAGTATTGGTACATTGGTCATGTTACTGAAATAATGTACCGTGTGTATGTTTGATATTCACCACTCACAAATATCACATTGACCCCAGATATAAATGGTCCTATACACAGTATAATACGGATTACTTCAATCGAATAGAGTCTGCATCATTCCCGTTTCCACCAGTACAATTCATATAGTATCCTTTTCTGGAAGCCAATAATCTATAGGATAAGCACTATTAATAATTCATGACGGAAGAGGGAGGGTGGGCTGGGCTTGTTTGTATATTATGGATCGAATCACGTCCTGATGTAAGGGAGTTCGATCCCTGGCACAGATTTCTATATTGTTTGATCTGTGAGAGGCCTAGGTCTGTAATACATATACAGCACTAAAATAACCCTATCAACACGCACCAATATGCACTGCACATCCCGCCACTATTCGTCATATACGTATACCGCATCATTCACATCACACAAGCTGTCTAACAGATTGATTTGACACACGAGCTTCCAGGTTGATATTTAGTTACAATCTGGCTGTTCAATAAACGCTGGTATACTCAACCAAAGAATCATGAATACTTAAACACTCTGAAAATAATGTCCAACCAGTTTCACCTATGCCACCCACCCCTTCATTGATTCTATATCCATTGTAGCTCTCCCTTTTACAAGTATACACGTTGGGCCTGGGTTTGGTGATCATTATTCATGAGTGCTTCTTCTGACATTCCTTAATTTCTGATGCTGTAACTAAGGCCCAGTCTTTAATAGTAAGGCCTGACTCGCTTACTAACGTAGGCCTTGTGCTCGGCAGTAAGGCCGGGCGTGGCTTTCCTCATGACCTGCTTTGCCGGCTGCCTCAATTGCCAATAATGCCTCGGGCCGCTATCTCCAATACTAATGATGCCTACCAGAGAAGGGCTGCCACCTCCCATCACGGCACCTCCCTCCTGAGTCACTCCCACCCCCATCTGCCATCAGCGCCTACCACTAAGGGAAGAGCTCCTGTAGGGCTCTGTCTGCTCAGCTTGCAGACAACCTACTGGTACCACCGGGTTCTACCGGTACCACCGGGCCCAACTGGTACCACCGGGTTCTACCGGTACCACCGGGCCCAACTGGTACCACCGGGGCCTACCGGTACCACACGGTCTTACCAGTGCCACCCAGCCTTACTGGTGCCACCCAGCCTTACCGGTACTACCAGGTCCTGGTACTACCGGTACCACCGGGCCCTATTAGTACCACCGGGCCCTATTGGTACCACTGGGTGCTACCGGTACCACCAGGAACATCAGTTGTGGGTGAGTCTCACCCGACACCCTACTCTATGAGCTCTTACTGCAGTGGTCCTCAAGTTGTACCCCCCCCCCCCTACTCTGCCACCAAGACCAAGCCTACCACCATCACCACTGCCTTCACCACAACTCCTGTTGCTGCTGCTGCTGCCGCTGCTGCTGCTGGCAGGAAGGTATTGCCTCCCGTACCATTGCTGCTGGTAGTGGTGCTGCTGGTCCTGCAGCAGGCTGCTGGTGGGCGGTCAGCAGCAGCAGCAGCAGCAGCAGCAGCAGCAGCAGCAGCAGCAGCAGCAGCAGCAGCAGCCCCACAGACGGCCGGGAGGTGCTGGTGGTGGCTGGTAGTGGTGTCCCACCACCCCCACCACTGTCTCCCTCCCCTTCCATGCGCACTGTGGCAGTGGCTGCAGGGATCCGTCCGTGTACACAGCAGCCACCAACGGGCGCCGGGCTCTTCCCCTTACAAACAGCCGCCTACCAGCCCGGCCAGATGCCGCGCGGCTCGTGACGCTGCTGGAGATGGGGCGGCCGATCAATGCAGTCCTGGCCACACGTGAACAAGGAGGGTGGCAGCCGGAGGGTGTGCTGTGTGGGATGGAGGGATGGATGGGTGCATGTGGGATGGAGGGATGAGTAGGTCTGGGATGGATGGGAACCATCCCATTGGGAGGATGTTGAATGGAGGGAGGAGGGCCGGATGGGGGTGTGGGAGGGAGGGATGGGTGGATGTGTGAGGGATGGGGGGATGGGTACCCCAACTAAAGCAGAAACCTATAGGGAGAATAGCCCAATAGCAGGCAGTATTTTAGATGGCAGCAGCAGCAGCAGCGGCGGCCACTGTCACAACACGCCTTGGGGGTGTCACCACGCACTAATCACAGTGGTGAGTCTGGAGTAGCACGGTACAAGTAGTAGTCTGAGAATAGTGCTGACGCCCTATTTCTGGCTGCGGTGATGCTGGAGTCACAAGGTACTTGGTGCAGCTCCCAGCGAGCACTGAGTGACTCAGCCCCTCCCGTGCCATATACTACTCACACTCCTTAATGCCTCTTGGAACCACTCCACACCGTCCTATGCAGTAACAGCACGTATTAACGCCTAACGCCAGCCTTAGCCATATCGACCACTCCGTCTACATGATCGTCTCTACCGTCAATCAACATTGGCCAATGTGCAATAGTGCTATATTTTTTTTTATAGTATCCCTGATGCTGGGTAGAGATGTAACTCTGTTTGGCACCCTGATACTTCGCACTGGCAATATATTGCATATGAGTATAATTCTTAGGATATTATTGTTGTCATATCAAATAATGGCAATGAATGGCTGTGAGCTTGCCTCTACTGTAAATAGCTCTAAAGTTGCATTGTAATGAGCCAATGAGCACAACAGGGGCCAAGGCCGAGTCTGTCCTTCCATAAGGAGGATCATTTAACCAGATGCACCAAAAGAAAGTACAGGAGACAGTCATTACTCTTTCTAAATTTAGCATCCCCTCTGGCTGCTAATATTCAGAGACAAAATACGTAATCAAAAGGCCACTGCAGAATTATGAACGTGGGGAGTGGTCAGGACTAGAGCTATAGCCGCATTTAAAGGTTTCCTACTGTTGGCTTTAATAGTAGATCTACAGGGTTTATCCTTTTTATGGCATGTTACCCTTGTTCTTCCGCAATGGTCGCCATGGTGATCTCTAGCTTTAAAATGTGAAATACTAAAATCAGGGGTAGACACTAACGCTGGCCCGGGAGCCAATGGCCCGTAGTTTTGGGTCCGGGCCCGTAGTTTTCTTCAAAATAGCATTCCTATGGGCCCGGATGGCCCACAGAAGTATTTGGAAGACTTTTAAAGAAAGTTTGCCTGACAGATATAGTCATGCAATATACCGTTGGAAAGAGAGAAATGTGCCCGAAATAATCATATTGATTACTGTCTTTCATAGACCAATCAGAAATAAACATGATTTTTTTCTCTTAAAGAAAACAATTTAGACCATTGGCCCACAGATCTTGGTCCGGGCCCGTAGTTATCTTGAGCTACGGGCCTGGATGGCCCACAGCTGAAAATGTTAGTGTCTAGCCCTGTTTAAAAGTCTAAAAATTAAATGAAATAAAAGTTTTGAGGATCAAATATTTAACTGACCCTGACCCTATGTGTTGCAGTGATCAGTCTTCGCGGAAACCTTTTCACCACGCAGGACAATTGGTCCTGCAGCATGCTAATTTTCCTTAACCTACGGTTGAGGGCTAAGACAAAGGATTTCACACCTTGGTTATTTTCACATAACCGAAGGTTAAGTCAGATACCCCCCTCGGACCTGAGTTATGTAATATTAACAATGGTAGAGTGACTGGTGCCCTATGAGGGCACCAGTCAGTCTGTCGTGGTTAATTGTACATATTCTCAGGTCCTTGTGGGGTATCTACTACTTAGACGTGATAGCTTTCCGCAGAACCGGATATCAAAATCAAAGTCTTGCATTATATTAGGACGAGGTTGCGATGGGCACAGATGGTGCAGCTATGCTGCAAGATCAGTTTCATGCAGGTTATGCGATGTGTATGTGTGTGTGGGGGGGGGGGAGACTATGAGCAGTGCACAACGACTTGACGGCGTCCAGGTAATCAGGACAGCCTGCTCAGGTACTATGTCAGGTGGTGGTGGTGGTGGACAACACAGCTCCATAGCAATACTGCATGGACAGGTGTAGGAGGGCCGTGGTCACTCGACCCGGCAGCAGGTACATGCATGGCCCTGGGTGAGCCGTTCTAGCTCAATGCACCCCAAATAGCACTGCAGTATGTAGGTGCATGAGGCCAGGAAGTGGAATAGGGCCAGCGCCCGCGGGGCTTTAAAGAGGTCATGACATGATATTATGGCTATGTCTATTTTTCAAGTTTAGATGCAAGCATCACAGAGCCACAGCAAGCCTCTCGATCCTGACACCTCGCCATGTGGAGCCTGTAGGGAGTTGGATAAGTTTTCAAAATTGTGTCAAATATTATGGAATTAGTCAAGCCCAATAGAGCATTGTGACAGCTTTCCAGAACTGTTTTGATCATCTTCCAACTGCATCTAGTTCCTGTGTAATCTGGATGGGAACACTCATTAAGTCAGATCAATACTGTGATCTAAAGTGATCAGAGCAGGCTAGAACAGCAGGTTGGTATTTTTGCATTTTCTTGCTGTATATGCATATATTCACATGGAGTTTAAGAAAGTGTCTAACTGACATTGAGTGGGACCTTGTGACCTATAATTCTGTATGGGCCTGATGACCTTTGACCTAATTACAAATGCCATTTGACCTACTCGTTTATCCTTAAAGGTGCAGTTCTCGGTACCCCTCCAGCGGCAGTCAGAGTGGAGCCAGGACACCCTGGGGCTTTAAGTGTCTCCAGGCAACATTAGGCATGGCCCAACATACCTGGATTTCACATATATCATTAGTAATACAATAACCTGCATCCCCACGGTACCAGTCTTAAACAGTCTCCATATTTTCATTAAATTTTGACATGAATAAAATCAAACTTATATTTCGATCAATACCAATCTGAAATTATTACCTCTTTCCTAGAATAAATATTTTCATATTAACCACCTCCATTTTGTGAAAAAAAGAGGCCTCTACCAATTTTGTAGGTCAATAATTAAAGTCAGGAGAGGGATTTCAGTGAGAGGTGCCAAGTGAACCTCTCTCAGGGGAAGTGAAAATCGGGTCACAGAAGCGGGCCCTTAGTGGGCGCTACTGCTGGGTTTATCCAACTCCCTAACTAAGGGGGTGTCGGGGCTGCTTTAAAAACTATCAATAAAGCCGTGTTTAGACCTGCTACCTCGGCCCTGTTGAGTCGCTCCCGGAGTGACCATACACATCCATGGCCGGTATGTTGTCACTCACAATTTACTATATGCATCATGGGTAGACACCTGAAAGTAGTGCCTTGAATTTTAATAGCTTATTGGATTGGAGAGGAGGCAATCAGGGCGAGGGGGTTGTTCCAGGGATCTATGCATATCATTAACCGCTAGCGGTTAGCTACCCACAATGCACAGAGTGAATTGTCAGTATGAAGAAACCACACGGTTTCTACACACTGGTAGGGAGTATGGTAGTGTTGCCGAAAACTTTTTATGGACACATGTATACATTGCTGCTATATATGGGATTTCATACTGATTTATATTGATGAATACAGTTAATCTGTTAATGAGAACTGTCAAAATGTACTGAGAAATGTGTAAATCCATTCAATAATGGTTACATCGGTATAACTTCGCTTCTACTAGGTCTATCTGAAAAATTCTTTCACTGCTGGAAAGCAAGGATCATGGCCGGCCATTATGGCCGATGTGTGATGGCCTCACATCGGCCATTACGATTCTACACCGGCAAAAGCCGATGTGCCGATGTCATTTCGGCAACACTACCAGTGTGGCTGGGCATAGATCTTTTGAACCGAATAAAGGTTTTTACACTTCACTTGGACCCTTGACTGTTGGTCAATGCAAAGTCTATGGAGGGTATACCTAAGGCAAAGTCAATAGGTTGTATGGGTGTAATTAGATAAGTTCCTGGTAAACCAATCTAATAATATGCTATTTCATAACAGAAAATGATGACAAAAATAGCTTTAATTTGCCTAAAATGTTAGTGCACTCTAGGACTTGTACTTTTAATATTTGAAAAGTTCCTGCAGTTTAAAAAATAACCTAGACTGCAGGACATCTGGTCCGGCAGCATCAATCTGCCGGACCAGAGCCATTTTAGGCAGACTTTCGGCACATTTTTGGCAAAGGATGGGTGACTAATTGACGAATAGCAGACCGCTCAGGTTTACATGCAACGCCACTGGTCAAAGTTTCATTATGCCAATACAAATATATTCACTGCATTTTGTATTTTGCATCGGGGGACCCTCGGAGCATATTTTCATCAGCTTTTTGCCTAATATAAACCGGGTCCCGATTGTCAACAAGAGATTTAGCTACTGGCTCTGGTGGAATAATTGCTTTAAAAAAAAAAAAAAATAGCACTCTCGTGAAGTGCCTGGGAATTACATATATTCACAGACGGGTTTATGTGGATGGATGGGTGGCTTAATAGAAAGCGTGTAAATCACAGGGGGTGAGGGACATGCAGTTAAGCAGAGAAGGACAGTGGGAGGCAGGAGGATCTCAGGGCCAACTGTTGCCTAGGTGACTCAGAATCGTCAGGAGGCTCGGTGACATTAAGATGTGGACCTGGGACCTCCTGCCTTAGTAGCAACATGTCTATCCTGTACCTTCAACATGTCACATGGTAATTGGGCCTCACAGTCGGCGACTGTTACCATGAGAGGCCTTGTAGTTGGCCAATCGTCTTGTACCTCGCTGCCCCAATCATCATATGGTCCCAGGGTCGGCGGGCACCAGGACCCAATGGTTGTGAGCAGCTCTGACAGAGGCCCGCCCGAGCTGCTCCCTTTTAAGGCCAGACAGGAGTCGTTGAGGCGACAGCCATGAGCGGCTGCTGCCCAGCACCTGCTACTGCCTCTGACACTCAGTATGCTGCATGAAGTGTCTATACAGCTACATACAGAACGTGTGTACAGCTACATAGAGCACGTGTGTACAGCTACATGCTGCAGCACGTGTGTACAGCTACATGCTGCAGCACGTGTGTACAGCTACATGCAGCACGTGTGTACAGCTACATGCTGCAGTATGTGTATATAGCTACATAGAGCATGTGTGTACAGCTACATGCTGCAGCACGTGTGTACAGCTACATGCTACAGCATATGTGTACAGCTACATGCTGCAGCATGTGTATATAGCTACATAGAGCATGTGTGTACAGCTACATGCTGCAGCACGTGTGTACAGCTACATGCTGCAGTATGTGTATATAGCTACATAGAGCATGTGTGTACAGCTACATGCTGCAGCACGTGTGTACAGCTACATGCTACAGCATATGTGTACAGCTACATGCTGCAGCATGTGTATATAGCTACATACAGCACGTGTGTACAGCTACATGCTGCACGTATGAATTTGAATTTGTTTATTGAACGGAATCGTTCTGTAACAGAACGTTTTTCATCGTTCTCAAGGAGAAATTACAAGTTCTTTGGGTCCAATGATGCAAAATATTTCATTCCAAACATTACAATTATATATTGCGCTTACAAAAAATTACATACATTATTATATAAACAATAGCACAGTGATAGTCATATTTAAAATAGCACCAATCATGGGGGATCCGGTAAAGGCAATTTTTCTATTGCGTGCTTGAACCGGCGGCGGGTGGGGAGTTTCTGGGTTTCGCCAGTGAGGGTATCCCAGAGTGAGACTCCTCTATAGTAGGGTGATTTCTGATAGAAACTTGATTTTGCCCTCCTTTTTTCAAAACGTAGCTTTAAATCACCTCTTGTCCTGATATTAGCCTGTTCAATAATTGCACCACTGTGAGCCTTTTTCCACATTAACATGAGTAATGCTATTTTACGACGCCTGGCTAATAACTCTGTGTCACATTCCCTATGCAGATTTACTATGCTTATACTGCGTATACCCCTGCCAAGACAGACCCTCAGGGCTTGATTCTGGAGCCTCTGTAGTTTCACCAGCTCTCCACAATGGGCACTGCCAGTATAAAACGAACAGTACTCAAGGCTCGGAAGCATCATGACTTTATATACTTTTAATCTTGCTCTTGTACAGCTACATGATGCATGTATGTGCAGTCACATGCTGCACGTATGTACAGCTACATGCTACAGTACATGTATATAGCTACATACAGCACGTGTACAGCTACATGCTGCAGCACGTGTGTATAGCTGCATGCTGCATGTATGTACAGCTACATGCTGCAGCACGTGTGTACAGCTACATACTGCATGTGTGTACAGTTACATGCTGTATGTGTATATAGCTACATACAGCACATGTGTACAGCTACATGCTGCACGTATGTACAGCTACATACTGCATGTGTATATATACAGCTACATGCAACATTTATACAGCTACATTCCGTGTCCCGTCCTCCACCCAGTTCTCATAATACCTCAGCAGGATGTAAAGTTTGATGTAGAGACCATATAATCTTCACATTTTTACCACATACATGTAAAGGGAAATATGCAAATGTCATAGTTTTAGGAAGATATTTCTGGTAAACATACTTCATCAATTGTAGGTCCACCTGGGATATAGGCTGTGGGACAAATTATCATAATTCGGTAAGCTTGAATCCCATCACTACTATGACCATTTGTGCTCAGCATCGATATTGACAAATGACGCAGGGCGGTCCACCAAACACCAAAGTACTGAAAAGCGTTGCATCTTGACTCGCGTCTCAGCAAAATATCATTGGGAAATTCTTTTAACAATCCAAAAAGGGAGGAGCCGGGACCTCCAGAACCCCCCCCCCCCCCGGATCCGCCCCTGTGATGTGGTGGAGTGCAACAATAGTGATGCATGGTTTTGGGCTATCTCGCCGTTCATGATGGTGATATTGTCTTGGTACAAATCCAACCAGTACACACTGCTGTGTATGACTCACTTGTATACCAATAGCAGTAGATATCATGTGATACTTACGACTAGATGACACCACACTAATGAAACATTTGGCGCAGCATATATGTTAGCCGTTCAGAGCTGCTGCCCGCCCCCTCCCACCTCCCCCGCCCTAGCCTGAGCTGCTCCTAGTCCCTGGGCGGCGGTACACTGACGACCATGAATGGAAGTGTCGGCGGGAGGCTGGGCTGCTGGCCTGTAGTAGACTGACCATATAAGGGCAGGCCGCGGCCTGTCACTAACATGAGCTGCTCACTGTATCTCCTACAACAGCTCTAATCAACTCAAAGGGGATCCAGGGTCCTCCCAGCGGCTGCTGCTGCTGCTGCCCTAGTGTCTAGTAGGAGAGGACAGCCTCAGCCACCCCCACAGTGTCACTTACCCCGCCCCACCCACCCGACCCCACACACGTGCTACCCCACCCTATAGCTAACACTCCCTCTATAGCAGCTTAGCGTCTAGGCTGCCACACCAACACTAGTACTACAAATGGCCAATATAGGGAATTATATATATATATTGATACTGGTTGTAAATTGGATTTCTATACCAATTAATTCCCGTGCACTCGTTCCTGCAGGCCTGATACAGCAGAACTAGAGAGGTGGAGAAGGGAGAACGGTAGAGGGGTGCATACAGGGGGTAATGTCAACAGTACAGGATGTTGTTCTCTCCATGTCCAATTTGCACGTGGCCTCCTATGGCGGATAATCAATGTTGACGCATACACCAACGTGTAATGACAGCAGAGACTGGCGGGGTGGGGCCTCCTGCTGGGGCCGGGCGTGCCGTGCAGCCGGGCCTGCACACAAACCCCCATTTGTGTGCACCACTGGGCTGTGTCTCTAACCTAGAGTACCGCAGCATCTAATCCGTTTCAGTTTGGTTGTTGTTGTTTCTTTATTATTAGTGATAGGGATGTCATTGACATCCAATTTATGTCGATGACAATTTATTGACATATAGTTGTCAATATATCAATGTATTGCAATATGATATTTAAACTATTAAGTACCTCTGGGACACTGTTTATTGCCCTGTTTATTGCCCTAATAAGCTGAGAAAAAAAAGGAGCAAAGGTTCATGGCAGCATGAACACTAGTCCCATTAACTTCACTGAAAGTATTCACATAATAATCATCAATATGAAACACAAAACTCCCAGCCTTAAACACGGCGGACTTAGGACACTATGTATATTACTCCCCCTTCCCTCACTTCGTAAACAAGTGGAGAACAACCTTTCTAAGGGTGTACTGGATGCTAGCACATTCAGGTACCATGATACAAGTGTATACCTCTCCACTGTCAGAGAACAATCTCTCATAAAAAAAGATTGACATAATTATATTGACATTTCAAAATTGTCAATATAATATACTGTATTCGACGTAATAAGCGCCCTCCCCCTAATAAGCGCCCCCCCTGCCTTTTAAGGCATTTTTAGACTAGAACAAAGGGTAAAATTTCACGATTTTGGAGACAGTTAAACTCTTAAGTACTAAGATAATAATGAGAGGGTCCACTATATATGCCTATATAAAATCATATAGGGCCTCCCCTAACCTAGACCCATCCACCCCCCTCCTTAAAAAAGTGCATCCTACGCCCCTGATTACTAAGTTCTAGTCATATCATGCTGCTCATCTTCTTGTCTACCTTTACACCATTTTAACTGATATGGATATAGTCAGGATAGTTTTAAAACAACACTGTCATATATAGTACGATTGAAGACAACGCAACCTTTCATCTGGAGTGTGTCAGCCGTTATATATATTATTGTTGGGTAATCCTGCATGTACAACCCCTACACTGGACCTCCTAGTGGGTACCGGTCGGCACACCATAGTTTATGGTATTTAGCTCCCCCACCAAACGGCCTGTTTCAGACTGACAAGTCGTAATTCGTACAGCATGGCAGAGTGCTGATGTTATCATGTACACATACAGTTTGGCTTTCAGACAATACACCATGTGTTTGGTATTGGTATTGTATTATGAAAAGTTGGGTCTGTATCTTTTTAGTTATGTTTTATGGAATACAATATTAGTTTCCCTCATTTTCACTTATATTAAAACGTTGCATGTAAAATCGAGTTTCCTCCGGGGTTTGCGCCTGTAGATCATATGTATACATGTGCCCTATGTATCAATGATTTTTTGTTTTTGATTTTTTTTTGTTTTGTATCAATGATAAGTGTACCGGTAGCAACATATACTAGTGCAATGTGTACGAACTATCACTGAACTGCTGTGGCACACAACTGTTAGTTAATGCAGGGACTTTTCAATTCAATTTCTGGGAGGGGTGGGGGGGCTCCAGAGAAACTTATCCTGCAAAATAAGAGTTATGAATTGCCCATGCACCAGATGCAATATCGACATCCCGTGTTAAATATGACACTATTCTACAGCGTTAACTGGGTGGACGTCTGTAGTCACGGGCGGAGTGTAGCCAGGAGGTGGAATGGGGCTGGGGTAGTGGCCACCTGAGCTGTGCTGCAGCGGCAACAGGCCCAACAAGCAGCAGCTACTTATAGTCCACGTGAGGACGAGCCGCGACCAAAATACACACACCACGAGTAACGACCGCTCCCTGAGCCACAGGCTGCTGCCGCTGCTACTGGGGTGTTGATGGTCCTTGTAATGTAGGGTGTGAGTGAGTTAGTGAGTGAGTGAGTGAGTGAGTGAGTGAGTGAGTGAGTGAGTGAGTGAGTGAGTGAGTGAGTGAGTGAGTGAGTGAGTGAGTGAGTGAGTGAGTGAGTCAACTTCACTGTAATGAAGAACTATACGATGTTAAATCAGTGAGGGAAGAAAAAGCCAGTAAGAAAATGTGTTGCACCGAGCCCATTAGGGACCCCACGTCAGTGTGTGTAGTACATGTGGTATGTGGGTGAGGAGTGGAGGTGGGTGCTGGAGTAGAGGTGTTGTGTATACATACCCTAGCCCCTGCACTCTGCCCTTTTCTGGCACCATCCTCATAACAAAAATCGTAAAAAAAGGGTATTTATTTTAATGGGTATTTCCTCAAGCAAAGTCTATGTAAATCACGAAGAAACAATACATTGTACACTGAAGTTCTGGGACGAGAAAATATCGATCTCAGATGACACTCTTGAACAGACATTAACGCTAATGATGTGGACTTTGCCTTGGAGTGCAGGGGCCGGTGTACATCCAGGCAGTGAGGGGCAGGTAGGAGCTCTACTTGCACCTGGGATTCTGTGATAACCTGTAGTGTCTGCTCCACCCCGTGCTGCTAACCCCGGGAGCCGTCACACCGCCTCCAGGTGGCTGCTAATTAATGAGCTGCTCTACAACTCTGGGGCCGAGCTGCATAAAATAAACCACTGGCTCCAGAGTAAAGGCATAGATGCTGTGTATCTGTCTGTGCAGTGTACTAAGTCTGGGTACCAGGGCCACTGCGGACATGTGGGGTGCTCCCCGTACCATGTCTGTGTACCGGGGCCACTGCGGACATGTGGGGTGCTCCCCGTACCAGGTCTGGGTACCAGGGCCACTGCGGACATGTGGGGTGCTCCCCGTACCAGGTATGGGTAACGGGGCCACTGCGGACATGTGGGGTGCTCCCCGTACCAGGTCTGGGTACCAGGGCCACTGTGGACATGTGGGGTGCTCCCCGTACCAGGTCTGGGTAACGGGGCCACTGCGGACATGTGGGGTGCTCCCTGTACCAGGTCTGGGTACCGGGGCCACTGCGGACATGTGGGGTGCTCCCCGTACCAGGTATGGGTAACGGGGCCACTGTGGACATGTGGGGTGCTCCCCGTACCAGGTCTGGGTAACGGGGCCACTGCGGACATGTGGGGTGCTCCCCGTACCAGGTATGGGTAACGGGGCCACTGCGGACATGTGGGGTGCTCCCCGTACCAGGTATGGGTAACGTGGCCACTGTGGACATGTGGGGTGCTCCCCGTACCAGGTCTGGGTAACGGGGCCACTGCGGACATGTGGGGTGCTCCCCGTACCAGGTATGGGTAACGGGGCCACTGCGGACATGTGGGGTGCTCCCCGTACCAGGTATGGGTAACGTGGCCACTGTGGACATGTGGGGTGCTCCCCGTACCAGGTATGGGTAACGGGGCCACTGCGGACATGTGGGGTGCTCCCCGTACCAGGTATGGGTAACGTGGCCACTGTGGACATGTGGGGTGCTCCCCGTACCAGGTATGGGTAACGGGGCCACTGTGGACATGTGGGGTGCTCCCCGTACCAGGTATGGGTACCAGGGCCACTGCGGACATGTGGGGTGCTCCCCGTACCAGGTATGGGTAACGGGGCCACTGTGGACATGTGGGGTGCTCCCCGTACCAGGTCTGGGTACCAGGGCCACTGCGGACATGTGAGGTGCTCACTCTAGAAAGCTCTGGTGGTGCCTGTAGAGATCATTGAACTGCTCACCACATGGGGGGGGGGGGGGAGGGGGGGTTAAAGAGAATAGCCTAGCAGTTTTTGGGCCACGTTGAAACTGTGTGCATCCATACAACATATATGGGCCAAAGCAAATCTACTTCTCCCAACCTATTTAAACTATGCAATACATTATAATGCACAGATATCATATGTGGAGGCTATTTGGATAAACATTACATTGGAGGGCATTTTTATGTTTTAATGCCTCGTATCCTGGTCTATACCCCCAAGCTGTGCACCTTGGTGTGACAAAGAGTGATGCTGCACCTCCAGAACACCTGTCTAGGCTGGTGTATGGCAGGTACACACTCAACATCCATTGGTACACTCACACCCTGTGCCACCAGGCCAGTCTCCTCTATGCTACACAGCAGGCTGAATTAACAGCGGAATGTCTGTATATCACAACCCATCCCACCCTTTATCCCTTTATCCAGGTGCAAAGGGGCGTTGAGACACAAGAGATGGTGGTTTATAACTGGGGGGTAGCGATATAGGGGAGGTATGTGGTTGTGGACCAGGGTGCTGTGCTACTATCAGTGATAGTGCCACATACATGTGTGAAGCTACAAATATTCTCTGATGCCTAATTCAACCCTTTTTTTTGTCTGCCGCCCACATGACAGTAGCAAAGTACCTGTAAGCGCTGTGTCACAGTAGGCAGGAGGTAGGACGCTCAAGGGGTAGAGTGTCAGTGGATGGGTATTGCAGGCAGTATACCCGGTAGTAGTGGGGTGTACACCCAACCACCACTACACTGAGGAATGTGAGGTTGCCTGCCTCCTCCAGGCCCGGCCCCTCTCCTCCAGGCAGGTTCTGGGGAACTGGTGGTGATGGTGGACAAGGGGTACGGCTCTCAGCACCACTGCCACTTACTGAGTGTCATTGATATATCACCATTATATCAATATATCAATATTTTAATATATGCTGACTTTTTTTTCATTTGTCAATATAATTATAGCGATATAATTATAGCGGCACGTCACTTTTCAGTACTTTAGTGTTTGGTGGACCCCCCAAATTCCTTGGTCCGCCCCTGGCTATCATCCAGTGTACCCTAAGAGAGGGTTATGCATTGCTGGTTGGGCGGTCAGTGACAGAAAATGATAACATTTCAAATGACATTCTGGTGCACTACTGCATAATACACTACAAATTACCTTAGTAATGCACCAAGCATTAGCACTATGGCACATTTCTATGGCTACCAATAACACGTACAGGACTCATTACATAGGCATTAATGCCATGGTTCACCTCTTGCGATAGCATCTTCAGCTTCTCAGTCATCCCTCCTCCTCCACACCTCAGCCCTGCCACACCACCTGTTGTTGATCAAAAACCAGGGGAGCTCGGCGTAACCCCCCCCCCCCCCCCACTACTCCCATGTCTCAATGTTGTTGGCGGAGAGGAACACGCCTAGATGGTACCCCCCCCCCCCCCACCGCCCCCCACCCCCTGCAGCAGTGAGCTCGTCCCGTGAGCTGCTCGTGAACCAGGATGTCTCTGTTGTGAGCTGCTCTATAGTAAACCCGGGATCAGGCCACAACTAACTACCTGGTAGTAGCTCTCATTGTTTCATCGGCAGTATAAAACTATTCATTAAAAGTGTCACATATTTCATTAACATGCAGACTGCGAGTGAAACCGTACCTCTAAATAGATAGAGAATATAATCAGCTAAACAAACTCATTAGCTGATTAGACGTCATCTACAAAGTCTATGGGTACCGTATTCAACGTAATTAGCGCACATTCCATTATAAGCACAGACCCTCATTTTTTGCGCCGATTGACAGTCTAATAATAAATAAGTTTTTCCAAAACATCTTAATTTTTGCGCCCAATTACACTATTAACTATGTTAAATCAGTGTTGCCGAAATGATGCCGGCACGCCGGCTTTTGCCGGCATAGACGCAGGCCACAATGGCCTGCCCAGTACAGACTATGACGGCCACGTTATCTTAACATCTCTTACACCACCCTCTTATATAACCTACACTGAGCTCCTGGACCTCTGCTTTTCTCAGTTTCCTGGTCAACACAGATGCTCTGGTGTCAGGTTCTATCATCCTAGCTCAGGATAGGTCCATGCGCTGTTATGTGTAGCACTGTGCCATAATCTCAGCTTTCTAATGGCGAAAGAATTTTTCAAATCGGTCAATTAGAAGCGAAGATAGGGCCATATTAGTAAAATTGGTTTCAAGCAAATATTTTTCCATTTCTTTTAAGTGTTTGCATATTATAAAACAAGTTATAATGAAGTTTATAACAGTACCTTGAAATATTAAAATTGATATGGCCTGCGTGAGACGGAAATGGCCTGCGTAAGATGACAAGACGTAGGCCAAGGTGGTCTGCGTCAAGAAAAAGTTTTCGGCAACACTGTTAAAAACGCGTTATGCGCTGTTATTTCTGATACAGGCAACAGACTATTTCACAATCTGCTATGCTAATGCTCACTCGACATTCAGATATCATCAGGCATCCCTGGTGAGTAATGTGTTTTAGTGCTGCATCTACGCTTTATGCCAACTTACTGGTTGATACATTCATAACTCAATGGTTGGCACCGTGCTGGGAAGTGCTGTGTTGGTGCATCATGACAAATAAACACCAACCTTGATGTATGCATCACCAATGTAAACGTACAATGCGCAGACTTGTTGAACCGAGCTTTAATATGGACGGGCTAGACGGTGCGATATGACTTACCATACTGGTTTATAAAACTCCCTAGTTCCCGATGATGTAGCTACAACGTACACAACGGTCGTCTTATCCCACTGGTGCTGAGGGTTTCCACATCATGTTGATGTAGTAGGCTGAGTGGTGAGTGAACACAGGATAACGGAGCTGTGTGTAATGTGCACACACCTGGTGTACCAGTCACTACCCCCCCCCCCCCCCCACACACACACACACAACACCAAGGTAACCACTGCACCAGGGTAGCAACCCACCCGGATATGTCCACCCCTTTATAGTGTTCGGCTACTAAACACCCCATCCTCAGTATTGTCATTGATCCCGATGTAACAGGCCTGTTTTGTTACAGCCATACACAGTTGGTTGAATGTGTTTTGTGCAACCTTCATCGATTGACAATAAACCGCAGCTGCTGTCTACTGTATTAATTATTTAGAACAATTCATCTCATTCACCATGCAGGGGGAGAAAGAAGAATGGAGCATTGGCAAATACCAAGGTTGCACATTAATTAACCGTTTTTGGAGATCACAGATTTAGCAATATCAGTATTAGACGGTTCTTACAATACTATGTCACCTGAGAGAGTTAACGAGATGCATCTATTTATGCCTCTTGTAAGGTTGTTCCAGCATCTAACCATGCAGCATGTCAGCGTGTATGTACCGTGTGCATTATTATGTCAAGTAATGACCTCCTGCTTTAGGTACCAGGTAAACACGACACCATGCATGATGCACTGATGCAGCTCTTTACTGCAGCATATTACATGGACATTGGCTACGTTAAGGATAGATCCCTGTACGAGGGGTCTATGGCATTTAGACACCGACCATAGGGAGGCTGTCTAAATGACATAGTCTCCGAGTTAATGGGATCTATCCGACTTAGAACCTGGTATTTAATGACCTTTTAATTACCCTAAATGACCATGGGGTCTATGGCATATAGACACCCGCAAACCCTGCTCTCCCATTGGTCAATTTGAAATACCAGGTTCTAAACACCGCACGGTCTCACCTCAGGTATTGATGCCATGTTATAGTGTAGTTTGCCTAATTTGACAGTGTTTGGTGGCAGCTCACAGCCTGTGTGGTACCATGTACCGGGTACCATGTACCGGGTACCATGTACCGGCTGTAACACACCCCTCACATACCCACGTGTTGGTGCATGCTGCTTTATACCCCACACCTCACATACAGTACTAAGTACCATGTGACTGGTACTAAGGCAACCCGACCCAAGGCAAAACTAGTATATTCTCCCCACCCCTCAGTGATACGACAATGCATGCTTGCTTCTGCAATACATGCACAAAGAACCATGTCGATGATTGCCTACTTCACCCCTTTCTGTCTCCCCATTCATGCATGCCTACCTGTGTTATAGCATTTGGTAGTACCTTGTCAAACCTCCTGGATTCTTCTCTCCTGGCTGCTATTCTGCCCTACTCCAGAGACTAGAGATGCAACGCGTTAACAGGATGTATTGCAGCTCCTTACAAATGAATGCCGGTAGTATGTTTTGCAGCTCCTTGCACTATGCACGGCGTAAAGGGGGTGTGCTACTGACTGACTTTCCCCTGGTAGGTCGCCTAGCTCAGGGTGAGTCACTCGGGGAGCAAGTGGTGAGCAACTGAGTCTGCAGTCTGCTGGCATGAGTGGCCGTGGCTGGAGTAGAGAGTGGACAATCCTCCACTCAATGTTGAGTAACTGGGTATGCTGGAGGAGGATGTTGCACGGGATGCTGGAGGCTGATGTGGCCAGGTAAGGTGGTATGTTCAAAAGGTGTAAGCAGCAGGTAGATGCCCCCCCCCCCCACACACACACACATATTGCCCACCCAGCCTTCATTAATGGCACCTGGAGCAGCAGGAGTAGCTCCACAACACACACACGTGGTGGGAGCAGCTCGTGGGAGGGGGGCCGCAGCAGCTCCCAGGTACGCGACAACATTTTGTCTCCTTATAGGGAGGTAGTAGCTCGTGCCTGCATCAATGGCAGCCCAGCGTACGCCGCCCTGCCCCGCCCACTGCCTCCTGCCCCCCCCCCCCCCCCCCCCCACCGTGCTGAGCTGCTCCCGAGCTGCTCCTGTAGCCGCCAGGTGACAGTCCCTGGTGCTCACCAAGACCCGGGCTCACACGCTACAAATAGCCCCAGTCTCAATGAATGGCACCGAGCTACCGTGCACGGCCCTGGCCGAATGATTGGACGGCACGCTTTGCAAATTGGGATGAGTTTCATATTTGACATTGAATGAAACTTGGGGTTTGTGCGTCTGTGAATGAACCTGTGCTGGGTGGTGTGAGGGAGGGTAGTACCGGTAAGCACTGCATGCCTGACCTACTTCACCTCCCCCCAGGGTTTACTACTTTTTACTGTGTGGGGATTTTGACTAGGAGAAGAACGGCACGAATTATTGATTGATTGTTCCACGGAGGGAAGGAGAGGGATGAGGGAGGGACGGGTGGATGTATGGACGGACGGATCAGGGAATGAGGGAGGTGGGGAGGTGGTGAGGGGGGGGGGGGCACGACCCAACTGCAATCATGAGGGAATCATGACTACCAGCGACTACAACCCTAGGATCAGTCTCACATTACCCTGACATGATAATCATATGGAGCAGACATTGCACCAATCCTAGCATCGGGCGAGTGATGGATTGAGTTAGCAGCAGAATATGGAGTTGTTCTGGCTTAGGGCCAGCTCAAGACTACTGTACATGTTCTAGGGACCCCGGCCAGGGACTGTAGTTGTACTCAGTCATGTATAGCTCCCCAGACTCCTTAACGTTAGCATTGTGATTATGGAATGAAGGCCTATTGGAATACG